>JAVJAP010000160.1:600000-945647 GCA_034770075.1 Aralia elata
TTTTGTGTCATGCCTCGATTCTCGTGTCGTAACGTCGGTTTTCGCCGACAGGCTTGTATTTTGCAGTCCGGGAATTACTAGGAGATGTGCCACATCATTCGGGAATGCTCATTTCGGACGGCCTTGTTGTCACGTCGGTTCTGATTTGCAAATCGTCGTAGTGGCGTCGAGTGTTCGTACTTGCGCCCATCCTTCGCTCTCGTAGGCCGACTCAATGGATGAATTTGCCCTCCTGCCTGGGGGGTTTAGTATACGAAGTGCAAAATTTGGGTGTCTACAGTAGGAAAGGAAGGGAGAAGCTGTTCACATTGACAACTCAGGAGGAATTAAGAAGGGACATGGAAAAATTGGAAATAGAAGTTGGGGAACCTCGAGGGCCCAGTGAAAAGTTGTTTGTAATGGAAGCTCGTCCAACATTATTGGATCAAATCAGAGAAGCACAAGAAACGGATGAGGAGTGCGAGAAGATAAAGAAGCAGATAACAGGAAGTGAGGAAGAAAAATTCTGAATGGATAAGGATGGTATTTTGTGATTCAAAAATCGAGTGTGGGTGCCAGCTATTGCTGAACTAAGGGAGGAAATTTTGCGCGAGGCATATAGCACGATATATTCTGTTCATCCTGGAGGAACGAAGATGTACCGGGATCTATGGCAACATTTTTGGTGGCCCAATCTGAAGCGAGAGGTTGCTGAGTACGTCAGTAGATGTCTCACTTGCCAACGAGTCAAAGTAGAGCATCAGAGACCGAGTGGTTTACTTCAACCGCTGGAAATACCAGAGTGGAAATGGGAGCACATTACGATGGATTTCGTGGTGGGACTTCCAGTCACACAGAAGGGTTTTGATGTCATTTGGGTTATTGTGGATCGACTAACGAAGACAGCTCATTTTCTACCAATCAAGATTCATTTTAACCTGAATCAATTAGCAAATTTATACGTGAAGGAAATAATTTCGCGACATGGAATACCAGTGTCAATCATCGCCGATCGAGATCCGCGATTCATGTCAAATTTCTGGAAGAGCCTGCAAGAAAGAATGGGAACACAATTGAGGTTGAGTACTGCTTATCATCCTCAGACAGACGGACAAAGTGAACGAACCATACAAACGCTAGAAGATATGCTTCGAGCTTGCGTAATGGATTTTAAGGGAAACTGGGATGACCACTTACCCTTAGTAGAATTTGCTTACAATAATAGTCATCACGCGAGTATCGGTATGCCACCGTACGAAGCTCTCTACGGAAGGAAGTGCAAAACACCGTTGTGTTGGGATAAAGTCGGAGAACGACGACTTTTGGGGCCGGAAATAGTTCAACAGACGGCCGATGTGGTGACAACGATAAGAGCCAGATTAGTAGCCGCTCAAGATCGTCAGAAGAAATATGCAAATTTGCATCGTCAGGACCGAGACTTTGAAGTCGGTAGTTTTGTATTCTTAAAAGAATCTCCGTGGAAAGGAAAGATCAGATTTGGCAAGAAAGGAAAATTGAGTCCGAGGTTCATAGGGCCATTCGAAATTTTGAAGCGGGTGGGCGAAGTGGCGTATATGGTAGCTTTACCGCCTGAGCTGGAACACATCCACAACGTGTTTCACATCTCCGTGTTACGTCCGTACAAACCCGACTATAAGCACGTGATATCCTATGAGCCGATTCAAGTAGAGAAGAATTTGACTTATGAGGAAATTCCTGTCCAGATACTAGACAGAAAAGAGCAAACCTTAAGGAATAAAGCCATATCTTCTGTAAAGGTAGTTTGGCGAAACCACGACGCCGAGGAGGCAACGTGGGAGTTAGAGAGTAAGATGAGGAGTGTCGACGCCGGGTTTTCTTCTCGCGTGTCCTTTTAGTCTTTTCCAATTTTAGCCTTTTGATTTAATGATTTTTTTTTTGGAAAAGGTCGGCATTGATGTCGACGGGGTTTTGAAAGATCGTGTTTTATGATGAGCCAATTAACCAGAGTCGCCAGTTGGTATATTTGCAATGGATGTACCAACTCATCCGAGTTTTCGTTTTTTATGAATCGCTGGCTCATGTGTGACTCCGAATTAATTGGTCTGCGAATCGAGATCCATAGAGTTCGGGGGCTTGCTTAAGTGAGGGGAAGGTGTTAGGCACCCCTCGACTTCCGTGAAACACGGTTACCGCAATCTTGATGCTTTCCTATCCTTTAATTCATGAATGTGTATGTGTGTGTGTGTGTGTGTGTGTGCCTATGTGAATGTTGTGGGGAATTTGTATGAAAGAGTCATTTGGATTTTAGGGAAAATCGTGTTTTAATTTGAGAACGCTTCGGAATATCTTTTCGGTATACACGAGAAAGCTTTATTCTTTATGAGAAAGGTTTGATTTTAATTGTCCAAAACTATGAGATTTTCATTAAGTGTCGTTTTGGCAAAACAAGAGTTTTAAACCTTCGTCTAAATAGGAATCGAGATCTATACGTTGCTTTCATAAAATGATGGGCAATTTCTAGAATCTCTTTAACCCTATATACAACGGTTTAATAAAACGTCATTTTATTTATAAAATCATTTTGTGTGATGTTTTGGAAAACGATCTTTCTTTAGCTTTCTCGTTAGATAGGAATCGACATTCATTAACATTTCTCAAATTTTAACCTCGTGATTCTAATATCCTACTTTGATTGATTTTATGAAAATCTTATCATTTAGCTTTGAAATCAATTTCGTGTCATAAATCAAATCAAGCATAAACACGCGTCGGGGCTATTCATGGGCATGTAAGCCATCAAAATGTCCCCGAACGCCAACAATCACAAATTTTATTATTTCGGGGCCTTAAGCACGATTCTCGCCTTAGCGTCGTTTTAAGGCCCAACGATTACATATTTACAATGAAAACTACGTCATTTCTACTTCTTACATCAAGATATGTCCATCATCGGATTGGGACCCCGGGGTCCGCTTTCCTAGGCTCACAACCAAGTATCCACACACAAACAATCGGATATTACAAGAAAATAAACCAACCCGGATAATCTAACAATACCAAGACATCCTAAAATAACGATTTAAAGGAAATGATACCAAATATAACACCTTAAAACAAACAAAGAAATTAATGAACGAATATCATCGGGTTATTAGGAAGAGTTTTATTCCGATGGAAACTTCACTCATAATCCCTAATTCATTGTTCAATCAATAAATTACATGAAAAATTGCATCTAATTTGATCAAATGATATGATAGAAATTGATATCACAAAAGAGATTTCACCTTGCAATTGATATCCAAATGGATGTAAACTTGATGTATTTGAATAGAAGGAAAGAATCTATTTGATACAATCAAATCAAAAGAAAATTATTCCTCTCTTTTTTCTTTCTTTTCTTTCTATTTGATTGCAAAATTTATGCTATTTCTTCCTCAATTTCCGAGTTGGCTGCTGCTGTATTCTCCTTCTTCCTCAAATTTCCCCCAACCTCCTGTATGCTGCCCGAAGCTGGGCTTAAATAGGCTGGCCAGAGCCAGCCGCAGATCTATCTGCGGCTGGCCGCAGATGGATCTGCGGCTGGCCAGCTGGCACGCCTCCCATCGCACTCAGCTGGTAGTGCTGATTTCCTGGTTTCCGTGCTGGCGCACCCACTTGGCCGCAGATCTATCCGCGGCTGGCGGGCTTGACTTTCTCGATTTTCGTGCCACGCCTCGATTTTCGTGCCGCAACGTCAGTTTTCGCTGACAGGCTCGTGCTTTACAGTCCGAGAATCATTGAGAAGCGCGCCACACCTTCCGGGAATGCCAAATTCGGATAGCCCTGCTATCATGTCGATTTCGGCTGCAAATTATCATGGTGGCGTCGAGTGTCCGTACTTTTCCTATCTTTTGCTCTCGCAGGCCGATCCATTTGACGAATTTGCCCTCCTGTCAAGGTTAGTATACGAAGTGCAAAAATTTGGGTGTCTACAGCTGCCCCTCTTTATCATGTTTATGAAATGTTAAATGAAATGAACAGGATAAAGAATAGACACTCGATGCATGAATGACAGTGCATAAGAATTGACAATACATACATGAATGACAGTGCATAAGAATTGACAATACATACATGATGCAACACATATGATTTATGATGCAACACAAGATGTAATGCATGCAAAAAAACATCCGCAAGAGTGTCGATGTTTTAACCCCCTGACCGTGTTTGTTAGTCGTTGGGTTCACTCTCTCAATCTATCGTCTCGTTCGGGGCCGGGTATCGTCGCCGGTCACCCATCTCGTAACCCCCGGTTATCGTCACCGGTTGGTTATCTTGTCGGAGCCGGTTATCGTCGCCGGACATCCATCTCGTGATCGCCGGTTATCGTCGCCGGTCGATCGTCTCTCGGGGCCGGGTATCGTCGCCGGTCACCCATCGCGTAACCCCCGGTTATCGTCGCCGGTTGGTTATCTTGTCGGAGCCGGTTATCGTCGCCGGACATCCATCTCGTGATCGCCGGTTATCGTCGCCGGTCGATCGTCATGTCGGGGCCGGGTATCGTCGCCGGTCACCCATCGCGTAACCCCCGGTTATCGTCGCCGGTTGGTTATCTTGTCGGAGCCGGTTATCGTCGCCGGTCATCCATCTCGTGATCGCCGGTTATCGTCGCCGGTCGATCGTCATGTCGGGGCCGGGTATCGTCGCTGGTCACCCATCGCGTAACCCCCGGTTATCGTCGCCGGTTGGTTATCTTGTCGGAGCCGGTTATCGTCGCCGGTCATCCATCTCGTGATCGCCGGTTATCGTCGCCGGTCGATCGTCATGTCGGGGCCGGGTATCGTCGCCGGTCGCCCATCTCGTAACCCCCGGTTATCGTCGCCGGTTGGTTATCTTGTCGGAGCCGGTTATCGTCGCCGGACATCCATCTCGTGATCGCCGGTTATCGTCGCCGGTCGATCGTCATGTCGGGGCCGGGTATCGTCGCCGGTCGCTCCATATCTCGTAACCCCCGGTTATCGTCGCCGGTTGGTTATCTTGTCGGAGCCGGTTATCGTCGCCGGTCATCCATCTCGTGATCGCCGGTTATCGTCGCCGGTCGATCGTCATGTCGGGGCCGGGTATCGTCGCCGGTCACCCATCTCGTAACCTTTTCACTTCAACACGTCAAATGGCTTCAAGGGAGCAAGTTGGGGCCCACCAAGGCCAGCCGCAGATGGATCTGCGGCCAGCCGCAGATACATCTGCGGCCAAGATCGGGCTTATAAGCGGCCTCCTGCTTCCAGATCTGTCACTTTCAACTTCCAACTCACACATATTCCTTGCGATTTTTGCTTGTTCGCAAGGGCTTTTTCGTCGATTTTTCAACTTTCCTGCAAAAACTGTTCCGGTAAGATTGATCTACACGCTACAGGTAACACTTTGACCGGTCACTTTTCAATTTCGTCAATGTTTTTGCTATACATTTGACTATTGGCATGTTTAGAGATAAAATGTATGCTTTACAATGCTATGTAATGTACCATCCTATATACATGCTATGTATCAACTATGTGAGTCCTATTTTATGTTCATGAGGCGGTCCCACATATTGTTATTCCTTTTCTGCAATAAAATCATGCATTACATGCTGTAATTACATATATGAATGCAATTTAGATCTGTTTGAGACTTTGATTGATGGAAAACATGTTTGGCTTAGGCCTGGGACGTTCATTTTACAAACGGAACTCTGCCGTTTTTTTTTTTTTTTTTTTTTTTTTTTTTTTTTGACATGCATCATGTTGCATTAATCATATGATGAGGCTAGAAATTTAGAATGTTCATTACATAATTTTAAAAGGGAACTTACCTTCTTTCTCGCCCGTTCTATTCCAGCTATGGATCGTGATGCGCCCAGTAGCTCCTCCGCCTCTCGGACTTCGGGTGTTCGCCGTCGTAGGCCTGCACCCACTCCTGTTCCTCCTCGGACCCGTCAGGCTCGTCGTTTGACGGAGGCTGTCATTCGTCCTGGTCATCCGGACGTTGAGGAGGCTGTCCCTCCGGAGGTCGCGGCAGAGGGGCCATCCTCTAGCGCACCGGCTCCATCTACTCATCAGGCTTCTTCTGGTGCCTCTGTGCAGATACCCGATCTTTTGGGTCGGGATCTCAGTCGTCACCCTTCAGCATCTCTCGTGGCTAACGAGGTATATTCAGTTCTATTCTGATTTTACTCTCAATTTCTCCATTCTCCTTTTATCCGGACTGACCCCTTGGTGATTGCCCCAGGTACCCGAGTTTACCCAGCCGAGGGGCAACTGGTTCAACATCTACTCCCTTTACGCGGCCCTGCACAGTGATTATCGGGCGATGGTGGACTCTTGGGGCTTTCGACATTTCTTCACTATCATCCCCCGCCAGTGCCCCTGGGGTTACATGAGGGCTTTATCCGAGCGATGGTTCCACCAGACGCAGTCTCTTCATCTCCTCGACTGCGAGGTCGTGTTGACCCCATGGGGACTGGAGGTACATTACGGGCATTGAGTTTACCCGGGTCCCGCGTCCCCTTGGATCTTGATATCACTCCTGTGGAGGTTCGAGCTTTGCTGGGCTTCGCTGCTGAGGACCGGGTCTTTAAGGCCCGCAGTATCCGATCTGGTGCCTTGGCTGTCGATGCAGTCGGGGGTCTCTATGCGCTGCCTATTCCAGCAGATCAGGTCGGGTACCCGCGACATTCTACTCCGACGCTTGTTCCTGACGATCATGAGGGGTTGTTTCCTAGGGAACAACTCCTCCACCATTCATTTCAGCGTCGTGGGAGCGGTTAGAGACGTGGATCGTATCAGTGACTATGACTGGGGGTCATTCACCTTTGCCTATTTCCTCCACGGTATGCGCCTACGCTCGGAGGGACAGACTGATGCCTGGCTCGGTTTCTACCACTTTCTGCTGGTGAGTCCCTTCCTCCTCTCTCTTACTGTATTTCTTTTCCTTTAATCTCTTTTCTTTATTTGATAGTGACTCATCATGCCTTGCCTTGCTTCTATTCACAGTTCTGGGCCTATGAGCGGCTTCCATGTCTGAGGCCTATCACTACTCTGGGCCCGGACACTTATCCTCGGGGTCGGCGATGGCATCACAGCACTCTGGAGGAGGTCCCCGTGTCGGGCAGCTTTGCACATTGTCGTATTCAGCTGGAGTTGATCACGGCTGCCGACGTCATCTGGATTCCCTACCTCTCCGAGCATCTGACTGTGGGGTTTGCTGACGGGCATCCTTCCGGCCCGGAGGAGTTCGAGCTTTCCACCCGTCGCCTCACTTTGCAGAGTGTTGGAGGCTGGGTGATGTATCTGGGAGAGCGCGCATTCAGATGCGTCACTGGAGAGATCCGCATCCATCCCGCACTTCCCTTTTCTTTCACTACTTTCTGGCCGCTGGATTCTCAGCCCTCGGAGATCATGCTCGCCGGGGAGGATGGTCGGATGCTTTTCCACGGGTCCCACTACGAGTGATGCATTCCGTACATGGTGGGTGCCCCGTACCATCGGTCCTCAGACTCGGGCCACTTTCTTTCTTGGAGATATGGTTCCAGGCTCGGTGACGATGACCGATTGGGCTGCCTGTGTTCGGACCCCTACCCACGCTGAGCAGATCGCCTCATTGACCCGTCAGGTAGATCAGTTGTCGCTGTTTATTCGGGGGTTGGGCCGGGCCCCGGAGGAGGCTTACACCTACGATCCTGACGGTGCAGGTTATGATGCAGGCCCGAGTTCATCTGATGCCACAGCGCATCCCTACATCCCTGATATGAACTTTGGTCCTCCGAGCTCGATGACTCCAGGGGATCAGTTCGAGGATCCTGCTTTCATAGATGATACTGATTTTATTTAGACCAGGATAGGATAGGGCCTTTTGTATCGGCACCTGCTTAGATTTCTTTTTCATTTATGCACTATGTACTGAACTCATTTATTTATTTATGCACAGTTTTCTTTTCATCTTTATGGGATTCACCTGCTTTATTATTAACTGTATGATGCATGCTTTTTATTTATGGGTAGAGAATGACCCCTGTACAGTCTTTTTTGATACTATTTTTTCACAGATGTCGTCCTCAGATGCCGTGGTTCGTTTGGATTCCACTCCTCCCACAGGGTTGGTTGGCAGCCTCTTCCGCTGGTTGGACAGTCTAGTGCCAGCAGATAGGGTTATCGTAGATGGTCTTTTGGGACATTCTTGGTCCTTATTAACCTTCCGGGTGCCAGCGGGCTTTGTGGATGGTCTTCTGAGCTATTGGGCCCCTGCCCGTCAGGTGTTTAGGCTTGGGACAGTAGAGCTGACCCCCACCCTTGAGGAGTATGCTCGCTTCACCGGCTTGCCGTTGGATGGTCCCTGTGCTAGGGTTACCGTTGGTTCCATGCGCCGTCAATTCTTGACTTTTACCGGTTTGCGGAGGGCTGTCTTATTACCGGTAATCACATCAGACCATATGGTTCCCCTTCAGTTCTTCATTGACCGATTTGGCTCACCTGACGGTTTTCGACTTTTCTTCGGTGATTTTTTTCCGTGTCCGAGGAGCGCTGGGGCGCCTTGAGAGTGGATGTCCTGATGGCCTGTGTCATCTCAGTTTTGTATTTGCCTGCAGGACCCGATCATTTGGATATGCGGATTGTGGCGGCCGTTCGAGCCCTTCGGGAGGATCATACCATTCTTCCTATGATATTGGCGGATACCTATATGTCAGCCACATATTGCCAGTCCTTCCGAGGCAGAGCCTTCAGAGGGAGCTCGACTTTGCTGTATGTGTGGTTCATGAGTCATCTTAGTCCCATCGGCCACTTCCGCCGCCAAGGGTTTTGCTTCAGTCACAACATAGTCGCGCAGTCTTCGTTTCGTCCCGTGAGTTGTACTGATGTGGCCTCCTGGACATCATTTTTGTCTATCATTGAGGACCCCTTTCATCTATTGGTTTACTCGGGCTATTGCTCCTTCATGAGTTTCTTGACTCATGTGCCTGGCATGGATTTCATTCCCATTGCTGGGTTAAGGGGCGTGACGACCTATCATCCCCTGGCGGTTATGGGGCAGTTTGATCAGACACAGGATTTACACCCCTTCGCGGGTGCAGCCGCATACCGATTCCTTGTATCCTCCTGTACAGAGAGGGATCTATTGCAGGTATACGAGCTTTGGGATCGCAGGATCTTTGCCGAATATAGTGCGAGCTGTCACATCCAGACATTTGCCTACGTACAGTGGTTGCGTGGAGACCTGGATTCGGCTAGTTTGAGTCGGACTGGGCCCTTTGATGACTCTGGAGTGATTTTCACAGAAGATACCACAGACCATTCCATCTCAGCCGATTCTGCCCCGAGTCGGGTCGCTGGGGATTCCCGACTCCGCCTGGCCCTGATTACTACTGAAGCCGAGAGGGATGCCGCCCTTGCCGAGAGAGATGAGGCCCTTCGGGCTAGAGATGCTGCCATTGCTGACAGAGAGGCCATTGTATTTCAGACCAGGGCAGTGGTAGATGCTCATTTTGGGACTGTCAGCCGAGCTACTGCTTTACTGGATCGTATTGATATGATGGGGCAGCAGATTGCAGGAGATGCTGATGCTTCAGATCTATCCACCACCCTGTCCATCCTGCTTCGGCTAGTTTCAGATTTGTAGATTATTTTATTTCCTGCATAGACTATGTTGGTTTCATCAGTTATTGAAAGAGAAATCTTGTAATAAAACGACTTATATATATAGACATGCATTTAAATTTAGTCATTTTCCCCTTTTGTCGTATCATTGCCATCCATTGGATCATCATTTTATCCAACTGACCATGATTTTGACATTTCGCCTTCTTTCTTTCCTCAAGACTTGATGGAGATTTGACAGATATTGCCGCACACCTTTTGATTTCGTCGGATTGAATCTCAGATTTTGGATAACTGTTTGGGTTGGATCAGGGTATGTATTCTGGGATGAAACTGGTTAGGCAGTTGGTTTCGGGAAGGTTTTGAGGGTGTAGGAAGGTTTTATCTGGCTATCGAAAATTGGTTTTGGTTAGGGAAAGGATTATTTTTTTTTAAAGGATCGGACCGCGCCATGATGGCTGCCTACGTACCCCCACAAGTTGGGAGATCAGGTCCTACGTAGTTCGCTCTCAAAGGAAAAACAGAACTGATGATTTAAGCGTAGAACCGCTTCACCGAGTCAGCATTGAGGGGTTGTGGAAATACCTCACCATGCATTTCCTGCAATATGAGGGCTCCTCCGGATAGCACTTTCTTAATCACGAATGGTCCTTCCCAATTCGGGGCAAACTTCCCCTTGGCTTCGTCCTGACAAGACATGACTCTTTTTAGCACCAGGTCATTCTCCTTGAATTTCCGAGGCCTGATCCTTTTGTTGTATGATCGGGAGATCCTCTGTTGATATAGCTGGCCGTGCCAAACAGCAGCCACCCTCCCTTCATCAATTAGGGCCAATTGGTCGTATCGGCTTTGCATCCAATCCTCCTCGCTTATCTGAGCATCGATCACTATTCTGAGGGATGCCATCTCAACTTCAACTGGCAGGACAGCCTCCATTCCATATACCAAGGCGTAAGGGGTTGCCCCTGTGGAAGTACGCGTTGACGTTCGGTAGGCTAGCAAGGTGAGGGGTAACAGATCTGGCCATCCCCGATGATTAGCAGACATTTTTGCCATGATCTTCTTGATGTTCTTATTGGCGGCCTCCACTGCCCCATTCATTTTGGGGCTAGTGGGTAAATAACAGAATTGAGGTGTTTGATCTTAAACTGGTCGCACAACCCCTTCATGAGGGCGTTATTCAAATTCTTGGCATTGTCGGAGACCAAAACCTCAGGTTGCCCATATCGACAAATGACATTATTCCTGATGAAGCTGACGATGACCTCCTGAGTTACTTTAGGGAAAGAAGCTTCCTCTACCCATTTGGTGAAATAGTCGATCATGACAAAGATGAATCGATGCCCGTTGCTTGCTTTGGGCTCTATTGGTCCGATTACATCCATTCCCCACATCGAAAATGGCCACGGGGAGGTCATACAGTGCAGTTCATTGGGAGGCGTATGGATCACATTACCGTGCGCCTGACATTGGTAACACCGTTTGACATGATCATCGCAATCGGCCTTCAGCGTTAACCAATAATACCCTGTCCTCAAGATCTTTCTGGCCAACATCGGTCCACTCATATGTGGCCCACACACCCCGCCATGGATTTCATTCATAATCCTTTGGGATTGCGTTTCGTCTACGCATTGCAACAGTCCCGACCCGGCATCCCTTTTGTAAAGTGAATCGCCACTCAGGTAAAACTTCATCGCCATCTTTTGAATTCTCATCCTTTCAGTCCGATTTGCCTGATCGGGAAGGGATCTGTCTCTCAGATATTCCCTGATGTCGTGATACCAGGGCTGCCTTGTCAACACCACCTCGTTTGATAACACTGCCACATTTTCCTCATATGCCGGGGCATTCTGTACGGTGATCTCAATCTGTGAACTGTCCCTACTCTTGATCACGTGGATTAAGGAAGCCAAAGTCGCCAATGCATCGGCAAAATCATTTCGTCCCCGAGGAATATGGCGGAAGGCGATATCTTCGAACTCCTGCATAAGCTGGGTGACACAACGATGGTATGGAAGTAACCGAAGCTCCTTAGTGTTGTATACCCCGATTGCTTGTCTGATTACCAATTCTGAATCCCCGAACACCGCTAGTCTTTTTACTCCCATGTCACGGGCCAATCGGAGTCCCAAGATACACCCCTCGTATTCAGCGGTGTTGTTCGAATTGCTGAAACGAAGTTTAGTGGCCACGGGGTATTGTTCTCCGGTGATAGAGACTAGGACCGCTCCGGCTCCTGCCCCCCCAGCATTCATGGCACCATCAAAATACAGCTTCCAGAATTGTCCCTCGTCATCACATTTTTCGCGCGATATCCAAAATATATCCTCGCCCGGGAGAGGAGTTTCTAATGGCTCCATCCCTCCTGTCGGGGTTTCTGCCAACTGATCTGCAATTCCCTGCCCTTTCATGGCCTTCTGGGTCACGTACACCATGTCAAACTGTTGTAAGATTAACTGTCATCTGGATAATCGACAATTCAGCATGGGCCTTTCAAAAATATACTTTAGGGGATCCATTCTTGATATCAGGTACGTTGTATGCCCATGGAGGTAGTGCTGTAATCTCCCTGCAGCCCAGGCCAGAGCACAACAGGTTTTCTCAATGGGAGTGTAATTCTGCTCACATTGGCTAAACCTTTTGCTGAGGTAATAGATGGCCTGCTCTTTACCCGCCTCATTTTTCTGTCCCAACATACATCCCATCGCGATGGCATTTACCGATATATACATAAACAGAGGGATCCCATCCTTCGGGGGTACCAGCACTGGTGCCTCCGTCAATTGTTTCTTAATGGTCTGAAACGCCTTCTGACATTGCTCATTCCATTCTTGGGAAGCACCCTTTCTTAACAATTTAAAAATCGGCTCACATGTAGTCGTCAAGTGAGATATAAAACGGCTGATGAAGTTTATTCTCCCCAGGAATCCCCTTATCTCCTTCTCTGTGCGAGGTGCTGGCATATCCACAATGGCCTTAATCTTTGCTGGGTCCAACTCAATGCCCCGATCACTAACCAGGAATCCCAAGAGCTTGCCTGACTGCACTCCGAAAGCACACTTGGCTGGATTGAGTTTCAAATTATACTTTCTGAGTCGATCAAATAGCCTTTTAAGATGAGTTATATGATCGGATTCTACCTTTGATTTCACAATAATGTCATCCACGTAGACCTCTATCTCCTTGTGCATCATATCGTGGAACAAGGCCATCATGGCTCTCTGATAAGTAGCCCCTGCATTTGTGAGACCGAAAGCCAGTCGTCTATAGCAGAAAGTGCCCCAGGGGGTGATGAACGCGGTCTTTTCCCGATCTTCCTCCGCCACCATTATCTGATGATATCCTGCGAAGCAATCCACAAAAGAGTACATTTCGTACTGGGCTGTGTTATCCACCAGGATGTGTATGAAAGGCACCGGGAAGTTGTCCTTGAGACTGGCCTTGTTTAGATCTCTGTAGTCCACGCATACCCTCACCTTTCCTCCAGGTTTAGCCACTGGGACCACATTGGATAGCCATTCCGGGTAAGTGGACACCATAATGAATTCCCCCCCGCCCTGAACTGTTTGATGATCTCTTCCTTCACTTTTAAGCTCCACTCAGGTTTCAACTTTCTTAGTTTCTGCTTGACAGGCCTGAAACCCTCCTTGATGGGTAACCGGTGCACCACAATGTCGGTGGACAATCCGATCATATCCTCGTGCGACCAGGCAAAGACATCCTCATATTGGCTTAGTAACTCAATTATTTCTGCTTTCTGGCTGGGGGTAAGGTCTGTCCCTATCTTGAGTTCTTTTGGATTGTCAGGGGTTCCGATATCTATAGTGATGGTTTGGTCCAAATTGGGTTTGGGTTTATCTTCGACCCATCCTTTGATCTCATCAGGTGCGTCGTCGTAATCTGTCTCGTCTTGCTCAATGCCCATCAAATCGAAATCCAGCTCAATGTCAAAATCATAATCACCATTCAAATTTGAAAGATCGTTTGTTAGGCAAGGATTACTCAAATGGGTACACCTGACATGAAACAAAATATTTGTCATATATAAATCATTTTTCACGACGATCGCAATTTCAAATAACACGAAGAAACGACACAATTATGCAGAAATAAAACAACAACAAAATAAAACTTCTTCATTCCCCCATCCTCTAGGGTTAACCACCCTGACGTCGAGCTTTACCCTTGTTTGGATATCACTGGTTTCTGGGTCCAATTATCGATGGTCAGGTCAGATGAAATGCGCTGGATAAAGGAGGGCCTCACATCGGACACCTCCCCGATGATTACGGATACGTCGCCTGAGTCCTTCTCCATATCTTCTCCAGGAATAATCAGCCCTGCCCAATCGATGACAGGCACAACTTGTTGGGCTCCCGGTGGTGTGATAACATTCGTCCCCTCCTTACTGCTTGTTGATTGTCCGGGGATATAGCATTTGGTTTCAAACTCTTTTGCGACCTCCCGCAGGAAACTTTCCCTCCGGGCCGACTCATTACGTGTGGGGGTTAACTCTTCATTCCCTGCCCCAATCACAGGTCCGCTGATCCCCTGCTTATTGTCGACTTTGGTCACTGGACTGCCAACTAGTCGAATCGGAGTCGCACCCTGACGGTGTCCCCGTACTGCGCCCACATGGTATCCCAATCCTGCTTTGCCTATCTGCTGTGGTAGGTGGATGGGCTCGGTGATTCCCTGACTGCTTTTCCCTAGTCCCTGTCCAGGTTGGAAGTTCATTTTAATCATTTCCCTTGCCACAAAGGTGAGTTCCGGAGAGACCCTTGGTTTCACAGCTGGAGCTCCCAGGCATCTATAATGGGGAGTGCTAATCTCTAGTGCTTGAAAGCTGGCAGGCGCCGCTGACTCATCCACATTGATTACTGGTAGGCCACTCCTTGGGGGAGAAGGGTCATCACATTCGGCCGAGATTGTTACCAGATTCCCATCGATGATCAACTTGATTTGTTGGTGGAGCGTGGAAGGAACTGCCCCGGCCATGTGTATCCACGGCCTCCCTAACAGCAGGTTGTAGCTTGCCGTAATATCTAGGACTTGGAAGGATATATCAAAAGTACAGGGCCCTATCTCCACTGGCAATTCTATCTCTCCGATGGTATCCCTCCGGGATCCGTCAAAAGCCCGAACCACCCACATGACTGGCCCGTAGGCGCTTGGGACTGATGTTCATTTTCTTTAGCGTGCTGAGAGGACATTATATTCAATGCCGATCCCCCGTCGATCAGCACCCCATTCATGACATATCCTGAGGAGATTACCGCGATGTGTAGCGGTTTTCGGTGCCCCCTTCCCTCCTTGGGAATGTCCTCATCCGTAAAGGATATTTGCATCGGTTTCCAATAAGTGGCCTACCAGCTGGCCGAAACCCTCCTCACTAATTTCTTTGGACACAAATGCCTCCTCCAGAAACCCTCATCAGGGTTTTGCAATGCTCACTGGATGACAACACCAAGTCCATGACTGATGTTAGGGTTGATTCCTCATTTAAAATCTGGATCCCCCCTCGTTTCTGGGTGATCCATCCTTTTCAAAAACTCTATGGCCCTTTCCTCGGAAACCTCTTCATTTTTTCTCTTTTGGCTCTCAAGGACTCGCCCGGGAAGATATAAGGGGTTCCCCTTGGTCGTCACGGAAGCACAACTGGCCGCTTCCTCTGGTATTCCCCCATAATTCCAGGGTACAGTCTTCAGACTACTGATAGGGAGTTGCGGCCTTGCTGCAAGGATGATGGGCCTCGGGGCTGTCAACTTGACAGGTCTTTCCATGCCATTTGTACTTATCCCTATCAACCTGATGGGCGCTCCCCGTGCACTCCCATGATCATGTATCACGTTGATCAATTCCTCCATTTTCTGCACATAGTTCAACCTTGGCGGCCACCCAGCCTCACTTGCCTCCGTCGCATTAACTCCCCCTCCATCATGTCTTGGCAGGGGATTTGCTTTAACATTCGGGGAGTCCGGTTGTTCCACCACAATTTCCCCACTGTGTATCATGTTTTGGATTCGATGCTTCAACGTCCAGCAATCTTGTGTATCATGGCCAGGGGAACTGGAGTGGTATGCACATCGTTTGCTCGGGTCAAACCTTCTACCCTTTGGGTCACTCGGTGGTGCCAGACCGACTATTTTCTTTTGGGCTACTAATACCGCTAATACCCGTTCCAGCGGCTCCCCGAGCGGGGTGAATACTCGATTCTGCGAGGCCTCATATCTTCTTCGCCCCTCTGCCCTTTGATCTGTGAAGTTTGGCTGTCGGGATGTCCCTCCCCTCTGTACCTGAACCGGAAGATGACTTTCTGTTTTTCTGGATGACCCCTGTAAGATGAGGGAAACATCCTCTTCCTTCTTCTTTTGGACCCTCCGGGAAGTGCTGCCATAGTTTCCATTCTGTATTTGCTCGGCAGCAGTTTCTAAAGCAGTAAGATCCCGGATTTTACCTGATTTCAACCCCATGTCTACCAACTCTCCATGTTTAATCATTTCAGCAAAAGGTCTTCCAATCCCCGAGATGACCCTCTCATAATACGGTGCCTCCTGGATGTCTACAAAGGTCATCACCATCTCTGATTCGTTCATCGGGGGGGGTCACCTGTGCGGCCATGCCCCTCCATCGTTGGGCATATTCCCTGAAGGATTCCCTAGGCTGCTTCTTAACCTTTGTCATTTGGTACCTGTCAGGGGCTATCTGGGCCTGAAAGCTGTATTGGGTTAAGAAGGTATGGGCCAATTCCCTCCCAGTTGTGGGATTCGGGCGTTGTCGAGGCGGGCATACCAGATTCTTGCCTCCCCTGTTAAGCTTTTCTGGAATAGCTGCATTCTTAACCCCTCGTCTTCGGCATAAGACCCGAGTTCTCCAATGTATATTTTCAAGTGTGTATAGGGGTCTCCCTTTCCATTGTACTTTTCAAACTCGGGAACTTTGAACTTTTCTGGATATCTGGCTCCGGGGAAAACACATAGATCCGAATAATTAACCCTGCCCAGGGAGCCTATGCCCCTTAGGGATTGGATGGTCTCCTCCATGTGTTTCATTTTTCTCCGAAGGTCGTCATTGTCCCCTTCTTCTGGGATAGTAATCACTGTCCTGCTAGGTATGGGAACGGCCCTTGTAATGACTGGCTCGTCCTTGAGTTGGGGTTGGTCATCCTTACCCAGGTTCACAACATTTTTTAGGAGGATTCTGGTCACCCCCTGGTGGTGGAATATTATGTGGTCCTTGGCTTGGCGGATCCTGTCTGAGTAGGAACTGCTCTTTTAGCATCGTGGCCATTTCCATCATCTGTTTTTTGAAGTCATCAAACTCTTCCGAGATATGGAACTATGATTAGGAATATCAGCCATTTCAGATGTAGAATTTTGGGCTTTCTTAGACTGCGAACGGGTTTGAGGAGCAATCCTGCGAAACAACGGTTCGAAGTTTAGTTTTTGGGGAAATGAAAGAATGGATGCATGCTAAAACCGTAACCTTTTGTGTGTTTTTGGGTTTTTTAATCTTTTTCTGCAAAACAACTCGTTAGCGGTTCTTTATTGAAATAATACATGCTAGATATGATTTATGCTTCCCGTGTCGTTCCCTGCAAAACACAGAGGTTAGTATTTTCTTTTGACATAAAGGGGAAGCATATATGAATATGTTGCAATGGAATTATGGCATTTATACGCAGAAACGTAAAAGGGCATGAAGAGACTTATCCTGCGTTGGGTTAATCTGGGGCTGACCTATCCTAGGGTTACTCTCACGGGCTTTTTGGCATGAAGGTTCCCAAATCTTCGCAATCTACTCGTTTGAGCCCTTTCGATTGGAGCGGATTTGAGTGGTGCGTTTCCTGAGCCATCTCCGGGGAGCAGCCCCATCGAGTCCAGTAATAAGCAACCGACGGGTTCGCCTCAGGAGGAGGTACAATCTCAACATACATTCACATTCATCGTCCTCACCGTATGCAAATGATTACTTTAAGGTAAATCAACTCCATTCAATCATTCATTCATTGGACAACAACACACATTCACACAATAATAAAAAGAAGTCAAAATGTCGCACGCACATACACATTTATAAATTTTAAAAGATAGGATAGCATCAAGACCAGACGCGGCTTAAGCCCTCTAATGATCCCCAGCAGAGTCGCCAGCTGTCGACGCCGGGTTTTCTTCTCGCGTGTCCTTTTAGTCTTTTCCAATTTTAGCCTTTTGATTTAATGATTTTTTTTTTGGAAAAGGTCGGCATTGATGTCGACGGGGTTTTGAAAGATCGTGTTTTATGATGAGCCAATTAACCAGAGTCGCCAGTTGGTATATTTGCAATGGATGTACCAACTCATCCGAGTTTTCGTTTTTTATGAATCGCTGGCTCATGTGTGACTCCGAATTAATTGGTCTGCGAATCGAGATTCATAGAGTTCGGGGGCTTGCTTAAGTGAGGGGAAGGTGTTAGGCACCCCTCGACTTCCGTGAAACACGGTTACCACAATCTTGATGCTTTCCTATCCTTTAATTCATGAAATGTGTGTGTGTGCGTGTGTGTGTGTGCCTATGTGAATGTTGTGGGAAATTTGTATGAAAGAGTCATTTGGATTTTAGGGAAAATCGTGTTTTAATTTGAGAACGCTTCGGAATATCTTTTCGGTATACACGAGAAAGCTTTATTCTTTATAAGAAAGGTTTGATTTTAATTTGTCAAAACTATGAGATTTTCATTAAGTGTAGTTCTGGCAAAATAAGAGTTTTAAACCTTCGTCAAAATAGGAATCGAGATCTATACATTGCTTTCGTGAAACGATCGGGCAATTTCTAGAATCTCTTTCACCCTATATACAACGGTTTAATAAAAACGTCATTTTTATTTATAAAATCATTTTGGTGTGATGTTTTGGAAAACGATCTTTCTTTAGCTTTCTCGTTAGATAGGAATCGACATTCATTAACATTTCTCAAATTTTAACCTCGTGATTCTAATATCCTACTTTGATTGATTTTATGAAAATCTTATCATTTAGCTTTGAAATCAATTTCGTGTCATAAATCAAATCAAGCATAAACACGCGTCGGGGCTATTCATGGGCATGTAAGCCATCAAAATGTCCCCGAACGCCAACAATCACAAATTTTATTATTTCGGGGCCTTAAGCACGATTCTCGCCTTAGCGTCGTTTTAAGGCCCAACGATTACATATTTACAATGAAAACTACGTCATTTCTACTTCTTACATCAAGATATGTCCATCATCGGATTGGGACCCCGGGGTCGCTTTTCCTAGGCTCACAACCAAGTATCCACACACAAACAATCGGATATTACAAGAAAATAAACCAACCCGGATAATCTAACAATACCAAGACATCCTAAAATAACGATTTAAAGGAAATGATACCAAATATAACACCTTAAAACAAACAAAGAAATTAATGAACGAATATCATCGGGTTATTAGGAAGAGTTTTATTCCGATGGAAACTTCACTCATAATCCCTAATTCATTGTTCAATCAATAAATTACATGAAAAATTGCATCTAATTTGATCAAATGATATGATAGAAATTGATATCACAAAAGAGATTTCACCTTGCAATTGATATCCAAATGGATGTAAACTTGATGTATTTGAATAGAAGGAAAGAATCTATTTGATACAATCAAATCAAAAGAAAATTATTCCTCTCTTTTTTCTTTCTTTTCTTTCTATTTGATTGCAAAATTTATGCTATTTCTTCCTCAATTTCCGAGTTGGCTGCTGCTGTATTCTCCTTCTTCCTCAAATTTCCCCCAACCTCCTGTATGCTGCCCGAAGCTGGGCTTAAATAGGCTGGCCAGAGCCAGCCGCAGATCTATCTGCGGCTGGCCGCAGATGGATCTGCGGCTGGCCAGCTGGCACGCCTCCCATCGCACTCAGCTGGTAGTGCTGATTTCCTGGTTTCCGTGCTGGCGCACCCACTTGGCCGCAGATCTATCCGCGGCTGGCGGGCTTGACTTTCTCGATTTTCGTGCCACGCCTCGATTTTCGTGCCGCAACGTCAGTTTTCGCTGACAGGCTCGTGCTTTACAGTCCGAGAATCATTGAGAAGCGCGCCACACCTTCCGGGAATGCCAAATTCGGATAGCCCTGCTATCATGTCGATTTCGGCTGCAAATTATCATGGTGGCGTCGAGTGTCCGTACTTTTCCTATCTTTTGCTCTCGCAGGCCGATCCATTTGACGAATTTGCCCTCCTGTCAAGGTTAGTATACGAAGTGCAAAATTTGGGTGTCTACAAGGAGGGAGTATCCCCATTTATTTATGTAACCTTGTATCAATTCCGAGGACGGAATTCTTATAAGGGGGGAGGATGTAATACCCGAGAATTTTGAATAATATTAATAGTGACTTTTCGATTTAAGTTGAATATTTATTCGAATATGAGTATACGTGATCTACCATTTTGGTAGTGGTGTGATAAAGTGACTTCTCGTTTATTTATTAAAGAAATGATTTATTAAGAAAAGAAATTATTAATATTAATTAATTATTGTGTGTTTAATAATCTCTATTAGATTATTTAAGTGTTATATGTCATGCTACTTGAGGTATAACCATGTGATGAAAGAGGTATTATTTGTAATAAAGTTTCGATATTCATTTAATAATATAAAGGAGATGTGTGACATTTAAATTGCATGAACATTCTATATGAGATATTGATGTGAGATATGGACTATTAAATGTGCATTTTAATTACAGGAGGTAATAATGGAAGTAAACTAATAATTGTTGGATAATAATTATTTTAATACTAGAATGTTTATTGTAATAATATTCTATTATAGAAGCAATGGAATAATAATGTACATTAAATACTGGGCGTTAGTAATTTATTAGATTTTACTTAATTAATGTGCATGGATTATATGATATGTGTATATGTGACTTTATTAATACAATGCGGTAGCATTTCATTATTTAATACACTACATGACCTAAGTTACATTTTAAATCAAAGTGTACTAATAAGCCTTGTTGGGAAATGTCTAAGTTCTTTGTCCCAATTTGAGAGTCCCTTCTTTGCCCACGTGAATGGCTACAAGCTTAGACTTCTTCTTCTTCCTTGCAAACCTCAGCTTAATGATGAAATGGGGAGTGGTCCAAATAGTGCCTCACCACTATTCCACTAACTTCCCATTAACCACTAGCTTCTATCTTCTTCCTCTAGTTCACCAAATTGGATAATGGCTTGGCATGGATAATATTTTCTCTATAAATTGGAAGCCTTACTTCACAAAAATTGGGTTGCATGAGTTTTAGTCAATTAGGAGTGATAACCTGCTATTAGCTTCAAGAAGGTAATAATATTTCTTAGTATGTTTAATTTCAAGTTTGGCAAAATCTTAAAAATGCATGAAAATCTCTTGTTAATTAGTTGGTAGTTGATGCTATGTTGTTATGTGAGTCAACATGTATGCTAAGGACACAATGTGACTGAACTAGAGCATGTTAAGTAAAGAAATTCGTGTTTGGGTTTGAATTCTGCCGAAACAGAGACGTTTCTGAGTCGTCCAGGGAAGGGCGCAGCTGCGCGCTCCCTGTAGTACAAAACGGCGCAGCTGCGCCGGGTGCCAGACAAACCCAGTTTGTTCTGCTAATTTCTGCAAGTTCCCAACATGTTAGTTTGACTTTGTTAAGTATATAAATGAGTTTAAAATCTATTTATGATTAGCCTTGCATAGCATGAGTATCCTAGCCTCACCTTGTATGCGTTTTTCTAAAGGAAACTTAGAGTTTTAAAACTAGACCTTACCAAAACTTACAATGTTTAAGTTCTGATCATACAAACATGTGTATATAGTCTGATTATGCATGACATAAGGTTCCAAGATGCCTCACGTATGCTAGACGATCACAACTTAGTTTAAAACGACTTTTAAAGGCAACTTTGGACATTTTTAAAGCAAACATGCATGATTATAATAACAATTTCATTAAGAGATGTTGGACATGCATGTTAATACTCCAATAATTCTCAGACATGATGTATATATGTGTTTACCCTAGTATGTTATAGCACTTCGCCGTTCAAGCATGAATCTAAGCAAATTTCCAAGTTATGGACTATGTTAACTAAGTATAGATGATATGAACACATAAATTTCCAAGTTATGTCTGAACCTGTAGCCACTTGGGTAGCCCATGATGTGGACATCTTCTCAATAGCTCCTTAAACCTCTCCCAAGCCTCATACAGTGACTCTCCATGTTGTTGCTCAAAAGTAGTAATGTCGTTCCTCATCTTAGCAGTCTTAGTTGGTGAAAAGAATTTTGCTAGAAATTTTTGGCCCAGGTCATCCCAGGTCGTGATGGATCCCGGCGGAAGCGAATGCAAGTAACTCCTTGCTTTATCCCTTAGAGTGAATGGAAATAGACATAATCTCACCGCATCATCCGTAACATTGTGGTATTTGAATGTCTCGCAAATCTCAAGGAAACTAACTAAGTGCTTATTTGGATCATCATTAGCCAATCCCCCAAACTGTACCGAGTTCTGAATCATCTGAATTGTACCCAGTTTAATCTCAAACGTATTAGCAGCGATAGCTAGCCTCATGATGCTTGATTTGATCTCATCAATATTAGGCATGACATAGTCCTTTAGTGATTTCTGCTATTCGTTAGCCATTTTCTCTTTCTCGATTGTCTCTTGGCAAAACTTTCTCAACTGATGTAACTTGTTCTCAAGATTGTCCTCGCTCTGCACAAGTTCCGGCTGTTTTGATCGCGTTTGCATAAACGAACCAAAAGTCACTTGAAACAGGAAATAAAAGAAAAATAAAATAAAATGTTTAACTAAAACTGAATTAATTAAAGTTAATGTTGAAAATTATAAACACAACTATTTTCCCGGTAACGACGCCAAAAACTTATTTGCCTAATTCTATACTAGCACAAATACGCAAGTATACGCAGTCCACAAGTAATAAAGTGTAAGTAGAGTATCGTTCCCACAGAGAAAAACTGTAATTTAGAATAACAACTATCAATTTTGTATTAATCCAATTTTATTAAACAATCAAATAAAGATTTGTGAATTTTGAAAAGTAAATAATTAATTTAACTAAAACTAACTACCACAAGTTTGAAAACAGATTTTAAAGACTTAAGACTACAACTTCACTTATTACTTCACTTTGATCAATACACTTCCTGTCAAATTATGCTAGTTATTCCAGATTGTTAATCGAAAACTCATTAATATTTATGATCATCTCTCGATGTACAATAAACAAATCAACTTAAATTCACAGATGTTAGAATTAAGATGAACACCGTAATTAAATAATTCACAATTAAAAAGGGTTTAACATACAGGTTCCTTATCAGATTACATGCGGTGTGTAGGTATATCTCTATCCTAAACACAAATCATGAATTCTATCGACATGAAGAAATCACAATCACATGCTATTATGATCAAATCTAAACCTATAATTCATCTCTCAAGTTCATATAGATTATCACGGTAATTACTGGCCAAATAATTAAGCAAGAAAGTGTGTTGGTCGATTTCGCAACCAAAAAATACGCTCAAGTATACGCGGTCAACAAGTAATAAAGTGATAAGAGAGTTGTCGAACCCACAGGAAATTGTTCTAGTGTATCCCAAGTACCAACTATATATCGTCTCGATTTTAATTAGACAAATGATGATTTGATGTTTTTGTTGTTGGTAGTGACTAGGATAATAATAATCAAGAAAATACGAAAAGCGTATAAGATAATAAAACTCTAATATTAACAAGTCTAAGATTGAAATTTCCCCCAACACTTTATTTGAATGTCCTAACTCTCTCATTTGAATTAATTAACAACATAGAATTGCCAACCGAGAAATCAAAGCTACTTATAAGCCTCTGTCGATGGTCAAATTCGAATCTTCCTAACGTGGCATGTAGGTATATGTCTATCCTACACACTATCAAGAGACCAATTTCAAGAACAATTACAAGACACGTGTCACTAAATCTCATTAACCGTCCTTTCAATTACCAACTTTCACATAGGAAGTCATTAAGAATAGATTCTCCATTGGTTGTACACGGTATCTAGGTATATGTCTATCCTAAATACTATCAAGTTACCTATCATTGAGGATAATCAACAAGACACACGTCACTTAATCTCAATTAATTACCCACATCAATCTTTAACTCTCGCATGATATCATAACAAGGTCTAAACACTATAATTTGTTCGTCAAGTTCATATAGGTTCCCACGATAATTACTAGCTAGACAATTAAGAAATGAAGCATAAATTATGATATTTAATTCACAAATGAGTAATTAATAACAAAGAGAGAAAAATCAATTCAAACTATGTGTTGGGTTCCATTGAAATCTTAGAATACAAGCTTATGCTCCTACTCAACCTTAAGCATGCTCATATGGGTGAGTGCGTTTTACGCTCAACCTCAACCCCTTGCAAGATTTGCAATATACAATTTTTTTTCTTTAATCACAAATATAAGAGAGTGCGTTTTACGCTCTATCTCTCCTACGCATGTGTCCATGAGTGAGTGCGTTTTACGCTCCATCTCAACTCACCACATGACCATCAATCCAAACACAATAAATTTGGACACCTTGCTTCGAGTGATGTTTAAACGAGTTCTAGAGTTTATAGAAATCTCCCACAAGCATTCGGTTATAAAAGCCTTCTCTAAGCATACAACTAGCTTAATACTCATGGGTAAGTGGATAAAAGTGAAAGGACACATAAGCAAAATAATAACCAATAAACGATAAGCACAAAGACTAAGCAACAATTGTCTACGTCTCATGAGTTAGTTTCTCTTCAAACAAGCCATTATCATAGACCATGGATTATGGTTCAAATCAAATTAAAACAATGCTCAAGGGGCACATCCTAAAAATAAATAATTTTTTTTTGTTTTTAATAAAAAGAAAAACATGCTTAAATCACACAAAAACTAAATTAAAAAAAACACACAAATATGCAAATACGAAGTACTACCCCAAACTTAAATTTGACATTGTCCTCAATGTCTGATATAGGAAAAATTAAAAAAAAAAGACTTCCCTGAAAACGTGTCAAGCGCCATTGATATCATCTTTTAATACCTCTAAGTTGGGGGCGTACGTGAAAGCAGATGACTAAAGAAATTAAAATGCAATTACACAACTAAAATGCAATCAAACAAAAATAAAACAAAGTAGAAACTTGGGTTGCCTCCCAAGAAGCGCTTGGTTTATAGTCGTTAGCCCGACTCCTTTATTTCGTTTTAATCCGGCTCAATCGCAAAATTGACCATTGCATGCCGCCTCGTTGTTCTTTCTTTGATTTGCATGACATGCATGCCTGGTTGGTGACCCTCAAACTTCGTTTCAACCGATGGCAATAAGAAGTTTTCCTCATTCGCATCATCAATTATTGCACTTGTGTCAAGATCGACATGAAGATCTTCTTCATGAACCAATGGGTGCTCAATGGGTTTGAAAACCTCGAATGTGACTTCTTGATCTTCAATTTCCTTTTCATGATCCCCATTCATGCTCCTCGTCTCATCAACCTTAGAATCATCATCTATAATAGGAAGCACACTCTCAAAATTTTCACTAATAGCTTCGTGCGACTCCTTGCCACTTCCTTGATCATCCACTATGCACTGCTCTTCACCTTCCTCCATAGGGTCGATCTCTGTATCGCTAGGTAAGGTGCTTTGCGGGTGAATAATGCAATTATTGGCAATATAGTTCATGATGCTCTACACTGAAGCTTGTAGATTTGCCATCCTAACCTCATTTTGAGAGATATGAGATATGTTCCTAGTCATGAGCTCCTCCCTCATTCTTTCCTCTTCGTCACATCTATGCGAATTCACCATACATTGCTCTTCACCTTCCTCTATAGGGTCAAGCTGTGTAATGCAAGGTAAGGTACTTTGCGGGTGAATAAGCACAACCTCGCCAAGTTGTTCAAAGTGCAAATCATAATAAATAATCCGATAATAGTTAACAATAATTAACCAAAAAGCATATTAATCAAAACTACACAACAAGATCCATTGTAATCTTAAAAAAGAAATTAGTTCGTAATTAAACTGAAATCCATCATCCACAATTCAAATAGCATTCAAAATACAAAAGTAGAAGATAGAGAAGAGAATAAAAACTGTTGGTGCAATCTTTAAATCTCTCCTTAGCTCCTGCGTTGAATCTCTCTTGCTATCAAGTTGCTTCAAGTCTCCAAAACTGGCTTTTAAAACTAGGATTTTCTTCTAATAAGTTCAACAACCCTCAATAATGACTTAAAACATCTATTTATAGCATCTGATATAAATTCAAAATTAATTAGAAGTCTGAAAATAAATTACACATCAGTTGCTCAACTTAAGCAAAAAGTGAACTCTGGTCAACTCCCGAACCGACGCGACCGCGCTTGAAATAGGCTTGAATGGGGCGCGGCGGGGCTGCCCTGGCAGAAGAAGAAAATTTAACTTTGGATACTGGCGCGACCGTGCTGCCCCATAGTACAAATTGGGCGCGGTCGCGCTGCCATCATTTTCTGCAATTCTTGATTCTTTTGCTGCTGCTTTTGTTCAACTCTCGCCAAACCAATTCCCAACATATGTAACCTACAAAACACACATAAAATGTATGAAAAGTAACTACAATCCATAGAAATAAACAATAATCCACATCAATAGATACCCGATTCGTAGGTATGAAACCTACTCATCAATTAAGAGTTTAATTAACTAAAAGAGTTTAATTAAAATAAAATCATATTCCTAAATAGTTTAGGAGGGTTGCCTATATCTATAAAAAGAGGAGTCTTATTATGGATTGAGGTTACATACGCTTCCATAAGATATGGGAGAGTACTAACAAATTCTATAGAGATAAAAACTAGGGTTTTGTCAACACCCATCTTCTTGAATATATATTATTCCTTGGTGGATCACCTCTAGAGGCCAAACACTTGGGTGGCTAACGTTGATCAAATGAAGGAATCTAACCGGTGAATTCAAGGAGAACACGAAGGATTTGGAGTTGAACTCGTACCCGAGGAAAACACGGTTCTACAAGGGTTATTCTAATTCTCCATCTTTCTTTGTTAATTGATAATTGCGCATAAAAGATGATCCTTGTTATGGTTTGTAAAATTTTAAATTCTGATTTTACCATGCTTCTACTATTTATATGCAATTTGATTATATGCTCATGAATATTACAAACCAACAGTGGCATCAAAGCCAAACTTTATGCGAATTATTAATTGTTTTGATTTCGTATATGTATTGGTATGTGTTTAGAACAATTTAATTGGGCATAATTGTTAGTATAGAATCTTATTTTTGGGAGAAAATTATAAAAATCGCGATTTAGAAAAACCAGAAACGGAACGGACATAACCCTAGAGCCGCGACGCTGGGCTAGAGCCGCGACGCTCCAATCTTTGAGCTGCGACACTTTTCCTTGTGAGCTGCGGCGCTTAGCTTGAGCCGTTGCGCTCTCCTTTTGAGCCACGACACATGAAGGTCTGTTGGTTCGTTTTTGTGCAATTTTTAAAAAAATTTAAATTAAAATAAAGGAGTTTATTTTTGATTTGGAATTGAACTAAAATAAAGATGTTTATTTTATTTGGAATTGGATTCCATGTTAAATTAAAATAAAGGAGTTTATTTTGATTCAAAATTGGATTTTATGCTAACTATAATTGCCCATTAAATGATATTAATGCATATATAAAATTATTTTGATTTCATGAGATGAATATTATTTATTGATGCATATGGTGATATGTATGATAATAAATGGGATTGATTATGGACTATTAACCAATGGATGATTGGATTTTATTCTATGAGAATGCATGAATGAATGTGTTTTATAAATGGGGTCTGCGTACCTCGTCTTCTCTAGTTTTTTTTATGTAAATTCTATCTTCCTCCTATGTACTTCCCCTTGACTGCTGATCAAGGTTTCTATTTTTTGTAAATAGTTTATGTAATAGGATTAGTTAGAATTATTTTGAAGAATTGGAGACAAAGGAGCAAGGAGCGCTTGAAGACTCGTTTGTAATAGAGCCCGGGTTTAAATGTAATAGTTATATTTAAATTCAGTTCTTGCACCCTAGGTTTGACCTTTTGGTTCATTTGCTGGCTTTAGTGAACCAAACTAGAATAAAAATCCAATCAATCCGGGTAGAATATAGTATTCTATATGTGCATATTTACTATATATATATATATATATATATATATTATATTATACAACATGCTTCGCATGTTAAATAATATGACGCGTATTATATATATATGTGCATGCGCGCTAAGCAAGATAAGACAAATAATAACAAAAACCCTCAAAGAAATCATATTAAGTTGAAACGTTCAAAGATATTTGGAATATCGAACGTCGCCTTCTAGCATGATAAAACGATAGAGTATCAATTAATTATTATAAGTTTGTTGTGTCACCACAAGACTTATTTTTTTTCTTTTTTTTATTTTCTTTTTTTGATAATGTGGGTTTCCCAACCCGCGGGTTGGACTAATCCCCCACCCCGGACCAGGCTTTACGCATAGGCTCCGCCTAAGACATGGCGTCACCCTGAATAATGCGATCCGTGGCCATTTCAAATGTTGCTAGTCCACAAGACTTATTTTAATTTCTTGAGATGCTGTTTTATCACATTTGATGTTTATAAAGGAATTGAACGATGTTGTTTTGTTGTGTCACCACAAGGACAGTGTTTTTTCTCTTTTACTTATATGGAAGTGCTAGGTTGGACTTAACTTGGACAATTTTGATTCGGATGTGTCACCACTTGATCAAAATAATCTAAGAGGCAAAATAAAAGGAGTTACATGGTGATGTAATTGACAATAGTTATCTACCTATTTATTTATATATACTTTGTTGTGTCACCACAAGGCTATATATATATATATATATTTGAAATGAGATCCTTATTCTCACTAGCAAATCTTTAGTTAGATTTGTCGAACTATATATTGAGGGTAATGTAGTTTGTTGAAAATAGTGGGAGATACCAATTTAAATAAAGACCTAATTTATTTTGGTAATTAATAAAATAAATGTATGCTAATATTGTTAAATTACAAATTTTATTTAAAGAATTTACAATGTCTAATTCACTATCACTGCGGAGCATATTGGATGCTAGTAAGTTAACTGGACCGAATTATACGGATTGGTTAAGGAATCTGAGAATTGTTCTAACTGCTAAAAAGATTTCTTATATCCTAAATTCGTCCGTACCTACAACTGTTGCAGAAACAGCCTCTGAGTAAGAGATTTGTTTTTTGTTCTTCTTCTACCAGCTCTTGAACCCTTGACCTGTCAGTTAATGATTTGAGACACTAACCAACCGGGCAAAGGAGAGCCAGTCTCTGAGTAAGAGATTGCTAGTTTTAGAAAGTGGCAAGATGATGCAACCGTGGCTCAATGCATCATGCTCGCATCTGTAACGATCGGGATTTTTAATTTCCTTGTAACCCGACTTTATATGTGAATAACATCAATTTTTATTTTTTTTATTATTATTTACATTATTCTGTGTTATGTGCTGAAAAGTTGTGTTACAACTAATATGTGTATGTGTTGAATTTTATGCGTTGTGGTGTCATTGGAGTGAATAAATTGATTTCCCAAAAAATCGTAAAATCACTATTCACGGGGCATGTTTCCCGAGGCACTATTCACACCATAATATTTTTGTGTCGTTTTTGATTTTAATAAATTTCATTAATACGCATGTGGTAAGAGATAATTTTTTCAAGTGTCGGATTTTCATTTTTTAGCCCAATCGTGTTTTATTCGGTATTCGAAATGTACAATATGGGTGTTCTGAGTTAATGGACAAACCCCATAATTATTATTTTTACGCGTCCCAATATTTTATGGGAGTACCCATTTTAATTTTGGGTAGAATTATTGAGCAAATTTGGTACAAAAGTGGGAGTATTTGGGTATGGGAGAGACCAATTGGGTGTATTAATTGGAGTATGTTGTTGATATGGGGAACTACTGTAATATTCCGAACCCTAATAAGATCTGCATATGTAAATTATGTGTTTAATAAATGAAATTTCATGATCTGGCTTTGTATTATGTGATTGTGTATTTTATTAAACAATTAGGTCAAATAATTTTTTTTTCGCCAAGCAGCTGTGTCGTGCTTAATCGGACAAAATGATTTGTCGTGCTTCTGGCGAATTCACCGAGAAGCGTCTCGGCAAATTATTTTTGTAAGCTGCTGTGTCGTGCTTGGAAATGACGAAGTGATTTGTCGTGCTTCGACATTAATATAATATTATATTAACTGATAAAATTTTAAAATAAGTTAAATAGGGTTTAAAATGTTACACGGAAATAGAAACCCTAAGTTGAAAACCCTAATTGATAATAATTGTCTGAATTGATTAATTAAAACCCTAATTATTGTACAATAATCTTAATTAATATAATTAAGATTTTAAATAATGAATCAGTAATGTTAATTATGAATCATTAAGATTAAACTAAACCCTAAACGAAAGATTAAAACCCTAATTGTAGGATTAAAAACCCTAAACCCTAATTAGAAAAACCCTAAGAAACCCTAATTTGATTCAAGAACACTAAAATTATGGAGTTATAAATCTTAATTGTGATATAATATCATAATTAGGGTATTACTAAACCTAAATTAACATCCTAATCATGATTAACAAAAATCTAGATTTAATTAGTAAGTAAATAAAGCAAAAATAAAATCCTAGCCAATGAAAATGAAGCTAGGAGTGTGCAAGCTTGTGCTTGACACACTCCAGCACAAGTAGGTGAATTAGGCCAGATCATAAGCAGCACAAGTTAATTGGCTAGATATTTTAGGAGGCAAAAGTTTGGAAATTAGCTAGGAAACCCTAATTTGGAATTGCTATAAGAAGAATGAGATGCTGAGCTTTAAACCTACGAAATTGTGAACCTATACACTTATAGTACCAGCCTAAACAAGCCCTAGCAACCACAAGCTCAGAATCAGAAGCCAGAAATCAAATTTTGAAGAAAAAGGTGCATCAACCCTAATTTGTTGCTAGATCTTTAAGTTTGAATTTGATGTTATGTTTTAGTGTTTAGGAATACTTATTAATATGTAATTAAGTGATCTGGGCGGTTAAAACACGTTTACATAACATCTAGATATGAAAATCAAGCCAAAATAGCAAACTGTTCTTGGCAGTCAAGAACAGTCTGACAAGCTATTTTGTCAGAGCTTTTGATCGGCTTAAAATATTTGTTTGATGTGTTTTAAAGCATGAATCAGTAGTATGCCATGTTAGCTTTAATATCCAATTAATAGAACTCCAAAATTATTTCACAGTAGGAAGATATAAGTGGTCCAAGTCCTTTAACCGTTCTGATTTTGCACGTTTCTGGGTAACCCAGAAACTTATGAAGAACTCTGACAAGGTTTGTCAGAAGTTCATGCTGCCCAAAATTGATCTAGATGACATGTTTTGTGTAACTTATTGGTTTAGAATTGTTGTATGCTATGTAAACTGTAATCTTGAACCATAAAAACACCTAAACAAACCATCAGTTGAACGGAATTAATAGTCAAATAGCGTTGACCATTATGACTGCATGAGTTTTCTGGGTAACCCAGAAAACTCAAGAACAGTTTGAATGGCTAGTTTGACCATCAAATTTAGGGCATGATATGATATAGTTTGGGATAAAATTCAACATGTCGTTGTACCCTACCATGTTGGCTATAACAACAAACAGAAATCAAACACAAACATCAAACGAGCTGAGATTAATTTGAGGTCAAAAGTCACTGTTGGACATTGACCAAGTGTTCTTCATGAAGAACACCTTTAGCGACGAAATTCATCCCCAAACCCAGAAAACTATTATTCTATGCAGACCGTCGCTAAAGCCCTTTAGCGACGAATTTTTAATAAAAATAAAATAAAAATTAATTAAATATTAAATAATAATTAATAAATAAATCCGAAAATTCATTTTTAAATTATAAAAATTCATTGTTAATATTTTATATATTCTGAAATATTATTTAATTTAATTAAATAATAAATAATAATTATGATAAATCATTTAATAATTGTTTTAATTATTTAAAAATGATATTAAATTATTAAATAATTATATTAATTATTTAAAAAAATGATATATTAAGGTAAATAAAATTATTATATATAATAATTAAATAAAATATTAAATATTTAAATATTATTAATGATTAAATAAATCATTTAAATAATATATTAAGTATTTAAAAAATTACTTTAAATGATAATTAAATCATTTAAATATCAACTTAAGTTTTGAAAATTATTATAAGTAATAAATAAATTATTTTAATGATAAAATAAAGTCTAAAAAATATTATTAATGATAAAAATAAATCATTTAAATAATATTCTATCTTTCTAAAAATATTATAAATGATAAATAAATCATTTAAAGAATATTTTAAATATCTAAAAATATTCTAAATGATAAATAAATCATTTAAATAACATATTAAATGTTTTAAAAATATTCTAAATGATAATTAAATCATTTAAAAATATTCCTAAGCTTGTAAAATTATTTCAAAATACTTCCAAGCTTATAAAAATTATTCTAAATGATAAATAAGTCTTTTAAATAACATAGTAAATGTTTTAAGAAGATTCTAAATGATAACTAAATCATTTAAAAATATTCCCAAGCTTGTAAAATTATTTAAAAATATTTTTAAGCTTGTAAAAATTATTTAAAAATAATATTAAGCTTCTAAAAGTGTTATAAATAATAATTAAATTATGTGGACTAATATTTAAGTTTCCAAATGAAGTTTATTGATAAACCTATGTGTTTAGCTATCTAATGACGCGACCGAGATACCGAATCGACGTCGAACTTTCATGAAACTTGTCTAATTTAATTAGATAAGTATTATTATCGATTCTAATGTTTATTATTGATATGAATAGACATAAATAGACTACCCAACGTTGATAAACAGCGTAAACTTAACGTGCTACGCACAGGCAAGTGTCCAAACCTTACTCAACTTATATTATGCAAGTATTATACATCTTGCTACCAATTATTGTGAAGTTATTGCTTCTTGTTCAGCATAACTTAAGAAATGAATCATTATTCATATATTGTTTCTTCGAGCGTAAATTGTTGTGTCAAACCAAATTGTTTGGTAAAACATCTTATACTGAGTAAATGGAAATGCCTTCATAGGAAGGCCAATAAATGTCGATAATATATTGACCACAAATGGTAGGATGATATGCATACTCCTAGGATATTGGTGAGGCTGATCACCTACCAGATATCCAAAACTCAAATGGTTCTAAGTCATTAAAGACTGATAGAACTAAATGAAATATATGGTTCTTATACAGAACCCTCAGTATACATCATTGACATCTTTCAAATCAAACACATGGTGTTTACATATTCAAATGAACTTGCTGAGCATTTGTAGCTCATTCTTGCGCATATCTTCTTTTGCAGCTTTAAATGATCTTCCTGGCATGTCTGGGACTGATAAGGGGAAAAGCCATGCGTATTAAGTTTTTATTTCTGTTATTGAATACTTTAAGTCTTTTAAAGACTTGTTGTTGTAATAACTTAGTATAACGAATGATGTAACCGAACAAAATGTTATGTAATATATTATGATCCTTTATGTCATAGAATGCGTTATACTCTGATCTTTAAATTATTTAGCATAGTTGTACTAAGTTAGATACAGTATCTATACGAACTATACATCTGAATGAGGGTATTTAACTGATGTTGAAAGTCCTATAAGTTCTGGGGTTACACTTAATGAGCGTCGGTAAGGTGCCATCCTTACCGGAATGCGCCCCTCAGTTCTATGGACAATCTTATCATTAATACTGTGAATGTCAGATAGATAGGGAATATTGATATGAAAGAGATATCCACAAGATATGAATCTATACATCCAAGTGAGGATATCCAAACACGGATAACGTTCTGACGAGAACTATTATCTGTTATGGGATACTGTGAACCTTGGATAGATAGGAGTCATATTTTATTGAATATTTACAGTTGTATAGTTTCACGTGAGCACCAGATCTGCTACAGGGGAGTGTAGAGATTTGGGGGCGTCACAAGGTGGTATCAGAGCTGTAGATTATAGCTCTAAGGTAGTTGGGAAATACCTTAGGATATAATCTTTGAATCCGTAAAATACTTAATACACATAAGATAACCTTAAAAGCCTTATATTTTGTGTAAACTTGCTTCATCAGAATACTAAACAAGTAGAATTCTTTTGTAGGATGGCAGACCCAGATTGGGAAGATAGTTCAAGGGAGATAGGTTCACAAGTGATAGAGCTTGAGCAGGGCAGTGATCCTGAAGGACAAGAAGTTCAAAATAACTTGGAATTCCATGACGCCGAAACGACAGAACCTAATGAGGATGCTACAGAGGTTCAGATTATAGACGAAGGAGAAGATGAGGAAGAACCAATAATATGGAGGGATATATCAGAAGTTCAAAATCAATCTGTAGAAGAATTAGAAGAAGGAAACCCAGAGGAGGAAAACCTACTAGAACAAGCCCAGGTGGAAATACATACCTTAAACAATAGGGTGACGTATGTGGAAGAAAGGTTGGAGAATGAAGGACGATTAAATATCCGACTTCAGACACTGTTGTCAAGAAAGGAAAGAGAAAGATATCAAATCCAAGCAAGGCTTGATAGGACCAATAAAGAATTTCGTGAAACACTTGTGGATCTGGATAAGCGAATAGAGGATTATCCCGTAGAGAATGGAAAGACTGGATACGACATCAATAGGTGGGTGGTATCCAGTATGTTGTGTGATAAGTATCGTAAGATTAAGCTTTAGATAAACCTGGTCACCAAAGTGTGTATGTAAACAGTAGTATCTAAACTACTTTACCCAAGTTTTTCGAAACTGGTTTGGGAATGCTAGTAGTACTTATATAAACTACTAGCCGAATATGTAAACCTTCTGTATGAATATACAAATTATGCTTGAACAATATGTGCATTACATACTTGTAATTATATTGGTTTTCTTACTTATATAGCTTAACGCCGCTTGAAAGAAGACCATATACATTAGTAGAGGCAGAAAATAGAGAAGTAAACCCAACCCAACAGTTAATAATTTTAGATATACCTTGTAAGAGTAGAAATTACAAATCAAGAAAATAATTTCCGTTTTTTTTAAAACACATTATATATAGAAATTATAATATAGAAATTAAGGGACATAAGTTTCTTGTGAACCTCATTCCTATACAGCTAGGGGAATTCGATATAATCTTAGGCAGGGATTGGTTGGTTAATCATAATACAATGATTGACTGCCATCGAAAGCGTATAAACTTATTGACTGTGTCGAAGTCAAAGGTAGTGTTCAACGGTGGTTGTTCACCTAAACGATCTCGATGTCTGATAGTAATGCAAGCAGAGAGATTGCTTAGGAAGGGTTGTACAGGTTATTTGGCATATATAGTAGATACTCGAAAAGAAGGAGTAAAGCTAGAGCAAATACCTGTAGTTAGAGAATTTCTGGATGTGTTTCCAGATGACTTACCCGGTTTACCTCCAGATAGGGAGATCGAGTTGGTTATCGATCTTGCACCTGGTACGACGCCAGTTTCGAAGGCACCGTACAAGATGGCACCAGTAGAGTTGAAGGAGTTACTTGCACAGTTACAAGAACTCTTAGACAAGAAATACATACAACCTAGTGTTTCACCTTGGGGAGCACCGGTGTTGTTTGTAAAGAAGAAGGATGGAATATTAAGGTTATGCATTGACTATAGAGAATTAAATAAGTTAACCATAAAGAACAAATATCCTTTACCACGAATTGATGATTTGTTTGATCAGTTGAAAGGGGCCGAACACTTTTCGAAGATCGACCTACGATCAGGTTATCATCAATTAAAGGTGAGAAAAGAAGATGTACCGGAGACAGCGTATAGGACACACTATGGACATTATGAGTTTCTTGTGATGTCTTTTGGATTAACGAAGGCACCGGTACATTCATGGACTTGATGAACCGAGTGTTTAAACCATGCTTAGACAAAATTGTCGTAGTGTTCGTCGACGATATTTTAGTATACTCGAGAACAAAGGAGGAGCATGCTAAACACTTAAGGAGCGTATTGGAGATATTACGAAAGGAATAACTTTATGCAAAGTTTTCCAAGAGTGAATTCTGTTTGGAACGAGTCCAGTTCTTGGGTCATGTGATTGACAAGAATGGAATAACGGTGGATCTAGCAAAGATATAAACGGTTGTGAATTGGGAACAACTAACAACTCCAACAGAAGTAAGAAGTTTTCTCGGTTTAGTAGGGTATTATCGGCGTTTTATACAAGATTTTTCAAAGATAGCGACCCCGCTAACCAATTTGACTCGAAAGACGGTAAAGTACGTCTGGACAAACAAATGTGAAGAAAGCTTCCAAGAGTTGAAGAAGCGGTTAAGTATGGCACCAGTGTTATCATTACCAGATGATACAGGAGGTCTCGTTGTTTATAGTGATGCATCACACAAAGGGTTAGGGTGTGTGTTAATGCAACACGGAAAGGTGATTGCATATGCATCAAGACAACTCAAAAATTATGAGAAGAGGTATCCTACGCATGATCTTGAGTTACCCGCCGTAGTATTTGCCTTAAAAATTTGGAGGCATTATTTATACGGGGAGAAGTGTGAGATATATACAGATCATAAGAGTCTGAAATATATTTTCACACAGAAAGAGTTAAATATGAGACAAAGGAGATGGCTAGAGTTGATAAAGGATTTCGATTGTGAGATCTTATATCATCCAGGGAAAGCCAACGTCGTAGCAGACGCATTGAGTAGGAAGAACCAAGAGAAGTTAAATGTAATGACCAATAACGAAATATTGATAAAGGAGTTTGAGAAACTTGAGGTCGAGGTCAGAGTTCCAGTCAACTCTACCCAGAAGTTATTTGTCATGGAAACTAGTTCGACTTTATTGGACAGAGTCAAGGAACTACAGGAGACTGATGCAGAGTGTCAGAAGTGTAAAACCGAAATAACTCATAAAAAGAATGACAAATTCAGAATAGACAAAGATGGGGTACTAAGGTACGAGGATAGAATTCGGGTACCTTCAGTACAAGAACTAAAAGACGAAATACTGAATGAAGCCCACAGTTCTAAATTCGCTGTACATCCAGGAAGTACAAAAATGTATAAAGACCTGAGCCCACATTTGTGGTAGTCTAACATGAAAAGAGAAATAGTAGAATGGGTAAGTAAATGTTTAACATGTCAAGGGGTTAAAGCAGAACACCAAAAGCCGAGTGGATTATTACAATCCTTAAATATTTCCGAATGGAAATGAGAATATATTAGCATGGACTTCGTAGTAGGTCTTCCAAATACATCGAAAGGTCACAATACCATTTGGGTGATTGTAGATCGTCTTACCAAATCAGCTCATTTCCTACCCATCAAAATCAACTTCAGTCTAGACCAGTTATCCAGACTTTACATCAATGAAATCATTTCTAGACATGGAGTCCCTGTTTCTATAGTATCAGACAGAGATCCACGATTTACTTCAAATTTTTGGATAAGTCTCCAGAAAAATTTAGGAACTCAGTTGAGACTAAGTACAACATACCATCAACAAACTGACGGTCAGAGTGAGAGAACCATCCAGACATTGGAAGACATGTTGCGCTCTTGCATCATGGATTTCAAGGGAAGTTGGGAAGATCCATTACCTTTGGTAGAATTTGCATACAACAATAGTTACCATGCCAGCATAGGAATGCCACCTTTTGAAGCCCTATACGGAAGAAAATGTAGAACGCCTTTATGTTGGGATGAGGTCGGAGAGCGACAAATGTTAGGACCTGAAATAGTGCAACAAACCACGGAGGTAGTTCGAGTTATACGGGGAAGATTACAAGCGTCACAAGATCGACAGAAGAAATATGCTGATCAACACAGGAAGTTACAAGATTTTGAAGTCGGTAGTCACGTGTTCTTAAAAGTATCTCCGTGGAAGGGAAAAATACGTTTCGGCAAGAAAGGCAAATTGAGTCCGAGATTTATTGGGCCATTTCAAATATTGAGGAGGATAGGTGAGATAGCCTATGAGGTAGCCCTATCTCCTGAACTAGAACATATTCATAACGTGTTTCATGTGTCCGTGTTACGACCGTACAAACCTGATTATAAACACGTTATTGATTACGAGCCCATTCAAATCGAGAAGGATTTATCGTATGAAGAAATTCCTATTGAAATTGTGGATAGGAAAGAACAGCAATTGCGAAATAAAAAGATACCTTCGGTTAAGGTTATCTGGAGAAATCAGAATATCGAGGAAGCTACGTGGGAGCTCGAGAGTAAAATGCGAGATAACTACCCACATTTATTTTCATAGACTGCACTGTAAATTTCGAGGACAAAATTCTTATTAGTGGGGGTGAATGTAATATTCCGAACCCTAATAAGATCTGCATATGTAAATTATGTGTTTAATAAATGAAATTTCATGATCTGACTTTGTATTATGTGATTGTGTATTTTATTAAACAATTAGGTCAAATAAAAAATTTTCGCCAAGCAGCTGTGTCGTGCTTAATCGGACAAAATGATTTGTCGTGCTTCTGGCGAATTCACCGAGAAGCGTCTCGGCAAATTATTTTTGTAAGCTGCTGTGTCGTGCTTGGAAATGACGAAGTGATTTGTCGTGCTTCGACATTAATATAATATTATATTAACTGATAAAATTTTAAAATAAGTTAAATAGGGTTTAAAATGTTACACGGAAATAGAAACCCTAAGTTGAAAACCCTAATTGATAATAATTGTCTGAATTGATTAATTAAAACCCTAATTATTGTACAATAATCTTAATTAATATAATTAAGATTTAAATAATGAATCATAATGTTAATTATGAATCATTAAGATTAAACTAAACCCTAAACGAAAGATTAAAACCCTAATTGTAGGATTGAAAACCCTAAACCCTAATTAGAAACCCTAAGACCCTAATTTGATTCAAGAACACTAAATTATGGAGTTATAAATCTTAATTGTGATATAATATCATAATTAGGGTATTACTAAACCTAAATTAACATCCTAATCATGATTAACAAAAATCTAGATTTAATTAGTAAGTAAATAAAGCAAAAAAAAAATCCTAGCCAATGAAAATGAAGCTAGAAGTGTGCAAGCTTGTGCTTGACACACTCCAGCACAAGTAGGTGAATTAGGCCAGATCATAAGCAGCGCAAGTTAATTGGCTAGATATTTTAGGAGGCAAAAGTTTGGAAATTAGCTAGGAAACCCTAATTTGGAATTACTATAAGAAGAATGAGATGCTGAGCTTTAAACCTACGAAATTGTGAACCTATACACTTATAGTACCAGCCTAAACAAGCCCTAGCAACCACAAGCTCAGAATCAGAAGCCAGAAATCAAATTTTGAAGAAAAAGGTGCATAAACCCTAATTTGTTGCTAGGTCTTTAAGTTTGAATTTGATGTTATGTTTTAGTGTTTAGGAATACTTATTAATATGTAATTAAGTGATCTGGGCGGTTAAAACACGTTTACATAACATCTAGATATGAAAATCAAGCCAAAATAGCAAACTGTTCTTGGCAGTCAAGAACAGTCTGACAAGCTATTTTGTCAGAGCTTTTGATCGGCTTAAAATGTTTGTTTGATGTGTTTTAAAGCATGAATCAGTAGTATACCATGTTAGCTTTAATATCCAATTAATAGAACTCCAAAATTATTTCACAGTAGGAAGATATAAGTGGTCAAAGTCCTTTGACCGTTCTGATTTTGCACGTTTCTGGGTAACCCAGAAACTTATGAAGAACTCTGACAAGGTTTGTCAGAAGTTCATGCTGCCCAGAATTGATCTAGATGACATGTTTTGTGTAACTTATTGGTTTAGAATTGTTGTATGTTATGTAAACTGTAATCTTGAACCATAAAAACACCTAAACAAACCATCAGTTGAACGGAATTAATAGTCAAATAGCGTTGACCATTATGACTGCATGAGTTTTCTGGGTAACCCAGAAAACTCAAGAACAGTTTGAATGGCTAGTTTGACCATCAAATTTAGGGCATGATATGATATAGTTTGGGATAAAATTCAACATGTCGTTGTACCCTACCATGTTGGCTATAATAACAAACAGAAATCAAACAAAAACATCAAACGAGCTGAGATTAATTTGAGGTCAAAAGTCACTTTTGGACATTGACCAAGTGTTCTTCATGAAGAACACCTTTAGCGACGAAATTCATCCCCAAACCTAGAAACCTATTATTCTATGCAGACCGTCGCTAAAGCCCTTTAGCGACGGATTTTTAATAAAAATAAAATAAAAATTAATTAAATAAATTATAAAATATAAAATAAATATAACATAATTATTAATAATTAATAAATAAATCCGAAAATTCATTTTTAAATTATAAAAATTCATTGTTAATATTTTATATATTCTGAAATATTATTTAATTTTAATTAAATAATAAATAATAAATTATGATAAAATCATTTAATAATTGTTTTAATTATTTAAAAATGATATTAAATTATTAAATAATTATATTAATTATTTAAAAATGATATTAAGGTAAATAAAAATTATTATATATAATAATTAAATAAAATATTAAATATTTAAATATTATTAATGATAAATAAATCATTTAAATAATATATTAAGTATTTAAAAATTACTTTAAATGATAATTAAAATCATTTAAATATCAACTTAAGTTTTGAAAATTATTATAAGTAATAAATAAATTATTTTAATGATAAAATAAAGTCTAAAAAATATTATTAATGATAAAATAAATCATTTAAATAATATTCTATCTTTCTAAAAATATTATAAATGATAAATAAATCATTTAAAGAATATTTTAAATATCTAAAAATATTCTAAATGATAAATAAATCATTTAAATAACATATTAAATGTTTTAAAAATATTCTAAATGATAATTAAATCATTTAAAAATATTCCTAAGCTTGTAAAATTATTTAAAAATACTTCCAAGCTTTTAAAAATTATTCTAAATGATAAATAAGTCATTTAAATAACATAGTAAATGTTTTAAGAAGATTCTAAATGATAACTAAATCATTTAAAAATATTCCCAAGCTTGTAAAATTATTTAAAAATATTTTTAAGCTCGTAAAAATTATTTAAAAATAATATTAAGCTTCTAAAAGTGTTATAAATAATAATTAAATTATGTGGACTAATATCTAAGTTTCCAAATGAAGTTTATTGATAAACCTATGTGTTTAGCTATCTAATGACGCGACCGATATACCGAATCGACGTCGAACTTTCATGAAACTTGTCTAGTTTAATTAGATAAGTATTATTATCGATTCTAATGTTTATTATTGATATGAATAGACATAAATAGACTACCCAACGTTGATAAACAGCGTAAACTTAACGTGCTACGCACAGGCAAGTGTCCAAACCTTACTCAACTTATATTATGCAAGTATTATACATCTTGCTACCAATTATTGTGAAGTTATTGCTTCTTGTTCAGCATAACTTAAGAAATGAATCATTATTCATATATTGTTTCTTCGAGCGTAAATTGTTGTGTCAAACCAAATTGTTTGGTAAGACATCTTATACTGAGTAAATGGAAATGCCTTCATAGGAAGGCCAATAAATGTCGATAATATATTGACCACAAATGGTAGGATGATATGCATACTCCTAGGATATTGGTGAGGCTGATCACCTACCAGATATCCAAAACTCAAATGGTTCTAAGTCATTAAAGACTGATAGAACTAAATGAAATATATGGTTCTTATACAGAACCCTCAGTATACATCATTGACATCTTTCAAATCAAACACATGGTGTTTACATATTCAAATGAACTTGCTGAGCATTTGTAGCTCATTCTTGCGCATATCTTCTTTTGCAGCTTTAAATGATATTCCTGGCATGTCTGGGACTGATAAGGGGAAAAGCCATGCGTATTAAGTTTTTATTTCTGTTATTGAATACTTTAAGTCTTTTAAAGACTTGTTGTTGTAATAACTTAGTATAACGAATGATGTAACCGAACAAAATGTTATGTAATATATTATGATCCTTTATGTCATAGAATGCGTTATACTCTGATCTTTAAATTATTTAGCATAGTTGTACTAAGTTAGATACAGTATCTATACGAACTATACATCTGAATGAGGGTATTTAACTGATGTTGAAAGTCCTATAAGTTCTGGGGTTACACTTAATGAGCGCCGGTAAGGTGCCATCCTTACCGGAATGCGCCCCTCAGTTCTATGGACAATCTTATCATTAATACTGTGAATGTCAGATAGATAGGGAATATTGATATGAAAGAGATATCCACAAGATATGAATCTATACATCCAAGTGAGGATATCCAAACACGGATAACGTTCTGACGAGAACTATTATCTGTTATGGGATACTGTGAACCTTGGATAGATAGGAGTCATATTTTATTGAATATTTACAGTTGTATAGTTTCACGTGAGCACCAGATCTGCTACAGGGGAGTGTAGAGATTTGGGGGCGTCACAACTACTAAACTTTTTGGACCAATCAAATGAGAGAGTGGAGGAAGTTTCGGCTGATGGGGGCATTGTGCTAAGCACAATGCATGGATAATCTCTAATGCCAAACATTCATTCTTGAGGATCATTCCAAGGGAGCTCGGGCATTGCAACCAGTCCTCCCATTTCATTTTCGTCCGACCCCTTCTCTCCCCCATTCAAACCATCAGCTCATTCCAAGTTGAGAGAGAGAGAGAATCTGCAGGAAGAAGAAGAATAAGGAAGAAGAAGAACAAGAAAGAAGGAGGAAAGCCATAGCAACCTTGCACCACCTTCATCTTCCTCTTCAGTCCACCCGTTCCATTCTCCCGTGTTCCATTCAAGACTTCAGTTCATTCCAAGTGAAGAAAGGAAGAAAGAATCTGCTGCAGAAAAGAAGGAGGGAGAGGAACACCATCTTTATCTTCTTCATCTTCAACCATTCTAGAGAGAAAGAAGTGGGTGTGAGCTAAGCTTGAAGAAAGGCTACGGGAAGACCCAAGAAGGTAGAAGAAAGGTTGTAGCAAAGCTCTAGTAACCATTTAGCAACCTAGAAGGAGAATCCAAGAGGTAGATAGCTTATCCAAACTCATTCCTTCTAACTTTCCAAGTTTTCCTATTTTCTTACTTGTTTGCTTGTTGGTTGGATTTGTTGTTGTTATGATTGTTGTTGGTTGTTCATGGACGACTAAGGATGTTCTTAAGACCTTAAAAACCTTCCTAATAACATCAAAGTGGAACAAACATGAAAGAGATCTGTACCTATGCATAATGAGGAAGAAAATGGACTATGAACTATTATGGACGAATTTAGAGGACCCTTGTAGTTATTTTTCATGTCTGATAATTTTGGTTAATGATATGATGTTATACTTCCATGGGTTATGAGAATAATCCAGTTGGAATGGAGTAAAAAGGTGTTAAAATGAATTCGTAGTAAGAATTTTGGTAAAATATGTTTAGAAAATGAAGAACAGTTGAATAATGGTCCTTGTGTCAATTTTTGGTATTAATGTGTTGTTCGTTATATTCTGATTCTTGTGTGTAGTCGTAGTACACTAAGTTACGAAGCCATAGGCTTTGGAATCACCTCATTTCGTTCACGGATGAGGGAGTTATGATGATTGGAATCCAAACATGTGAAGAACACCAAAAAACAGAGCATGAATTTGAGTTTGGGGTCAAGTTTAGTAATTAGCTAATGTTTTTGAAAGTCTTAGATACTCTGGTATGTTGTAGCTCGGAGTCTTAGGAGTCTATAGAGTCTGAAATGGACTCATTTGGACGTCTAGAGAAGAAGTTATGAAGGTTGGAGCGAAGGAGGGTCAGAAAAATCGCGAAGTCTGGCCACACTAGCGCGCCCGCGTGACCCTTGGCACGCCCGCGCCCATGGCCTGCCACTCCCTGCGCGCGCGCTATGATACAATCCTGACCAGGCTCGCATCAAACAACATTCACTCAACTCGAGTTCAAGAGGTTCATCAGTTAGTCGCGAGTGATTGGATTGATATCCATTCAAGGATGCGTACATTGGAGCTAAATTCATATGAATGGCGAGGAGAGGATCAATAATGTGATTTGGGATTACTAGATACCATCTATTTAGTAAGGCCGAATAAACGCAAGCCAAGGCATCATGCAATGTACGGAACAATGGAAGTTGGTTCAAGGATGCTTGGAATGGAGATTGAGGAGTTTGGAGATGTCATTTACATAGCGGTCACTTCGGATCCAATTTCGATCTTTCTCCATCCCGTATCTCTGAACACTCAAAGAATGAAAGTTGTAGATCTCGTCGAGATCTTCGATTTGATAGGTGGAAAGTTTCGTAATCTTCCCGAATCAAAAGTTATGGCCATTTTTCCAAAGGACATCGCAGCAGAATTTTGGGATTTTCTGGCGAGCACCTAGGCGCTCCAGCCAGTGTATTTTCAAGCGCCTAGGCACTTGGACACTCTTGGGCATTTTGCAAGTGAGTGCCTAGGCGCTCCAGACTTTCATAATTCAAGCGCCTAGGCGCTTGGGCCTGAGCACGGATTCCGAGGAAGGTTTTTGATCAGATTTAATGCAATCTTTTGAGGATCTTTTCCTATTATATTGTAACTAGGATGTTTATTAGATAGGATTTCTATTTCCATTCAAATTCTTATTTCCTTATAGGATTAGGGTTTCATGTTATTAGTATAAATAGACACGAGTGTTGTAATCATTCATGAATTCAGTTAACAATATAATATTATTCAGAGTTTATTCATACTTGAGAGCTATTCTCTACTTTTGGTTCTTTGAAGAATTTCTAAGCTAATTTCTTAGTTTTTCTTTTGAGATTCATATCTAACTTATCATAAAACAATCCATAGTTGTGTGTGGCGTTATTCTACCGCATCATACAATTATACGGAGATTATCGTTTTCCATCTATACGAGGGTCTAAGTGTTGTTGGTGTTCCATCCTACGTGAATTCAATTGCTTGATCGAATATATCAAGATTCTCGTCTCAAAATTAGACGTTGGGTTAAGATTTCGAAAGAGTCCATCAATCTGCTTACTAGAAACGATCCGGGCGATGACCACCTCACGCAAGCGTGCCGTGGAGTCTATCACGCTACCCGACTCAGCTTCGAAGTCCGTTGGGAAAATGACCATAACTTTCTCATACAGACTCCGATTAGGGCGATTCAAGATGATGCGGAAAGCTTAGAGATAGACCTAAAACTTTCATTAATTAGAATTAAAATTTACTATTTGTATCAAATTCCAAATTGGCCATTTTTAGGACTATTGTGCATTTAGAGGTAATCGGAGGGCGTCGAGCATGCGCCTATGCAATGTGTAATGCTTTCGACTGTATAAGATGGTGTTCTAAGTTCTATAATATGAATGTTATGAATTATAATGATACTCATCATTAACCAATGGGTATTAGATAAATTAAATTGGCATGCTAAGCGTACGCAAATGCGTGTCGCTTGGGCATTCGGGTAGGCAAGGTTGGCGTACGGACGTGCAAGCGTCGTAACGCCGTAACACGTGTGTATAACCTTGTTTAATGTTCTATTACTTATAAGAATGAAACATTATAGATTAGTATAATCTAGTATTTGGTATCCATTATGTGACTAATTAGTATGTGTATATGTACTAAATTGTGTAGGATACTTGAAGAGCTATTTATGTTAAACCTAATCAACGAAAGAGGCAAGTTTCCTAACCCATACAACTCCTATTTATTGTGCGAGTTTCCTTAAACCTTAATCAATTTATTTATTGGGCAAGTTTCAAATTCTTGTTCAATTTGATATTGAACAAGTATTCTATATTAATGCAAGTTCTCTAAATTCACTCAAGTTATGTATTGATTACAAGTATTGTGATATTAAGCTAGTTTTCTAAACTTCCACAATTTACTTCATTGTGCGAGTACTCTTATGATTATTCAAATTATTTGACATTCATTCAAGTTATCTACCTATGCTATAATGCATGTTGTTGAGCCTTAAAGTTCTTTATTCCATAAACTGTTTGAAAGCTATGTTAAAGCTAATTTCTTCGGCTAGACACATATTGATTTGTTTATTAAAGTGAGTTTAAGTCCTCAAACTATTATTGTTGTTAAGTAAAACTATCCAATCAAATTGTTTTGGTTCGGATTCCCATGTAAAGCTGAGAAGAACAACCCTCATAGCAGGGGCAATTATATAAACGTCGGGGAACCGACACGCGCGTAAATAGTAAGTGAGGCTTTTGCATAACGCCAGGTACTTTAGGTTGATCACCTATTGTATCAGTTTTGTGGATTATCGGATGAATTTTTAGTAATTCTAGATAGAGTTTTGTGCCTTGGTGCTCACTCAGTATTGAATAGTCCCTCTCTTTGGGAAACTTTGAAATCCTTGAATACTTCAGAAATCCTTCGGTCCTTAGTGGCCACTATAATGGTGATAAAAGAAGTTGTTTATTTCCTCGAGCTATCTAATTTTCTTTTAACTCCTATGATCTATAAAGTTATTCATGTGATTATTCACTGCTATTATACTTGTGGGGCAAATTTGTTGCTCATCCTTACTTTCCTTAAAACATTTCAGTTAGTGCAACACGTGGCGAGAGCTCAGGAAAAGATAAGAGAAAGGGCAAAACTACTGATTAATTCTGTTTTATTGTATTAGAATCACCGTTTGTATTAAGACTTATTTCTTGATGTGGTGTATTAGGATTATTTACCCTTATGTATTAAGTTATGTTTTGTAGTAGTCCTGGTTTCGAGACTTGGGACAGGATTATTTATGTTATATCAATGTAAATATTCCTTTATTCCGCTATTAGTTATCGATTGTATGATGCATGTTTTAGATAGTGACGAATCAAGTCCGTGGCTTAGGTGATCCAGATTTGGGGGCGTCACAACATCCATGATTAACGAGCTTCAGTGTCACCATGAAACTATGGATGCTCCTACTATACTCCTGCACCTCAAGGAGTAATATGGTGAAAAAGTAGGACTGCTAGATATCAGATATCTAAGGAGCTCTTTCGATCTCGAATGACCGAGGGCAGTACCGTTGAGACTCATGTCCTAAAGATGATCAATTTGATTGAACGTCTTAGAAAGTTAGGATTCATGATGGATGGGGAGTTAAGTCAAGATTTGATCTTGCAGTCACTCCCAAACACCTTCTCAAAATTTGTTATGAATTTTCACATGAATAAGTTGGACGTCAGCTTGCCTAAGTTACTTAACATGCTGAAAACTGCTGAAGGTCACTTCCTATCCAAAAAGGACCAAGTCTTATTGGTGAATGATTGTTCTAAGAAAAGGAAGAGGTCCAAGGTATATTCTGAAAAGAAGAAAAAGAAGAAGGCCAAGGGAAAGGCGAAGGTAAAGGATAATAAGAAAGCTGATCCAGATAGCAAAGGAGTTTGCTTCTACTACAATAAGCATGGACATTAGAATAGATTCTGGAAGGAGTATCTTACAGAGGCTAACCAGAAGAAGCTTGGTGAAGCTTCGGTTACAGTTACAGGTCATGATTGAAATAAATCTTTCTGTAAGTCAAGGTTCTACTTATGTATTGGATACCGGCTGTAGTTCTCACGTATGCAATTCAATGCAGGGACTAAGCAGAAGTAGAAAGCAAAACAAAGGGGAAGTAATCCTGAGTGTGGGGAATGGAATAAAGGTTGTTGCATTAGCCGTAGGAACTTATAGTTTAGCGATGCCTACGGGCAAGTCTATTAAGTTAATAAGTTGTTATTATATTCCAGTTCTCATTAAAAATATTATTTCTATTCCGTTGTTGGACAAGGAATGTTTTGATATTATATTTAAGAATAATGGTTGTTCTTTTTATAATGATAATGTTTTATTTGGAACTAGAATATTACTTGATGGACTTTATATACTTGACTTGCATGAAAAATATTTTGCAAATTGAATAAACTAGTAAAAGAAAAGAGATGATTATTCAAAAGTTGAATATGTGTATTTGGTGAAATACAAGTCTGATTTATTTAAAAGGTTCAAATAATTCAGAAGTGAAACAAACTGGGAAAGTATAAGGATTCTTCGATTGGATCGAGGAAGGGATACTTTAGCAAAGAGTTTTTTCATCTCAAAGATAATGGTATTTTCTCAAAATGGATACCTCCTAATACACAATAATTGAGTGGTGTATCTAAAAGGAGAAATCGTACCTTGTTGGACATGGTGCAGTCCATGATGATTTTTGCCGGCATTCTAGTCTTCTTCTGGGGTTGTGCCCTATAAACGGCTGCATATCTACTAAATAAGGTACCATCAAAATTTCGTCCCCAAGACTCTATATGAATTATGGACAAGGAGGAAACCTAATCTTAAGCATGTTAAGATTAGGGTTGTCCTGCTTATGTGAAATTTTTTTAAAAGGATAAGCTTAGGACAAGATCTGACAATTGCGGATTTGTGGGATATCCTAAAGAAAGTTTAGGGTATCATTTCTATAATCCTACTGAGCAAAAGGTGTTTGTTGTGAAACACACTATCTTATTAGATAAAAGAGTTTATACTTGAAGGGGACTAGATAGGTGAGGGGAAAAAATAGATCTTGAAAGAAGTTCAAGGAACCCAGCAAAGCACTATAAAGTTCGAACCGAGGGAACCTATTAGATTAGACCTATTGTACCACAACCGAATTGTAAATCTGAAAGACTACCGATGCGATACCTAGGAGGTATGGGGTTATTCATGCATAGAGGGAAGATGATGAGGTTTTGGACGGCCGTTTATAGTGGATGATTGATCCAGTTATAAATAATGAGGATATGAGTAGGTAGGGACACTCTAGAGAAAATGGCAGGATAACCATGAAATCCCAAATGGATTAGCCATTATATAAAATTCAAATGTTGGACCTTTTGGTTAACCCTCCAGTAAGGGCAGAAAGCCTATAGGGCTATATATGGGTCTTTAAAAGAGAAAAGACTGAGAGGCAGATGGCACAGGTGTGAAGACCTATAAGGCACAGAATGGTGACAAAATATTATTAAAATAATGGCAAGGAGTTGTCCATCATGAAATTCTTTATCACCAGTAGCTATGCTCAAGTCACTATTCGGATTTTGCTTGCAATTTGCAGAACTATTATTACGAAAATCTGGGCAAATGGATGTGGAGACGTTCCTTCCTCAATGAAGACTTGAGGCAAAATGTATGTATGATACAGGCGAGGAAAAGAAATTTTATTTCAAAAGGTTTTTGAAGCAAAATCGTGTATGTAAGCTACAACGATCCACTTATACATTGAAGTAAGCTTCTCGAAGATGGAACATCCGTTTTGATGAGACAATCAAAGGAGTTTTATTTTATCAAAAATGAGGATGAACCAAATGTGTACAAGAAGGTCAGTGGGAGCGTAGTGACATTCCTAGTACTATATGTGGATATACTACTGAAAGGGAATGACATACCAATGCTACAAATATCAAAAAAGATAATGTTATCTAAACATTCCTCTAAGGAAGATTTGGGAGAAGCATCTTATATTTTTGGGGGTAAAATATCTATAGAGATAGATTTAAAGGATGCTGGGCTTGACCCAAGAAATGTACATTGATTCAATGCTAAAGAAGTTTAGCATGCCCAACTCCAAGAGAGGACTCATGATGATGAGACAGGGATTACATCTCTCTAATGAATGTCCCCTGTGACACCCAAAATCCGGGTACTTCATTCCTACAGGATTTGGTGTTCACTATCTAATTAAATCACATCACATCTAACTACCCATTCAAATATAAATGAATTTTTTTAATTGAAATAGAAATCTCCCATTAAAGGGTTACAACATCTTAATAACATCAATCCTAAGTCATCTAACCTTAAACAAAACATCAATGCGGGGGATAAATACATAACATTAATATATCATAAGTCTATTAACATAACATTTTCTTTCAATTAAATTAAAACAAGTCTTCATCACTTATTTCCTTTTCCTCTTGCCCTTACTTAGTGCGGGGGGGCGGATGGAACTCATCAAACTGTTTTAACTTTAGCTGGCAATGGTTATTATGCAATGGTTGAGCAACAATTGCCCAGCAAGTAACACAATAAAAAACTAATAGATTAACAGATGGCGAATAATTCATATGGATACCGGATAATTCGAATTACTCGGCTTTTGAATCAAGATTAGAAAACAAGAATTTTCAAGAGAACATCTGAGGGTCATAAGACCATGAACTATGTCCAAGGTTTAATTCAAGTATTTCTTACTTTAAACCTTTAACAGTCGTTAAGACATATATGAACTTTACTTCTCGTACTTCAGGGGGATCAAACCCTTTGTACCATTATAATGTGCACAAACATTTCTAAACGCATAACGCATTAAAATAATCCCCTTTCTATAAAAGGGTTGTTTCCATCTCAGTTTGACATCAGAGTCCGCACCAAAGGAAGTTTTGGTTTGGATTATACTTTCAAATAAACATTTCTAAAATTTCGAAGAACGCCTCATCAACTATGGGACTAGTCGGAAATCAATAAGGGATCGCCTAGTCAATCAAGGCCTCAATAAACAAAATGTAAACGATATTTCAAGAACCGAAGAACTGAAGCTCACAAAATGTTACAAATTCCGAAATAAACTTTGTATAAGTGGAAGTATTACTAAAAGAGAATTTCGGGGGGGATTATCTCAATTGGATTCATGAAATTGAGATGATATTAGGATAAAGAACTTGCTTAATAAAGTAATAGAGTTAGGAAACTTGCACAATAAAAGAGTGAAGTTCAGAAACTTGCATAAAGTAATAAGTAAAGATAAGATACTTGCGTAATTGAAATCAAGGTAAGGTAGGAAACTTGCCTCGTGCGTAGATTATAAATTAAAATTCACGTTCAAACCGCGACAGTTGGCGCAGTGGTTCAAATGAGGCCCCCGGGGCGAACCGTAAACTCGGACGTCCTGGGATCGAATCCCACTTGCGACAATTGTTAAGCCTGGAAAGGCAACGCGGCCACGGGTCGTACGTTTCAGGGTGACGCCATGTCTTAGGCGGAGCCTGTACGCAAAGCCTGACCCGGGTTGGGGAGACTTAGTCCGATTGTGGTCGGGAAACTCCACATTATCCAAAAAAAAAAATTCACGTTCATTAAACAACCTACACATTTCGTTTATAAAGCAATAACAATGATTAGTTACAATATTATCAACACTTCAGGATTCACTCTCATCCAATCTCATCTTAATATCTCAATTGTTATCTGATAACCAATGGGTATATGCTTACCATCCATCACAGTATCTTAATATTCATTTAATACATTAGTCTAAGCTTTAAACATTCCTAGGATAACATAACATGACCACAAAGAAAGAAGAAAAATAACATTTTCTGCATCTCCCGCTGGGGCGGGAGTTTTCTTCACAAAAGACCGTCGGGGCGAGGCTACCGTCGGGGCGGTACACTTAGTACAATAAGAACGCCGGGGCGAGGACACCGTAGGGGCGACAAACGTAGTGTATTGAGACCGCTGGGGCGACAATTCTAGTGTAATTTCACCGTCGGGGCGGTGAACCTGAAACCCAACTTATGCAGTTCGCGAAGAACACAATAAATGCCAAATTTGGCCAAAGGTTTTCTCAAACAACAAATTTAATACTACCCATAGGTTCTGGACTTTACAGAAATGTATAATAATAATCATAGCATGATTTTATCAAGTTTAACAACTCAAACAACTGAATTTAAACTCATAAATTTCATGTTTTTGTTATTATTCAAAGTTTCGTCAAATTTAATGAAATCCCACATAACAGATTCGTTATAACACCAAATTAATCCGTTTAAGTTTCGTTTTCTTTGTTTTCACATGTATTAACATAATCAATCGTCAATTTACCGTTTAACATACAAGTCAAACATAAATTTTCATACATTTAAGCCATATTCAAACATTACTTCTCTGTAAATTTCAGAACTTCAATTAAACACATAATCTCGTGGATTTGATTACTATAAGTCACATACAAACCATATAAAATAAATTATGCATACTATTAAGCATCTAACATCAAGTTCTTAACAATTTAACCACAAAATCAATTTACAGAGAACTAAACTTAACTTTCATGGAGGAAACTCAATACGTACATTAAAACTTAATTTTAAGAAAATTACCTCTGATTAGTGGTTTAAATTGCTAAATGATGGGGATTCTCCTTTCAATCTTCAAATTCTCTCCAGAATTCTCTCTGTATTTTTCTCTGTGCTCTCTAATGTGGCTAAGGGAAATAATGCGTATAAACTGATGATCATAACTGGCACAACATGGGTGTCAGTTAATCCCATAATGGGTTAACTGGCTCCAACCTCCACTAAGGCCTTGTTTGGTTTACCTCTTAAAGTTCCTTTTTGGTTTATTTTAATTAACTAGTTTATTATATAGTTTAATGTCACATTTTTAATAAATAAATTATATTACAATTAAATAAGAGCTACTACTACTTAATAAATTAATTAATCATATAATAAAATTCTCATTTATTGATTATGACAAATCATTAAATATCTAATTAATTATTAAATTATTTAGAATAACATTATGCTTATTTAAATAATGCATTTAATCAAATAAGCTCAATTAAATACATACTTTGAATATAAAAATTCTCCACATTGATTTAACTAATGTAACACATATAATTAAATTAATTTACGACAACTTCATCAATTAATTATTTAATTCAATAATTAAATCATTGAAAAATATTTATTTAATTCAATAAATATTTAAATTAAATTACAAAAATCTCGTTCGTCACATCCCCAAAGGACACCGGTAGGGAGATCACATGAGTAAGATGCCTTATGCTTCGTCGAGATGATCTATCATGTGTAGGACGATATGTACGAGACCAGATATTACTTATGCACTAAATGTGATAAGTAAATATCAGTCTGTTCCTGGAGAAGATCACTATAAGACAGTGAGAAACATTCTAAAGTACTTAAGAAGAACTTAAGATGTGTTTTATAGCGGATCTGAATTGAAACTAGAGGGCTATACAGACTTTAGTTTTTTCAGATTGACCAAAACGACACCAAATCCACTTTAAGGTATATGATTATCTTGAACGGTGGTGCAGTGAGTTGGAAATAGTTCCAAGCAGCAAACAGTTGCTGATTAAGTGATAAAGACATAGTACATAGCTGTAAATAAAGCTACAAGTTGGTTGTTTGGATGAAAAGTTCATTACAGAACTTGGAATGGTTTCCTAGTTGGTATATTATGAAAAACACATAGGGTTGATTGCACAAACCAAGGAAACCTAAGTCTCATATGGGATCCAAAAATCATGTGTTTATGGCACATTGATATGATTAGAGAAAATCATTGAAAGGGAGACAGGGGAGACGTCACCCTAGAGTGTGTGGACTCTCAAGACAACATTGCAGATCCATTTTCTAAAGCTTTAACCCAACAACAGTTTGATCCTCACTTAGAAAAGATGTGTATTAGATACCAGGGCGATTGACTTTAGTGCAAGTGAAAGATTAAAAGTAGTATGCACACAAGCCAATCATATTTGATATGATATAGTATATACTTTGTAATCTTATTCATTTATTAATAAAAGAATTTATTCATTAAAGGCATTTTATTTTATCTACATGGTGTTGTTATTTTATATATGATAAACCCATAGTTTTGAGCAATGCTTTTAGAATCATGATGATCATGCTAATGAGATCTAAATTCTTAGAAAGCTTAAAACTAAAATCGTTCCTAATCGTTGGATTACTAAAAAGGGGATTAATGAATCCAGATAGATTGGTACATACTTTGCCTGCTCCTAGGAAGAGGATGACTGATCTCATAATCATTTGTGTGGAGACACTAAAGCAAGTATGTAGGTGCTTATTAGAGAATAAGTGAAACGTGACTCGCTAAAGGAATACCTAATGGAGTTTTACTTGCCTGCCAATAGGAATTCCTCTAGTTATAGTAGTACAAGTAATCCTTGGACTTGAGATCATCATGGTATCTTGTGTATGATGAGTTATACTTTGACATGTTCCTTAAGACTCTTAGGTATATCAAAGAGAATGCTTGGGTATAATAAGTTGTACATGGAGATAATGAATGGTCAACAAAGAATCTACCGCTTGTAGTAAACGGAGAGAATATCCTATGTGATTCGATAATTGACAACTCAGTAGTCCTTGGCCAAGGCAGAATGAAATTAGAAAGTAGTTTCTAATTTGCATTATTTAGAGTTATGCATTTGAGAATCGAAATGCATATAATCAAATAAAAAAAGGCTTGCTAGTAATTTCATGTCTTATATTTGATTGGGACATTGTTTGGTAGAAGGATTGAATTGTATGGTAACTATTCACTGAAAGGTTCTTTTGTGATTAATGTTGAAATCTATATTATCTGAAAAGTCGTTGATCGCTAAGGGGGCTTACCCTTATTGTAGAATAAATATTATTTAATTAAATGAATTAAATAGTTTAATTTATTTATTTAAATAAGATTAGAATTGTTCTAATTGATTTATTCACAACCAGTTTAATATGGAGAACCTAATGGGTCACACCGCAAAAGAAAAATATTTATTTAAGAAGTAAATGACATAATCGTAATAATAAATTAAGTATATTTAATTTAATCTATGGTGATATAATAAATTAAATAACTTAATATTTATTATTTAATATTTTAGAAATAATAAATATAAATTAATAAGAGGAGTTTTATTTTTATTATTACTATTATTATTATTTAATTCCTAAAAGGGTTTGAGAATTAATTAATAAAAATATTCTCATAAATTCATAATTAGATTAGGAGTTTAATTAATTAAAAGAGTTTAATTAAAATAAAAGGAAACTGATATTTCCACAATAGAAAATAATATTTCCACATGAAAAGTGTCGCTATAGATCCTATAACGACGGTTTTCCCCGTCGCTATTCATCTATAGCGATACTTTTCATGTGAAAATACCAAAAAGTATTGTGGAAATATCAGTTTCCAAAATAAAACCTTATTCCTAAATAATTTAGGAGGGTTGCCTATATCTATAAATAAGAGGAGTCTTATTATGGATTGGAGTTACACACGCTTCCATAAGATTTGGGAGAGTACTGACAAATTTTATAGAGATAGAAACTAGGGTTTTGTCAACACCCATATTCTTGAATACATATTATTCCTTGGTGGATCACCTCTAGAGGCCAAACATTTGGGTGGCTAACGTTGATCAAAGGAAGGAATCTAACCGGTGAATTCAAGGAGAACGCGAAGGATTTGGAGTTGAACTCGTACCCGAGGAAAGTACGATTCTACAAGGGTATGATTCTGATTCTCCATCTTTCTTTGTTAATTGATAATTGCGCATAAATGATAATTCTGGTTACGATTTGTAAAATTTTAAATTCTGATTTTACCATACTTCCGCTATTTATATACAATTTGATTGTATGCTCATGAATATTACAAACCAACTGATAACATATGTTTGTGTTTTCTACATGGGATGAAATTCATAATTCGTGTATAGGATATGAATAAACCTATATGCCATGTGTAACCTAAAGAGAATCTGTGCTTCTTTCCAATTCTATTCCCATTGTGGTGGATTTAGAAAGGATATGTGTATATGACCATCGGGAGATTTGTATAAATACTAACGAATTCTCAGTTAACAATTAATTGTGACCGTATAATTAAATGGAGAGGTGTGAGATTTCAATAAAGCATGGGGTGAAATTGAATTCTTAGATTTATTTATTTATTTAGTTATGTTTTATTATTTAGTTATTTATTTTTAGTATTTAGTTTAATTGATTAATTAATTCAACTGTTTAAATAAAATTGAGTTGATATAAAATTCGTACTTGGAAAATATTAGAATTAATTTCTCGTGGGATCGACAACTCTACTTATCATTATATTACTTGTCGATCGTTTATACTTGCACGTATTTATTAATTGAAAAATTAATCAACAAATAGATAATGATTATTAATTTATTAATTAATTAATGATGTAATATTTTGGGAACTAATGTATTAGTTCATATTGTACATGTAAGACCTGGGCATGTATGTAAATAAATAATGTATAGTGAGTGTAACTTAATTAATAATAATAGTTAATAGCATGTATGTGGATGAACAGTGATGCGCCAAGTCTAGAGTAGTGAGTACCCAGATTTAGGGACGTCGTAGGTTGGTATCAGAGTTGTAGGTTATAACCCTTAGGTTAGAAAACCTTAGGATATAACCTGAGAAGGATAAGTAAAATTAGTGATATGTGAACTTCTTATAAAAATAAAATAATAAATAAATAATGAATAATAAATAAATTGATAATAAGTAATAAATGAAATAATATATAATAATAATAATAAAATATTCTAGAAATTATTATTATTTCAGTTTATTTAAATTGCATGTTATAATTTATAAGTGTACTAAGTTAAATATTTTGTCTTATTGTAGGATGGCTAGTGAAGAAGAGGTTAAAGATGTTCATGTAGTGTGGGAAGCACCAGTGGCTGAACCTGTACCTGAAGTAGAACCTGAACCTGAGAGTGAACCCGATGAGGAGGATTTAGAAGAAAATTTTGGAGGAAGAACCTGTAACAGATCCTATAGAGGATCAAACAGTTCCTCAACCAGTTAATGTTGCATAAGGTGTGGCAGACGACTCAAAGATGGATATTTTTACGGATGTGAAGACATTTATGGGATATTTAGTTAATAATAATTGAAGGTTCAGGGTTAGGAATGAGCAGCTAGAAATGCAGAGTTGGAAGCTAGAAACCAACAATTAGAGCAAAGAAATCAAGAACTAGAGGCATGAACCTAAATATTAGAAGTAAGGGTCCATTAATTGTAAGAAAGGGAAAATGAATTAGAGGGCCTATAGAGTGCAGAAATAAATACCCGTATCAGGGTAGAGGAGGTACTAGATGTAGTAGAAGAATAGTGGAGGAGAAAGAAAAGAAGGATAGACTATATGGCATATAGTTTTGTAGTTTCATATGGTTGAGAATCATTTTCCTGAGATAGGTCATACGATCCACACTATGACTAGAGATTTGGTGAGATTTATAGTGGAACAAGAATATAGAGAAGCTACAAGCACTGACTTATTTATGTCATAAGATAATAATACAACTATGTTTGTAATAAAATAAATAAATAAAAAATATTATAAATGATAGACTCCACGGCACGCTTGCGTGAGGTGGTCGTCGCCCGGATCGTTTCTAGTAAGTAAATTGATGGACTCTTTCGAAATCTTAACCCAACGTCTAATCTGGAGACGAGAATCTTGATATATTCGATCAAGCAATTGAATTCGCGTAAGATGGAACACCAACAACACTTAGACCCTCGTTCAAATGGAAAACGATAATCTTCGTCTGATTGTATGATGCGGTAGAATAACGCCACACATAACTATGGTCTGTTGTATGATAAGTTAATTATGAATCTCAAAGAAAAACTAAGAATAATAACTTAGAAATTCCTCAAAGAACCAAAAGTAGAGAATAGCTCTCAATTGTATAAAACTCAGAATAATTGTAATGTGTTCTTCAATTACAAGCATAAAACTTATTTATACTAACTATGAAACCCTAGAATCCAAAAAGGAAATAACAATTGATTTGGAATCAAAAATCCTATCTTAAAATATCCTAATTACAATAGAATTATGAAAATATACTGAAATCCCTAAAATTAAGGAAAATAAATCCGATAAAATCTTCAAAAACGTGTTTGCCTCGAAAAATGCGCCAACCAAATTCGACTGTTCTCGTCGGGGCGAGAAAGTTGAACTAAAATCCTCGTCGGGCGAGAATGGCCAGAGAGGTCTTCGCCGGGGCGGCATCATTTCAGGCCGGGGCGAAAATGGGCAGAGAGGTTCTCGCTGGGGCGAGATATTTGGCCTTGATGTTCTCGCCGGGGCGAGAACTCTGCAAGTTGGAACTTTTCGTCTTCTCTTGTTTCCATCGTTCCCAACCTTGGCGTGTCTGCTTGTATCATCATGACCAAATGCAAAGCCTTAGAATCCTGCTCCTCGAACTCTACACTTGATCTATCCTCGCTCCACATGCCTTGTATCAATCCATTAAGACCTTCCTTGAATCGTTTAGCCCGAGCTCTTGTCACAGGTCCATCCGGCATGCACATAGGATCTGCTCTATGGTTGTCATCCCTTCCCGAACCAAGGATGCCCTCATCATACCTCTCCTCTTGAGAAAGATTTGTCCTCAAATCGTCACCTACATTAAACGGACTAAGATCAGTAACGTTGAAGGTTGCACTAACGTTATACTCACCAGGCAAATCTAATTTGTAGACATTATCATTAATGCGCTCAAGAACTTGAAATGGTCCATCTCCTCTTGGAAGCAATTTTGAACGTCGTTGAGCTGGAAATCTTTCCTTTCGCATATGTAACCACACCCACTCTCCCGGTTCAAAAATAACTTGACGTCGGCCCTTGTTGGCTTGTTTAACATATTGCTCCGTCCTCCTTTCAATGTTAAGCCTTGCCTTTTCATGTATCTGCTTAACAAATTCAGCCTTTTTCTTTCCATCCATGTTAGTCAATTCAGAAATAGGTAATGGCAATAAATCCAACGGTGTCAAAGGATTAAAACCATAAACAATTTCAAATGGTGAAAATTGTGTAGCAGAATGAACAGATCGATTATATGCAAACTCAACATGCGGTAGATACTTTTCCCAAACTTTAATGTTCTTTTTAATAATAGCTCTTAACAATGCAGATAAAGTTCTATTTACTACCTCGGTTTGACCGTTAATTTGTGGATGACAAGTAGTTAAAAATAACAGTTTAGTACCTAACTTACACCACAATGTCTTCAAAAAATAACTCAAAAATTTAGAATCTCTATCTGAAACAATTGTTCTAGGCATGCCATGCAAACGCACAATTTCTCTAAAGAACAAATCAGCAATATGGGATGCATCATCAGTTTTGTGACATGGAATAAAATGTGCCATCTTAGAAAATCTATCCACGACCACAAATATAGAATCATGACCACGCTTAGACCTAGGTAACCCAATACAAAATCCATAGACAAATCAATCCAAGGTTCACTAGATATAGGCAATGGTGTATACAATCCATGAGGTTGAACACGAGACTTAGCCTGTTTACACGTAATACATTTATCACAAATTCTTTCCACATCTCGTTTCATATGAGGCCAATAAAAATGCTCTTTTAAAACAGATAAAGTATTTTCAACACCAAAATGACCCATTAGACCTCCCCCATGTGACTCCCTAATCAACAACTCACGCAAAGAACATGCAGGTATACATAACTTATTTTCTCGAAACAGAAAACCATCAACTTTAAAGTATTTACCTACAACATTCTTTTCACATGATTTAAACTCTTCACAAAATTCAAGGTCATTAGCATACAACTCTTTAATTCATTCAAACCCAAGCAATTTTGTATCAAGAGTATTCAATAACACGTACCTTCTCGAAAGAGCATCAGCAACAACATTCTCCTTGCCCTCTTTGTATCGGATAATGTACGGAAATGTCTCAATGAACTCCATCCACCTTGCGTGTCTTTTGTTCAACTTATGATGTCCTTTCAAGTACTTCAAAAATTCATGATCAGTGTGAGTCACAAACTCTTTAGGCCAAAGGTAGCATCCTATAAATTGGGGATATAAATCTATATAGATAGATTTAAAAGGATGTTCGGATTGACCCAAGGAACGTATATTCATTTGATGCTAAAGGCGTTTAGCATGGAAAACTCCAAGAGAGGTCTCATGATGATTAGCCATGGAGTGAATCTCTCTAAAATTGTCCACAATTGAAAGAGAGATCGCATGAGTTACTATCATGTATGCAATAAATATACCAGGCCTGATGTTGATCAGTCATATTCTGGAGAAGATCACTGTATGGCAGTGATAAACATCTTTAAGTACTTAACCGGTATTGAAGATGTAATCATAATTCTGTTATGTTTGTATATAGCGCGATCATGTAATCAAATTACATAAATAGTGCGGAAGCGCGATAAAATCAGATTTTAAAATTTTTATACAAACCATCACCAAGATCAATCTATGTGCTCAATTAACGATATAAACGAAAGAGAAAGAGAATAAGAATTATACCCTCGTAGAACAAAGCTTCCTCGGGTACAAGTTCAACTCCTAGTCCTTCGTGTTCTTCTCGAATGCTACGGTGTGATTCCTTTCTTTGATCAACGTTAGCCACCCAAGTGTTTGGCCTCTAGAGGTGATCCACCAAGGAAGAACAAGTATTCAAGAAGTTGGGTATTTGGCAAAATCCTAGTTTCTATCTTTATAGAAATTGCTCTCCACAATCTAATGCAAGAGTGTGTAACCCTAATCTATGATAAGACCCCTCTTATTTATAGATGTAGGAATAACCCTTCCCTAAACTATTTAGGATTAGGGTTTGTTTTATAATTAAACTCCTTTAATTAATAATGTTCCTAATCCAATTAGGAATCCATGGGAGAGTACTTCTATTAATTAATTCCCAATCCCTATTAGGAATTAAATAATAGTAAAAGTAATAATAATAATAAGACTCCTCTTATTAATTTATATTTAATATTTCCAAAATATTAAATAATAAATATTAAGCTATTTAATTTATTCTATCTCCATAGACTAAATTAAATACACTTAACTTATTATTACAATTATGCCATTTACTTCTTAAATAAATATTTCCCTTTTGCGGTGTGACCCTTTAGGTTCTCCATATTAAACCGGTTGTGAATAAATCAATTAGAACAATTCTAATCTTATTTAAATAAATAAATTAAACTATTTAATTCATTTAAATAAATAACATTTATTCTACAATAAGGGTAAGCCCCCTTAGCGATTAACGACTTTCCAGATAATATAGATTTCAACATTAATCACAAAAGAACCTTTGAGTAGATAGTTACCGTACAATTCAATCCTTCTACCATACAATGTCCCAATTAAATATAAGACATTGATTTACTGTCAAGTCTTATTTTATTTAATTATATGTATTTCGATTCCCAAATGCATAACTCTAATTAATGCAAATTAGAAACTCCTTTCTAATTTCATTCTGCCTTGGCCAAGGACTACTGAGTTATCATTTATCGAATCACATAGGACATTCACATCTTTTACTAGACGAGGTAGATTCTTTGTTGATCATTCACCTATCTCTATGTATAACTAATTATACCCAATCATACCCTTTGATATACCCACAAGGTCTTAAGGGACATGTCAAAGTATAACTCATCATACACAAGATACTATGATGATCTCAAGTCCAAGGATCACTTGTACTACTATCACTAGAGGAATTCCTATTGACAGGCGAGTAAAAACTCCATTAGGTATTCCTTAGCGAGTCACGTTCAGTGAACTTATTCTCTAATAAGCACCTACATACTTGCTTTAGTGTCTCCACACAAATGATTATGAGATCAATCATCCTCTTCCTAAGAGCAAGCAACGTATGTACTAATCTATCCGGATTCACTAATCCCCAATTTAGTAATCCAATGATTAGGAACAATTTTTTAGTTTGTGAGCTATCTAGAATTTAGATCTCATTAGCATGATCACCATCATGATTCTAAAAGCATTGCTCAAAACTATGGGTTTATCACATTTAATATAACAGCACTATGTAGATAATATAAAATGCCTTTTAAGAAAATCAATTCCTTTATTAATAAATGAATTAGATTACAAAGTATATGCTACATCATATCAAATATGATTGGCTTGTGTGCATACTACTTTCAATCTCCCACTTGCACTAAAGCCAATCGCCATGGTATCTAATACCCATCTTCTCTAAGTGACGATCAAACTGCTGTTGTGTTAAAGCTTTAGTAAATGGATCTGCAATGTTGTCTTGAGAGTCCACACGCTCCAGGGTGACATCTCCTCTTTCAATGATCTCTCTAATCAAATGAAACCGCCGCAACACGTGTTTGGATTTCTGATGAGACCTGGGTTCCTTAGCCTGCGCAACAGCTCCGTTGTTGTCACAGAATAAAGGTACTGCTCCTCTAATGCTAGGAACCACTCCAAGTTCAGTTATGAACTTCTTCATCCAAATAGCTTCCTTTGCAGCTTCACTTGCAGCTATGTACTCTGCCTCTGTCACCGAATCAACAACTGTTTGCTGCTTGGAACTCTTCCAACTCACTGCGCCACCGTTTAAGGTAAACACGTACCCTGAAACGGATTTACTGTCATCTTGGTCCGTTTGAAAACTTGAGTCTGTATAGCCCTCTAGTTTCAATTCAGACCCACCGTAAACAAGAAATACATCCTTAGTTCTTCTCAAGTACTTTAGGATGTTTTTCACTGCCTTCCAGTGCTCTTCTCCTGGATTCGACTGATATCTGCTGGTTACACTAAGTGCATGAGCGACATCTGGTCTAGTACATATCATACCGTACATGATAGATCCTATTGCGGAAGCATAAGGAATCTTACTCATACGGTCTCTCTCTTCAGGTGTTTTTGGGGCCTGTTTCTTGGAGAGATGTATTCCATGGCTCATCGGCATGAGACCTCTCTTGGAATCTTCCATGCTAAACTTCTTTAGCATTGAGTCAATGTACTTTCCTTGGGTCAAGCCCAGCATCCTTTTAGATCTATCTCTATAGATCTTTATCCCCAAAATATAGGATGCCTCACCCAAGTCCTTCATGGAGAAGTGTTTAGATAACCAAATTTTGATCGACTGTAGCATAGGAACATCATTCCCTATCAGTAATATATCATCAACATATAATACAAGGAATGATATAGCGCTCCCACTAACCTTCTTGTACACACATGGTTCATCCTCGTTCTTGATAAAATCAAACCTTTTGATTATCTCATCAAAACGGATGTTCCACCTTCGAGAAGCTTGCTTCAATCCATAAATGGATCGTTGTAGCTTACAGACTTGGTTTGTTCCAACCGTTGAAACAAAACCCTCTGGCTGTATCATATATACATTCTCCTCAAGCTCTTCATTGAGGAAGGCCGTTTTCACGTCCATTTGCCAGATCTCGTAGTCATAATAAGCTGCAATTGCAAGCAAAAACCGAATGGAGTTGAGCATAGTTACTGGTGAGAAGGTTTCATCATAGTCAACTCCTTGTCTTTGTTTGAAACCTTTTGCAATCAGTCGGGCCTTATAGGTCTCTACCTTGCCATCTGCCCCAGTCTTTCTCTTAAAGACCCATTTACACCCAATAGGCTTAATGCCCTCAGGTGGTGAAACCAAAGTCCATACTTGGTTTTCATACATGGAGTCCATCTCGGATTTCATGGCTCCTAGCCATTTCTCTGAGTCTTCACTACTCATAGCCTCTTCGTAAGTCAATGGATCATCATCATCTATGATGCGTACCTCATCATCATCCTCTATGATGAATCCATACCTCTCAGGTATCTTCGGTACTCTTCCAGATTTACGAATAGGTAGTGGTACAGTAGGTTCTTCTACTTGGTTAGGTACCTGACTTTGATCCGTAGTATTTTGTGGTTCTTGAACTTCTTCAAGATATATCTTACTCCCACTGACCCCTTCGAGGATAAACTCCTTTTCCAAGAAGGCAGCATGTTTCGCAACAAACACCTTTTGATCAGTAGGATGATAGAAATAATACCCTGATGTTTCTTTAGGGTATCCCACGAATCTACATTTCTCGGATCTAGTCTTCAGCTTATCATGCTCAAACCTTTTGACATAAGATGGACAACCCCAAGTCTTAACATGCTTAAGATTTGGTTTCCTCCCTGTCCATATCTCATATGGAGTCTTTGGGACGGATTTGGTAGGTACCTTGTTAAGTAGGTATGCAGCCGATTCTAGGGCATAACCCCAGAAGGATACTGGAAGGTCGGTAAAACTCATCATGGATCGAACCATGTCCAACAATGTTCGATTTCTCCTTTCAGATACACCATTCAACTGTGGCGTCCCTGGTGGAGTCCATTGTAAGATTATACCATTTTCTTTGAGACAATTGAGAAACTCATTGGTCAAGTATTCCCCTCCTCGATCCGATCGAAGAATCTTAATACTCTTACCAGTTTGTTTCTCTACTTCACTTTTGAATTCTTTGAACTTTTCAAACGATTCAGATTTGTATTTCATTAAATACACATATCCAAATCTAGAATGATCATCAGTGAAAGTAATAAAATAAGAATACCCTCCTCGTGCATTCGTTGTCATAGGTCCACAAATATCTGTGTGTACCAACGCTAACAACTCTGTAACTCTTTCTCCTTTTCCACTAAAAGGGGATTTAGTCATTTTACCCATGAGACAAGATTCACATGTTGGATATGATTCGTAATCAGATAGCTCTAAAAGCCCATCTTTATGCAACTTGGATAATCTTGTTTCATTGATATGACCGAGTCTACAGTGCCACATAAAGGTATAATTAACATCATCTCTTTTTCTTTTCTTAGTTTGTTCAATTTGAAGTATATTTTCATGCAAGTCAAGTATGTAAAGTCCATTCAGTAAATTGCCAACACCATATAAAACATTTTTATTATAAATAGAACAACTGTTGTTCTTTATTATAATATCAAAACCATCCATATCCAATACAAAAATTGAAATAATGTTTCTAATGAGTGTTGGAACATAATAACAGTTATTTAAACTAATGAACTTGCCCGAAGGCAATGCTAAACAATAAGTCCCTACAACCAATGCAGCAACCTTTGCTCCATTCCCAACTCGTAGGACGACTTCATCCTTGTTCAGCTTCCTACTTCTGCTTAGTCCCTGCATATTATTACATATGTGAGAACTACAGCCGGTATCCAATACCCAAGTAGAATTTTGACTTTCAGAAAAAATAATTTCAATCATGAACAAACCTAGATCAGAAGTCGAAGCTTCTCCAAGCTTCTTTTGGCCCGCAAGATACTCCTTGCAGTTCCTCTTCCAATGTCCCGGCTTATTGCAATGGTAGCAAATTCCTTTGCTATCTGGATCAGGTTTCTTATTATCCTTTTTCTTTGCCTTACCCTTAGCCTTCTTGGTTTTCTTCTTTTCAGAAGATACCTTGGGCCTCTTCCTTTTCTTGGAAGAATCATCCACTAGTAATACTTGGTTCTTGTTGGATGAGAAGTGACCTTCAGCAGTTTTCAGCATGTTAAGTAACTCAGGCAAGCTGACGTCCAACTTATTCATGTGAAAATTCACAACAAATTGTGAGAAGGTGTCCGGGAGTGACTGCAAGATCAAATCTTGGCTTAACTCCCCATCCATCACAAACCCTAGCTGTCCAAATTGTTCAATCAAATTGATCATCTTAAGGACATGAGTCTCAACAGCAGTGCCCTCGGTCATACGAGATCGGAAGAGCTCCTTAGATATTTGATATCTAGCAGTCCTACTTTGCTCACCATACAACTCTTTGAGGTGCAGCAATATAGTAGGAGCATCCATAGTTTCATGCTGACGCTGAAGCTCGTTACTCATGGATGAGAGCATGATGCATTGAGCCAAGATTGCATCATCTTGCCACTTTCTAAAAGTAGCAATCTCTTCCTCAGAGGCTGTTTCTGCAACACTTGCAGGGACTGGCAAATTTAGGACATAAGAAATCTTTTCAGCAGTGAGAACAATTCTCAGATTCCTTAACCAGTCCGTGTAATTCGGTCCGGTCAATTTGTTAGCATCAACTATGCTACGCAGTGATAGTGAGTTTGACATTTTTAAATTCTGCATGTGAAATAGACAACATTTTAGCATACATTCATTTAATTAATTACCAAAATAAATTAGGTCTTTATTTTAAATTGGTATCTCCCACTATTTTCATCAAACTATATTACCCTCATTATATAGTTCGGCAATTCTAATTAAAGATTTGCTAGTGAGATTAAGGATCCCATTTCAAATGTATATAGCCTTGTGGTGACACAACAAGCGATATATAAATAAATAGGTAGACAACTATTGTCAATTACATCACTATGTAACTCCTTTTATTTTGCCTCTTAGATTATTTTGATCAAGTGGTGACACATCCGAATCAAAATTATCCAAGTTAAGTTCAACCTAGCACTTCCATATATTCGAAAGAAAAACACTGTCCTTGTGGTGACACAACAAAACAGCATCGTTCAGTCTATTTATAAGCATCAAATGTGATAAATCAACATCTTAAATATTTAATACTTGCCTTGTGGTGACACAACAAACTCATATTAAACATTTAATACTCTATTGCTTTACCATGCTAGAAGGCGACGTTCGATATTCCAAATATCTTTGAACACTTAGGACTTAATATAATACTTTGAGGGGTTTGTTATTATTAGTCTCATCTTGTTTAGCGCGCATGCACATATATATATAAAATACGCGTCATATTATTTTACATGCGAAGCATGTTGGATAATATATAATATATATATATATATATAATAAGCATGCACATATAGAATACTATATTCTACCCGGATTGATTATGGACTTTTATTCTAGTTTGGTTCACTAGAGCCACCAAGTGAACCAAAAGGTCAAACCTAGGGTGCAAGAATAAATTTAAATATAACTATTACATTTAAACCCGGGCTCCAATACAAACGGGTCTTCAAGCGCTCCTTGCTCCTTTGTCTCCAATTCTTCAAAATTAATTCTAACTAGTCCTATTACAAAAACTATTTACAACAAATAGAAACCTTGATCAGCAGTCAAGGGGAAGTACATAGGAGGGAGATAGAATTTACATTAAGAAAAATTAGAGAAGACGAGGTACGCAGACCCCATTTATAAAAAAAACCCATACATTCACGCATCCACTAAAATAAATCCAATCACACATTGGTCAACAGTCCATAATCAATCCCTATTTATTATCATACATATCTCTATATGTATCAATAAATAACATTCATCACATGAATAATAAAAACCATTCCATATATGCATTGATATCAATTAATGGGCAAAAGTTTTGCTAATATTTAGTTTTGAAACAAAATAAACTCTTTTATTTTAATCAAAAACCAAATCCAAATTAAACTCCTTTAATTTTAGCAATCTGAAATCCTATTCCAGATAAAATAAACTCTTTATTTTAAACTTATATCAATTAAATAAACCATTTATTTTAATTGAAGAAAAATAATATTTTTCAGATTCTGCTTACCGGCGCAGCTGCGCCCAGAATGAACTGGGCAACGGCGCAGCTGCGCAGCTCCCCAGAAAAAAAACGATTCTGGGTTTCGGCGCAACTGCGCTCCAGAATGAACTGGAGGCGGCGCAGCTACGCCGTGTCGCTGATTCAGAAAAAATTTTATTCTGCCCAAAAATTTCGATCCAATCGCATATCAAGCATACATGGAATCATCAATATCGATAATTAGCACAAGATTAGGCTCTGATACCACTGTTAGGTTTGTATATAGCGCGATCATGTAATCAAATTACATAAATAGTGCGGAAGCGCGATAAAATCAGATTTTAAAATTTTTATACAAACCATCACCAAGATCAATCTATGTGCTCAATTAACGATATAAACGAAAGAGAAAGAGAATAAGAATTATACCCTCGTAGAACAAAGCTTCCTCGGGTACAAGTTCAACTCCTAGTCCTTCGTGTTCTTTTCGAATGCTACGGTGTGATTCCTTCCTTTGATCAACGTTAGCCACCCAAGTGTTTGGCCTCTAGAGGTGATCCACCAAGGAAGAACAAGTATTCAAGAAGTTGGGTATTTGGCAAAATCCTAGTTTTATCTCTATAGAAATTGCTCTCCACAATCTAATGCAAGAGTGTGTAACCCTAATCTATGATAAGACCCCTCTTATTTATAGATGTAGGAATAACCCTTCCCTAAACTATTTAGGATTAGGGTTTGTTTTATAATTAAACTCCTTTAATTAATAATGTTCCTAATCCAATTAGGAATTCATGGGAGAGTACTTCTATTAATTAATTCCCAATCCCTATTAGGAATTAAATAATAGTAAAAGTAATAATAATAATAAGACTCCTCTTATTAATTTATATTTAATATTTCAAAAATATTAAATAATAAATATTAAGCTATTTAATTTATTCTATCTCCATAGACTAAATTAAATACACTTAACTTATTATTACAATTATGCCATTTACTTCTTAAATAAATATTTCCCTTTTGCGGTGTGACCCTTTAGGTTCTCCATATTAAACCGGTTGTGAATAAATCAATTAGAACAATTCTAATCTTATTTAAATAAATAAATTAAACTATTTAATTCATTTAAATAAATTACATTTATTCTACAATAAGGGTAAGCCCCCTTAGCGATCAACGACTTTCTAGATAATATAGATTTCAACATTAATCACAAAAGAACCTTTGAGTAGATAGTTACCGTACAATTCAATCCTTCTACCATACAATGTCCCAATTAAATATAAGACATAGATTTACTGTCAAGTCTTATTTTATTTAATTATATGTATTTCGATTCCCAAATGCATAACTCTAATTAATGCAAATTAGAAACTCCTTTCTAATTTCATTCTGCCTTGGCCAAGGACTACTGAGTTATCATTTATCGAATCACATATGACATTCACATCTTTTACTAGACGAGGTAGATTCTTTGTTGATCATTCACCTATCTCCATGTATAACTAATTATACCCAATCATACCCTTTGATATACCCACAAGGTCTTAAGGGACATGTCAAAGTATAACTCATCATACACAAGATACTATGATGATCTCAAGTCCAAGGATCACTTGTACTACTATCACTAGAGGAATTCCTATTGACAGGCGAGTAAAACTCCATTAGGTATTCCTTAGCGAGTCACGTTCAGTGAACTTATTCTCTAATAAGCACCTACATACTTGCTTTAGTGTCTCCACACAAATGATTATGAGATCAATCATCCTCTTCCTAAGAGCAAGCAACGTATGTACTAATCTATCCGGATTCACTAATCCCCAATTTAGTAATCCAATGATTAGGAACAATTTTTTAGTTTGTGAGCTATCTAGAATTTAGATCTCATTAGCATGATCACCATCATGATTCTAAAAGCATTGCTCAAAACTATGGGTTTATCACATTTAATATAACAGCACTATGTAGATAATATAAAATGCCTTTTAAGAAAATCAATTCCTTTATTAATAAATGAATAAGATTACAAAGTATATGCTACATCATATCAAATATGATTGGCTTGTGTGCATACTACTTTCAAATTCATGGTAGGTCTGAATTAAAACTAGAGGGCTAAACAGACTCAAGTTTTTCAGACTGACCAAGACGATAACAAATCCACTTTATGGTAAATCGTTACCTTGAAAGGTGGTACAGTGAATTGGAAAGGTTCCAAACAGCAAAGAGTTGCTGGTTTAGTGACAAAGACAAAGTATATAGCTGTAAATGAAGCTGCAAGTTGATTGTTTGGATGAAAAGTTCATCACAGAACTAGGAATAGTTCCTAAGTCTCATCTTGGATTCAAACATGTGTTGCGGCACTTTCATTTGATTAGTGGAATCATTGAAAGAGGATGATAGACTCCACGTCACGCTTGCGTGAGGTGGTCGTCGCCCGGATCGTTTCTAGTAAGCAAATTGATGGACTCTTTCGAAATCTTAACCCAATGTCTAATTTGAAGACGAGAATTCTTGATATATTCGATCAAGCAATTGAGTTTCGCGTAGGATGGAATACCAACAACACTTAGACCCTCGTTTAGATGGAAAAACGATAATCTCCGTATGATTGTATGATGCGATAAAATAACGCCACACATAACTATGGTTTGTTGTATGATAAGTTAAATATGAATTTCTAAGAAAAACTAAGAAAACTACTTAGAAATCCTTCAAAGAACCAAAAGTAGAGAATAACTCTCAAGTATGAATAATCTCAGAATATTATTGAATTGTTGTTTGAATTACAAGCATAAAACTTATTTATACTAACTATGAAACCCTAGAATCCAAAAAGGAAATAACAATTGATTTGGAATCAAAATCCTATCTTAAAATATCCTAATTACAATTAAATAATAACTAAAGATAATTGTTACGCACTAATCAATTATTTATTAATTGATTAAATTTAAATAATAAACAAACCTAATTAATTATTATTTAATCTTAAATAATAATTAAAGACAATTAAAATTTATAATTCGATTATTATTTAATTAATAATTAAATAATAAGTGAATATAATTAGTTATTAATTACTATTAATAATAATAACTAAAGATAATTAATTAATTACTATTTAATAGTAATTAAATGAAGATAGAGTTAATAAAATAGAGAGAGTTTAAATAACTCATTAATTAAGCAATCATAATAAATTGTTTAAGGGTTTAATAAATGAATATTACTTAAGAAAGAGTAATGTTAATTAATTTAACAATTATAATAAATTGCTTAGAGGTTAATAAGTGATTATCACTTAAGGGAAACATGGTTAATTAATTAAACCATCAACCTAGAGATCCATTAAAGTGTCTTATAGGATTTATGATAGTTTATTAACTTATGTGTGCTATGTGATTTGCTTAATTGTTAAATAAATAGCATAAGTAAGCGTATCGATATACAACTACGCAGTACTAATTGATAGCTCAACATTATCAATGTTAGGTTCTTCAAGGCCAATTAGTTAAAGCTAGAATTATTTGTAGCTGAGCAGACAGGCAAGTTCCCTAACTCAAACTCGAGTTATGATTTTTGAAGCATGATTAGTGAATAATTATTGTTGATTATTTACATCTATACTGATTATTGAGATTCGCACCTTGTGCAATTGAATTCATATTCTATTATTATTGAACTGTGAATTAGATTAAAGTTCTTTCAAGCATGAACTGTTTATGAGGTAGATCTATGCTATTGTATCAGCTAGATCAATCATGGCTAAATTTGTTGAATCAAAAGGTATTTTAAAAGCTGTTCTTATTAAATTGTTAGGGTAAGAACTCTTGGCTGAGAAAAGGATAAATTTGATTAAGGCATGATATCAATGCTGGTTTATTAAGTGTTTATGCATAAATCACGGGGTATGAAAGGCTGATCCCCTTGATTACCAAAACTTTTTAAGAGGTCCGGTTTAAATGCTGAGAACCTTGGCAAATGTCTATGGTTATTTTCAACCACTCAGTAACTGTCATTCAAGTATTCGAATATTCAACTGTTGATTATTAATTCATGTTTATTCACACTCTTATACTGTTGTTGAACATTGAAAGCGAAACTTCCTTCTAATCATGATATATCTCCCTTGTGTATAAACTTGCTAAGCAAACTAGTTGCTTACCCTTGCTATATCATGATCTTTATTTCAGCTAAGGCAGAGACGTCTAAAGGGGACAAAGGAAAAGGGAAGGTGCAAGAATAGTTGCCTGATAGGGATTATGTAGCAGTTTATCTTAAAATGTTATTTGGTTATGTGAACTCTTATTGTATTAAGGGTATGTTTTAAGTTAAGGTTAAAGAACCTTGGGACCAGAATTGTAGGACTTTATTTCTATTCGATAAACAATGTATGTTTATTATTCCACATTTAGTTAGAAAGTATGTTTGTTGTTGAGAATCGTGAACACCGAATTCGAGGTTAGGAAACCCGGATTTGGGGGTGTCACAAATTCAATTGCACAAGGTGCGAATCTCAATAATCAGTATAGATGTGAATAATCAACAATAATTATTCACTAACATGCTTCGGAAATAATAACTCGAGTTTGAGTTAGGGAACTTGCATGTCTGCTCAGCTATAAATAATTCTAGCTTTAACTAATTGGCCTTGAAGAACCTAACATTGATAACGTTGATCTATCAATTAGTACTGCGTAGTTGTATGTGAATACGCTTACTTATGCTATTTATTTAACAATTAAGTAAATCACATAACACACATAAGTAAATAAACTATCGTAAATCCTATAAGACACTTAATTGGTCTCTAGGTTGATGGTTTAATTAATTAACAATGTTTCCTTAAGTGATAAACACTTATTAAACCCTTAAACAATTAATTATAATTGTTAAATTAATTAACATTACTTTTTCTTAAGTAATATTCATTTATTAACCCTTAAACAATTTATTATAATTGTTTAATTAATGTGTTATTTAAACTCTCTCTATTTTATTAACTCTATCTTCATTTAATTACTATTAAATAGTAATTAATTAATTATCTTTAGTTATTATTATTAATAGTAATTAATAACTAATTATATTCACTTATTATTTAATTATTAATTAAATAATAATCGAATTATTAATTTTAATTGTCTTTAATTATTAATTAAAATTAAATAATAATTAATTAGGTTTATTTATTATTTAAAGTTAATCAAATAATAAATAATTAATTAGTGAGTAAGAATTATCTTTAGTTATTATTTGATAATAAATAATAACTAATTAGGTTTATTTATTATTTAAAGTTAATCAAATAATAAATAATTAATTAGTGAGTAAGAATTATCTTTAGTTATTATTTAATAATAAATAATAACTAATTAGGTTTATTTATTATTTAAAGTTAATCAAATAATAAATAATTAAGTAGTAAGTATGGATTATCTTTAGTTAATAATAAATAATAACTAATTAAGTTTATTTATTATTTAAAGTTAATCAAATAATAAATAATTAATTTACAATTCCTAATTATCCTAAATCATTATTTAATAATAATTAATTGATATAATATATTCAGAAAACATAAGATTTAATGCCCAAAACTTAATTTTTGTGCATTTACTAATTTTACAAAATTTAATAATATTGTTTAAAGTATTTAAATTAATTAAAATTAAATCTGGATGACAATATGGTAATTATCGCGAAATCCGGACGGAGGGGCAGGATGGTAATTTCTCCGCCCGTTACCTTTGCGCGCATTGCGCGTGAGCCAAAATCGCGGCCCCCAAACGACGTCGTTTGGTGCTCGCCAGACGCCTAATCCTTCCCCTAGCGCGCCATGCGCGGCCAGTGTTGCACCACTGGCGCGCCATGCGCGGTCAGGTGCGGTTCAGGCTGAGCGGGGGGCTTCTAGGGGTTTGGTTCCTTTCTTTTCTTTTCTTCTTCACACTAAATGAGTTCTAATACGATCAAGCAAGTTTTAAATCTCCAAAATAAATTCCAAAAAAATTCCCCATGACCAAGAAAAATATTTCTAATATTACAACAAAATATTTATGACTTAAATCAACATTTGTCCTCAATAAATTTTGTACTCCAATAAATTATTGTACACATGTTTTAGCCCATCAAACCACTAAAACTTGCTACCAATCTTTTTAAACTCCAACATTTTATTAATAAAACATACTCAATCATTATTTATCATCACCTAGGTTTTAAAATCATGAGTTAAACAAAAATGTAGATCTAACAAAATAAAACTTAGATCTATACACACTTCATTCCTTCCATAAACATCAAACAACAAACACAAAAAATAATCCCAACACAACAACTAGGGTTTGAAAGAAATGAAGATCCATACCTAGATTTAATGGCTATTCTCCTCTTCTTTCCAAAATAGGTTGTGAATGGTGATGGCATAAACAACCAAGATCTTCTTCTTCCTCTCACAAGATTTTGGATACCTCCTTCCCTTACTCTCCCAAGACTTGCTCTTGTTTCTCTCTTCAAACTCTCTCTAACACTCTCTCAAGATTTTAGAAGAAATGAAGATACAAAATGACTACCCTTTGATTTATTATCTAGATAATAGCAAGGACACCTATATATGCCATCATGATGCTAGTGAAAGACTTGTGTCACTAGGGTGGCTAGTGACACATTAGGAAGCTATGATACTTCATAGGTAGCTACTTGACATTATAGGAAGCTATGATGTCAAGTCTACCATTATAACTTCCCACACAAGCTAGCTACTTAATTAAAATAAAGTTTGAAATCAACTTACTCCTCTTTTCTCCTAAGTGCACGACAAGGAGGGATTTTGTCCCAAAAATGTTGTCCCAAATAGCTTTAACTAATAAACAAATGTTACACATTTAATTTATCAAGTGGCTAGGTTTTGGGCCACACATTAAATACTATTGGGCTTCCAATTTAAATGATTAGACTAATAAAATCCAAATCTATTTAGTACAATATTGGGTCATTTAATTTAGCCCCATGATAGCTCTTTTAGTAAGCCACACAATTAATACCCAAATCCATGATTAATATAAATAATTGGACTAGGTTCGTTAGTTAAGTAACTTAGTAAATTAGTAAATAAATTACTAACTTAACTATTAATTATTATTATCCAATTCAACAACTACTTTCATTAATTAACCCACACACTTTATTTACTAACTATATTCAATTTACTTGAATACTTAATTTAGTAAATACCTTGCCAACTTTAGGGATATAAAGCCTTAGGGTTTGCTCACTAGTTTAAATATACTACTAGTGATTCCCTTAACACAAATTTATATCAATAAATCACATAGTCACATAATCCACCAATACACCCAAAGGTTTAAATAAGAATACAAAGTTAACTCATTAAAATTAAATCATATATTTAATTAATAATGACGTTCAAAATTCATGGGCATTACATCCCTCCCCCCCCCCCCCCCTTATAAAAATTTCGTCCTCGGAATTGCAAAAATAGGGTTACTCAAATAAAAACGGATAATTCGCTTTCATCTTCTCTTCGAGTTCCCACGTAGCTTCTTCGACTGCGTGATTCCTCCAGAGAACCTTGACGGAATGGATGGTCTTGTTTCTCAGCTTCTGTTCCTTCCTATCGAGAATCTGGACAGAAACTTCCTCGTACGTTAAGTCCTTTTCAACTTGGATTGGTTCATAGGAGATAACGTGCTTATAACTTGGTTTATACGGCCGCAACACTAACACATGAAACACGTTATGAATGTGTTCGAGTTCAGGAGGTAACGCTACCTCGTACGCCACCTCGCTGATTCGCCTCAAAATCTCGAACGGTCCTATGAACCTAGGGCTCAATTTGCCCTTCTTCCCAAACCGGATCTTTCCTTTCCAAGGAGATACCTTCAAAAATACAAAGCTACCAACTTCAAAGTCCCGCTTCTGACGATGTAAGTCGGCATATTTCTTCTGGCGATCTTGAGCTGCTACCAGACGGTTTCTGATCAGCCGCACGATGTCTGTAGTCTGCTGCACCATTTCTGGTCCCAACAATCTTCGCTCCCCAACCTCGTCCCAACACATCAGGGTTCGGCATCTCCTTCCATATAGCGCTTCGTACGGTGGCATGCCGATACTGGCATGATAGCTATTGTTGTAAGCAAACTCCACCAGTGGCAAATGGTCATCCCAGCTGCCCTTTAAATCCATCACAAATGCACGAAGCATATCTTCTAAGGTCTGAATTGTTCGCTCGCTCTGGCCGTCGGTTTGAGGATGATACGCTGTACTCAACCTTAACTGCGTTCCCATTCTTGCCTGCAGACTTTTCCAAAAATTCGACGTGAAGCGCGGATCTCTGTCAGATACAATTGATACCGGCACTCCATGTCTTGACACTATCTTTTTCACATAAAGCTTTGCTAATTGCTCCAGATTGTACCGTATCTTGATTGGTAGAAAATGAGCAGACTTGGTTAGACGATCCACAATTACCCAGATGACGTCTAAACCCTTATGAGTTGGTGGCAGTCCCACCACAAAGTCTATTATGATGTGCTCCCACTTCCACTCCGGAATCTCTAATGGTTGAAGTAGTCCGCTCGGTCGCTGGTGCTTTGCTTTAATCCGCTGGCATGTCAGACATCGGCTGACGCACTCTGCCACTTCTCGTTTAATATTTGGCCACCAAAAATTTCGTCGCAAGTCCTGGTACATCTTTGTGCTCACGGGATGTACTGAGTACTTCGTGCTGTGAGCTTCCTGAAGGATTTCTTCCCTCAATTCCAGATCCAACGGTACCCAGAGTCTCCCTTCAAACCTTAGCAACCCAGTGCTATCAATCTTATACTTAAGCTCCTCGCCTTCGGCAATTCGTTTCTTTATTGAATCACAATCCTCATCCTTTTCTTGAGCCTCCTTAATCTGATAAAACAGGGTCGGGCTCGCTGTCACTGTAAACAATTTCCCATCCGTCTCCATCGGATACTTAACCTCCAATTCCAGACGTTCGAACTCCTTTATCAACTCTGCCTGAGTTGTGAGCCTCATTAATTTCTCTCTGCCTTTCCTACTCAGGGCATCTGCCACTACATTTACTTTTCCCGGATGGTACAGAATCTCACAGTCGTAATCTTTGATCAACTCTACCATCGACGATATCTCATATTCAGTTCCTTCTGAGTGAAGATATATTTTAGACTTTTGTGATCTGTATATATCTCGCACCTCTCTCCGTATAAGTAGTGCCTCCAAATCTTCAAGGCGAACACTACTGCTGCTAACTCCAGATCATGAGTCGGGTATCCCTTCTCATAGTCCTTCAGCTGACGTGAAGCGTACGCAATGACCTTGCCATGCTGCATTAGTACACAACCAAGGCCTTTGTGTGACGCATCACTGTATACTACAAAACCTCCAGTATCGTCCGGTAAAGCCAACACTGGTGCTTGGCTAAGTCTTTTCTTCAGCTCCATGAAACTCTCCTCGCACTTCTCCGTCTAAACGAACTTTACCGTCTTTCTGGTTAGATTGGTCAACGGTGATGTTATCTTCGAGAAATCCTGGATGAACCTCCGATAGTATCCCGTTAACCCTAGGAAACTCCTGATCTCCGTTGGCGTCTTCGGCTGCTCCCAGTTGATAATGGCTTCCACCTTTGCTGGGTCCACCGAAACACCATCCCTGTCAATGACGTGCCCAAGAAACTGCACCCTTTGCAACCAAAATTCACACTTTGAAAACTTCGCGTACAGCTTCTCCCTTCTTAATGCCTCTAAAACAATCCTTAGATGTTCAGCATGTTCTTCCTCTAACACTGAATATACCAAGATGTCATCGAAGAATACTACCACGAACTTGTCCAAGTACTGCTTGAACACTCTGTTCATCATATCCATGAATGCCGCTGGTGCATTTATCAGTCCAAATGACATAACCAAAAACTCGAAATGTCCATAACGAGTTCTGAATGCCGTCTTCGGGATATCCTCTTGTCTCACCCTTAGTTGATGATAGCCTGTCCTTAAATCAATCTTTAAAAAGTACTTCGCTCCCTTGAGTTGATCAAACAAATCGTCTATCCTGGGCAGCGGATACCTATTCTTAATCATAACTTTGTTCAACTCACGGTAGTCGATACAAAGCCTCAACGAGCCATCCTTCTTCTTTACGAACAGAACTAGCGCTCCCCATGGTGACACGCTCGGTCTGATATAACCCTTGTCTAACAGTTCCTGCAATTGAACCATCAGCTCTTTCATCTCTACTGGTGCCATCTGGTAAGGCGCCTTGGATATCGGTGCCGTCCCGGGTACCAAGTCGATCACAAATTCTATCTCTCTGTCCGGCGGCAATCCCGGAATTTCATCTGGGAAGACATCAGCGAATTCCCTTACGACGGGTATCTGACTCAGTTCACCCTCGACCCGTCGAGTGTCCACCACGTGAGCCAAATAACCTATACAACCCTTCTTAAGCAATCTCTTTACTTGCATCATCGTCAGACAACAAGATTGTCTCAGCGATTTACTACCATAGAATACCACCTTTGACTTACTCGGAGTCTTCAGGTGTACGTACTTTTTCTTACAGTCAATGACCGCCCCGTGGCTCACTAACCAATCCATCCCAAGGATTACATCAAATTCTCCAAGACGAATCGGTAACAAGTCCACGTTAAGCCTAAACCCTCTCAAATCAGCACATCAATTCCTATAAACGTAGTTTACGGGGAAAATCTCTTTGTTCGCTACTTCTACATTCATCGGGTGTTCTAATAGTTCACTAGGTAAATTAAATCCTTGAGCAAATTCATCAGATACAAAAGAATATGAAGCTCCCGAATCAAATAGCACATAGGCATTTATGTCGTTGATTGGAATAATACCTGACACCATCTCCCTGGATGCCACGGCATCTTGCACTGTCATGTTGAAGGTCCTCGCTGTTGGCTTATTTGGCTGGGCTGGTCCTCCACTGGTTGCCCTCGAGTTGTTGCCCCTATTGCCACTTCTGCCATCCATGTTTTTCTTCCGGGGACAGTCCTTGCTCCGATGTCCCATCTCTCCACAATTGAAACAACCTCCTTTCTTCGCCTTAGGATAATTGGGCGAGATATGCCCTTCTTGTCCACAGGTATAACAGACCATCTTTCCTTTCATGCACTCTCCCGAGTGACCCTTTCCGCAATTTCCACATACCTGCCTTTTCTGCTGCATGCTCCCTTGCTGCATTTCAGAATTGCTACCCCCACTACTCCATTGACGCTTCCTGTTATTACTGCCACCACTGCTAACATTCACATTTCCACCTTCTACCTTCTTCTTGTTCTTCTCCCGATTATATTTTGAAACCGCTTCACTCCCACCTTCAGCAATGAGAGCTTTCTCCAACAAGGTTGAGAACGACGTAATTTGTAAAACCGCTACCTTGCTGTAGATCCACGGCTTTAACCCATTCTCGAATCTTCTTGCCTTTCTCAGCTCAGTGTCCACCTGATGTGGGGCGAATCTAGCCAATTCATTGAATTTTGCAGCGTACTCTGACACTGACAAATTTTCCTGTTTCAATTCCAAAAACTTGATCTCCATCCTCGCCTGCGTACTCTCAGGAAAGTAATTCTCGAAAAACAACGCCTTGAATGCTTCCCACGCCACGACTCCAGTTCCAGCTTTGCTCTGATTGGCTTCCCACCAAAAGTTAGCCTCACCTTTCATTAAGTAGGTAGCAAAAACTGTCTTCTGCTCCTCAGCGACTCTAGCAATGACAAAGGCCTTTTCAATCTCCTTTATCCACGACTGGGCCTCTATCGGGTCCGCTGTTCCTCTAAACTCCGGCGGTCCTACTGCCTTAAAGTCTTTAAAATTGGCTAAGTGGTTGCCTGACTGGTTTCCTGCGGTAGTCGTTTGATTCCGCAGAGCTTCGGCCATCATGTTCATAAAGTCTTGCATTGGGTTTGGTTGAGTTCCCTCTGCATTGTTAACCGACTCTTCGATCCCTTGGTTCCGTAGGATTCGTCTGGGCGGCATTATCTGATTAAACAAGGTCCTTACACGTTACTCGGGTTTTATTAACATATAAGTATTTAGCATGTAATACAATATTAAATTTGTACAATCGCAAGATCATCGTGTGGGAGCTTTAGATTACCTAACCTCGAGAATTTTGCTTTCCCCGATTAGTGATTTAAGTTGCTAAAATACCGATTCAGTTTTACTGAATTAACATAATCATTGAATAGACGGTTTACCAAGTAAAATTCTCAAACACATACCATAATAATGCATTTATATTCATATACTAACTTTAGCGTCTTACACGTTCATCACAGGTATATTGCTATAAATGCTACCATCCCATTAAAATAACAAAAGATGGGATTCACTTAAACCATTCTTTTCTACCTACATAAATGGAAGTACATCCTACATACGAACTACCTCGCACCTGCTGAGGTTAAAACAAACTTTAGTAAATCAAAAGTAGTACCAACATCACTGCTCAAGGCATAACTGCCCACCTCCAACTATCCTCTAAGGGACACAAGGTGAGTACAACTCAACGCTTGCTCTCGCTATTGGAGGGCAGATCCATCCATTTGGCGTCGAACTGCATAAAGGCGATGTCTAAGGCCCGCTCTAAACCATATATCTTCGCATCTTTAGCTTTCACCTCATCCCTCAACTGTCCTAACTGTAGCTCTCTCTGCTCCAGCCTTTTGCGCAAGTCGGCTAACTCAGCCTGTGCCTGGTAAGCAGCGTCCTTGTACTGCTGCTCAGCAATCTGGAGGGTTTGGTCGTACGCCTCCATTTGTTTAGCTCTAACCTCTAGCTCGGCGTTTCTCGCCAGCAAATCTCCTATCACCTCAGGCTCTATGGGCTCCTGGTTCACTGAATAGCTATCTTGACTCTCGTCCGACATCCTACAAACACCACACAATAATTAACATCAGTACCACAATAAAATATATTCATTGATAAAATGAAATGATATTTTATTTGGTACCACTAGAACTCGATGAATCTCCTCAACCCATCACCTACATACTCTATATGAGTTTTCATACTAAGGTTATAACCTAGTTTTCTCATTCCTAACATTTATAACCTACAGCTCTGATACCAACCTGTGACACCCACAAATTCGGGTTTCCTAACCTCGAATTTGGTGCTCACGATACCCAACAACAATAACATACTTTCTAACTAATGCGGAATAATAAACATAAATTGTTTATCGAAATAGTAATAAAGTATTACAATCATGGTCCCAAGGTTCTTTAACCTTAACTTAAAACGTACCCTTAATACAATAAGAGTTCACATAGCTAAATAACATTCAAGATAAACTAGTACATAACCCTATCAGGCAACTACTCTTGTACCTTCCCTTTTCCTTTGTCCCCTTTAGACGTTTCTGCCTTGGCTGAAATAAAGATCATGATATAGCAAGGGTAAGCAACTAGTTTGCTTAGCAAGTTTATACACAAGGGAGATATATCAGGAATAGAAGGAAATTTCGCTTTCAATGTTCAACAACAGTATAAAATTGTGAAGAAACATGAATTAATAGTCGACAATTGAATATTCGAATAATTGAATGACAATTACTGAGTGGTAGGAAATAACCATAGACATTTGCCAAGGTTATCAGTATTTAAACTGGACCTCTTAAAAAGTTTTGGTAATCAAGGGGATCAGCCTTTCATACCCCGTGATTTATGCATAAACACTTAATAAACCAGCATTGATATCATGCCTTAATCAAATTTATCCTTTTCTCAGCCAAGAGTTCTTACCATAGCAATTTAATAAGAACAGCTTTTAAAATACATTTGATTTAACAAATTTAGACATGCTTGATCTAGCTGATACAAATAGCATAGATCTATCTCATAAACAATTCATGTTTGAAAGAACTTTAATTCACAGTTCAATAATAATAGAATAGGAATTCAATTGCACAAGGTGCAAATCTCAATAATCAGTATAGATGTGAATAATCAACAATAATTATTCACTAACATGCTTCGGAAATAATACCTCGAGTTTAAGTTAGGGAACTTGCCTGTCTGCTCAGCTACAAATAATTCTAGCTTTAACTAATTGGCCTTGAAGAACCTAACATTGATAACGTTGATCTATCAATTAGTACTGCGTAGTTGTATGTCGATACGCTTACTTATGCTATTTATTTAATAATTAAGTAAATCACATAGCACACATAAGTAAATAAACTATCGTAAATCCTATAAGACACTTAATTGGTCTCTAGGTTGATGGTTTAATTAATTAACAATGTTCCCTTAAGTGATAAACACTTATTAAACCCTTAAACAATTAATTAAAATTAATTAATGTTCCCCGATTTCACAATCGACAATTACGTGCAAGTATACACGATCAACAAGTAATAAAGTGATAAGAGAGAGTGTCGAACCCACATGAATTACTATGTTATTAATCTCCAATTGTCAATCTAAATTATGCCTATTCTATTAAACAATCACAATTTGGGTTTTTAATTGGTAATAATTGAAATTAAACTAACACTAACAAGTAATTCAAAAGTTGAAATTCAGATTTAAGATGATTAAGACTACAATATCCCCAGTTATTTATCATAAACCAATCTATCTATATCTTCCAATTACGCACTTCAATGGAGTTGTTAACAGAAATTCAAATGCATTTATAAGCCCTTTTCCAAGTGATCAAATAAATCTATCTAATCCAATTACTTTACGATATTCCTATGCAAAGTTAAAGGATTAAATTCATTAAGTTCTAATTTCAAATTATTACATGCAGCAAAGAGATATCCCTATTCAGTTCACAAATCTAATTATTCAACACTTGCAAATAATTAAGAATACACGCTATCTTATCCAGTTCTAACCCTAGATTTCATCTCCCGAATTCATCTAAAGTAACCCGCTAATTGTCGGCCAAATAATTAATCAACAAGCATAAAATAAGATAGACAACTCCCATCAAATTGAACAATTGAAATCAAACAGATAATCAACTCATAACTATAACTGGTTCCATTGTAGCCTTAACTAAGAATTTAGTTCATACTGGCAATTAAAACTAGAATACCAAAATAAGTCATCATAATTAATTACAAATCAGAGGATAAAGATTAAAAGAAAACTCAGTATAATCTCTAGCTCTCCAATCTGAACTTCTCACGATGCTCGACTTGTCCTCCAATCTCCTTGCTTAGCTCTGAAAGTTCAATCTCTGAATAAGTCTGTGTGTCAATCCAAGTCTGGATGTTCTATTTATATCCTCCTTCTGTCCCTCAATAGCAAGAGTCCTTGATCACTTTCACCTTTCCAAAATAACAGCATTCCAACAAAATCAGGATTCCCATCTGCCGCTTCCTCGCCCCGGCGAGAAGTTCAAGGCAAAAGTTCTCGCCCCGACCAGCTTCCGCCCGGCGAGAAATATAACTCACAAACTCTCGCCCCGGTGAGAATGCCCTGCACCCAGCCAATTTTCTTCTTTTCAATCCACAGCCAGCCATGACCTACAAAAGCAACATAAAAGCAAATAAAAGATACCAAAAACACTTAAAAACAAGAAAAGAACTAAGCCATAGACATATCAAACTCGTAGGTTAAAAACCTACTCATCAAATACCCCCAAACTCAAAACTTTGCTTGTCCTCAAGCAAAACACAAAACAAACCAAAATCACATCTAAACTAACTACCAACATGAATGCAAATGCATAACTAACCATACTCAAGCAATTACTTAACAGACATCATAAAAATCCGGCCTCAGAAATCAGTAACTACCAATTTAACAGAATTTCAACCTCACACTATCCTAGAACCAACTATTAGCAGTTATAAATCACTCTCAACCCTTCCATAAGTATGCAACATATATTAAACCAATCAGAGTATGAATCCAACTCTAAGTATCACAATGCTCAAAAAGAGACAAATTCACAGATTTTACTTTTAAGCTCAACTTGCTATTCACTTGTCTTCTCTATTTTTCTCTTTTTCTTTAACGAGTGCGTTTTACGCTCCATCTCGTCATATATCTCGACTAGTGCAATGTTCATCTTTATTAGGCTATTCAGTGCCATCCGTGTAGCGAACTTTCAACCAACGACTCCCAAACCAGACGATTTTAGGGCGCTGAGTGTAAAGACATCTCCTAAGGGTATACTCATTCAAATGACACCGACCACAAAGACAAACTTAGTTTAGACCTGCTCTTATCTGTCTGCATTCATTAATTCATAGTTTTCTTGCACTTAGACAGACATCGAAGCAGTATTTATTCAAAAAAAAATTCATCATTTTTTTTCTTCGATTTTCTCTTTTTTTTTAGATCCAACAAGTGATAACAGTCTATATCTACATATGAGCATGTAATACACCAAAGAAGAACTCACTCCTAATTACTTTAATACACATTCGTGAACAAGTAAAAACCAAGAGTCTCAAATAACCACAACTAAAACAGTTAAACTCCAGATTAACAAAAAGTATCCATCCCATTAAACTATAGTAGAACTAATCAAATTTCATCATCGGCCATCCCTAAATGACTTCCATAAATGCATTGCTTGAATACCTCTAAATGCAAAATCATATGATCCTATTCTACTAAATTTTTGGATTTTTGGAGTTTTTTTTTCAAATAAATAAACAACAAATAAAAACTAAGCTAAACTAAACTCATGCAACTCAAACTAAAGATGTTATGCAACTAAACATGCAAATATGCAATCACACCCCCCCCCCAAACTCAAACGAAACAATGTCCTCATTGTGAAAAGCATAAAGAAAGTTAAGAACAGAGGACTCCCCTAGCAGTTCAAGTAGTAGGCTCGAACTCATCATCGTCATTTGGGGACGGTGGTGGAAAAACTGGCAATGGCTGGGCGGCGGGAAACTGAACAGGATCCATCATCGGCTGCATATTGGAGTACATGTCTGCCATGGCGTGGGTGCAACTCTGCTGGTGCAACGAATGCAAATTTTGTGATTTAATAAAAATATTTATTGAGTTATATAAATATTTTTATTAATTTATTGAGCTAAATAAATAATTTATTAAGTTTTTGTGGAATGGGTATATGTTAAGTTTAATAATATTTAATGTTAATTGAATGTGATTTGTTATGTTTATTCTAATTTAATTTAAAAATTAAATTAGATGATGAAAAGGTTTATTTGAATAAATGATTTATTTGAATAATATAATTCATTTGGTGTTATTGTTATTGGTTAAATGAATTTATTATTTAAGTTAGTAAGGTTTAATTGAATTTATTTAATAATAAGTTCAATTAAATTAGAAGTGTGACATTTTAAACTATATGTTATAATGGTTTATTAAAATAAATGAGAAAGTGTTTAATTCAGTTTTACCAAACAAGGCCCTATGATCTTTTTTTGGAAATAATGGGCTATTTTATTTGTGTTTTACCAAACAAGGCCTTAAGACCTTTAGTTAGAATAATGGGTTATTTTATTTAGTATTTGCCAAACAAGCCTTATGGCTTTTGAAATTTTATAACTGATGATACGTTATTATTATATTAAGTATCAGTATTTATTTGTTTTTATTTGCTTCATTTTATTTTTTTAAAAGTACGGTAGTTAAGAAAAGAAAAGAAAGAAGAGAAAGAACAGAGCTTGAGAGAAAGAAAAGAACAGAGTTGAGAGAGAACTCTGTGAAATTGAGAGTTGAGAGAAAAGAGAGAATTGAGAAAGAGAAGGAAGAGAAGTGCTAAACTAAGAATCATATATAGCTTGAAGGTATAATTCTTTTAGTTTTGTTCTTCATTATATTCTTATTATTTTACTTCTCTGTATATGATTTCTACTTCACTATATATGAATTTATATGCTAAATACATGAATTATTTGGTGTAATTGGTAGTAATCATGTGTTAGATGATTATATGATGATTAATAATCAATTTAGAAGTATTAATCCATGAAAACATCAATTTAGTTTTATAGAGCTTTATTTCATGTATGACATATTTTAATTGATGATTCAATTTGGTTATTAATCGGTAATTTAATAATTGTTTATGATTATGTGATGAAAAACAAGAATAATGTAAGAAGAATAGTTTTAATTGGTTGACAAATGAATTTACAGAGTTTAATTTCATGAGAATGGTTAAAACTTGAATATTTGGTTTTAACAGAGAATTTTTGATTTAAATTGGTTGTTTATGTGTTAGAATGATTAAAATGTTTAGAAAACATGTTGGGTAAATGTTTTGTATCATATATGATGTCTGAGTATATATAATTTGTTTACTGGATGGTAGAATTCGGAAAATTTGGCCAAAATTGGTCTAAGTTTTCACTGATTCGCGAGCTGGGGAAGACGACAGCCGAGTCTCTCGCCCCGGCGAGAAAAATGTGCTGTAAATCTTCGCCCCGGCGAGAAATTTTATTAAGGAAAAGCTTGCCCCGGCGAGGTCTCGCCACAGCGAGATATTTGTTCAGTAAATCCTCGCCTCGGCGAGGGAACAGTACTGAAATTTTTAAAAGTTTTTATTGTGCTTTTACTATGATGCTATAAACAAGTTTAAAACTTATATTAATGTATTTAGTGACTAATGAATTGCCAAGATGGTTGTTAAACTAGTACTTGTTGATTATGATATATAAAATGAGATATTATAATAAAATGGCATAGAAAGCAAGCCTAAAATGCTTTTAGTCTTGTGACTAATTTTGTTACCATCTTATAATTAAATGTATAGGTTGTTTAAGGATCGTGAGATATTTAATTTGTAATCTACGCTTGAGGCAAGTTCCTTATCTCAACTTATTACTTTTACGTTGAGCAAGTTGTTCTTTCCCTTTTAACTTGTTAATTTATTCAATGCAAGTTTATTTATATTGAGCAAGCTTATTGACCTTAGCTTATTGATATTCAAGCTAGGTTACTATCATGTTACATACTTAAGCTTTATTCCAATCATTGTTTGTTATTCAAACTTCGAGTATAGTTTCTATTGAACAAACTCTATTGATGAATTAGACTAGCAAACCCTTATTGATTCAGCTAGTCCTTAGTTGATGAGCGATTTCAAAGACTTAGAATATTTTCTATTCTTGTTCCAAGCCAAGTTTCTTTTGGTACGGATTCAGACGATAAACTGAGATGAACAACCCTAATATAGGGGATTACTTACGCGACAGCGTTAAAATATTTGTGCACAATACATTGTACAAAGGGCTGATCCCCCTAAGTACGAGATGTTGGTCCATAGTCTATATGACTGTTAAAGGTTACCGTAGAAATATTTGTTAACCTAGGACATAGTTCGAGGTCTTGTGACCCTCAGATATAATTTCTAAATCTTGAAATCTATTTTTCCTTGAATCAAATATTCTAACGAGCTTTTAGACTTTGATCATTTATTGACTGAGATTCAGAAAGTTATTATCCCTCAGTTGAAAATCCATTTCATTTAAATATTATTATTATCGTACTTGTGAGCAATTGTTTGCTCACTCTTGCACTAAACATTGCAGCTAAGCCAGAAAAGCAGGATGAGCCGTCCACGAGTAAAGGCAAGGGCAAGATGCCAAAGTAGCAAAAGATTTATTATCCACTTGATGTTTATTTGTATTAAAGACTTGTTTAAATTATGCTTTATTCCGCATTTGATTTATTAAGGTTAAGATAACCTGGGATTTGATTGTTTAATAGTTTGGTGATGTAACCCACTTTGGGAAGATGTTTCTTTAAGTTTATTTAATTGTTCTTAATTATGGGTAGATAGATGTGAATGTATGTTATAGTGAACACCAAATCAGTGGAAATTAAGTACCTGGATTTGGGGGTGTCACAGGTGGTACGCATATATATGCTCTTGCCGATTCGCCAATCGCTGGTTCTGCCTCAATATGGTCTTATGATGGGAATCAATAAGACGCTGCATGTGACACCCCCAAATGCGGGTCTCCAAATACCCGGATTCGGTCATCACGATCCAACATAAACATCCACCTATAACAACATATGGTATCTAAAATGCGGAATAAAATAAACATACGTTGTTCATTACAAGGTGTTACTAGTCCCAGAATACGATTAACCTTAAACATTTACACAATCCATACCCTAAATAGCTATCAGGGTTTAAATTACATTAACAGTAATTAACTAACACATGAATCTAAAGTCTGCTACGAGAAGTCTATCATTTCATCTTTTCTTTCCCTTTGTTCTTCCCTGACGTCATTGGTTTAGCTGCAATGAAGTCATGATATAGCAAGAATGAGCAACGAGTTTGCCCAGCAAGTTTAAAGTGCAACAATAAAGATATATCATGATGAAGGGATATTAAAGGGATTTCAACAATAGAATAATCAGAAGCAAGAACATTAAATGCTTTTAGAACAATTGACAGTCAAATAGACTTTGAACGATAACTTTCAGAGGAGTCAATAGCTGGTTGACCCTCTGGTTACTGGCTACAGAATAACGTACTTGAGGGGATCAGCCTCGCGTACCCTATGTATATGCATAACACTTAATTCTGCTATTTGTACCTTATATACGGTACGTGGGGTACTCCCCTAGAAATAAAGGGGTGTTCATACAGTCTAAGAATCCTTACCATTGATTGGTTCGGATAGCTTTTATAAACTCTCACATAATTGTCTGACCGAACAAGGGTTCAGACTTAACCATGAATGGTTTATAAATTTCTGAATTTAAATATACGAATTCAAATGCACGAATGTCAATAAATATACAGATGTGGAATAATTTTAAAAGTAATTAGACCACTTAAAGCGTGCTCGGAAATAAGATTCAAACTTAAAGAATAACTTGCAACAATATATACCTTTTTGCACGAATTAAAACAATGCATAAGGTTTAAAAGCTTGCTCCATGCAAAAATTGAGTGAGAAGAACTTGCAAAAATGAAAGAAGTTTAGGGTTAGGAACTTGCAATATTTAAAGTTTCGGAATAGAGAACTTGCCTGTCTGCTCAGCTACAAGTAATTCTAGCTTTAACTAATTGGCCTTGAAGAACCTAACATTGATAACGTCGATCTACCAATTAGTACTGCGTAGTTGTATATCGATACGCTTACTTATGCTATTTATTTAACAATTAAGCAAATCACATAGCACACATAAGTTAATAAACTATCGTAAATCCTATAAAACACTTAATATTATCAATCCTGATAATATTTAATTCACCTCTTGGTATTATTAGTCCACTAATAACACTTTTATTCGTTTACTAATGTTATTAACATCTTAATAATATTTTAATCATCCAATAATACTTTAATCTAATATTATTAATCTCTTAATAATATTTTAATTCTCATATCATTAATAATATTTTAATCTAATATTATTAGTCATTTTAATAACATCTTAATCATTTATTAATGCTTAAAACAAATATTATTACCCATTCAATAATATTTCCATGAAGTTTTAACCTTAATATTTCTTTGTTTACTAAAAAATATCGAATTCTTATATTACAAATATCATAGTAATATTTTAATAAGTTATTAGGCGAATAAACAATTTATCCTAATTGTTTTACCCTTTATTAAACAACTCCTTTACTACCCATAAAAGGTCATAAATATTATTTCTCATTAAATATTACCAAAATACCCCTCAATAGTTAGAATATATAATATTAGGAGTATCCAAGCTTAAAAATCACATTTTCCTTATTTATGACATCATTTAACCATTTATTTTCTTTTAACCATAACTATAACATTATTATGAAAAATAGCAAATAGGCTCTGAAAATTATTATTCTCTGGATCTGGATAGTATATGATCCAACAATGATCCACCAATTTTCCTGGAATTTTAGAAAGTGATTTACTATATTTAAAGTACCCAAAACCTCCGAATCGTGTTACATTTTTCATAAATCGAGTTTTGCTCAGAAATTCTAAACTTTTCAGGGTACACTCTCATAATATACATAAACATACTGTAAAATTTTCATACGTTTTCAAGGTATAGACAGTGATAAATCCGGGTATAAATATTTAGGAGTCCTTCACGGTAAAAGTCATTACACAAAAACTACACATCAAAACGTGTTCGTTCTTTTTCCTACTTGTAGATAACTTCTTAAGGTACCTCTATGATTTTTCCCAGATTTTTAAAAGATCTATAACTGGCCGAAACAACCTTTGGAAAAATGAGGACAGCAAGCTTTTAGGGTTTTAAAGCTTTAAGTTTTATAGCTGGACTGTTTTGGGAAAATAGCCCCCAAGGCTTCAAAAATTATTGGATTTGTATTCTACCACTTGGGTTTACTAGCTAACTCATGTATCTAGCACCCCCCTTTAACGGATCACAAATCCAAGTTGTAGATCTCAAGTTATGGGTGATCCAAGTGAAGAAAAACTAAGGTTTTTACCCTTTAAGAACATAAGTTCCTTTTCTTCCTTTGAATCTCCATTCTAACACTCAAGAGGATTAGATCTATACATAAAGCATGAAGATCTAATGATTCTTGAGTCTTAGAACAAAATCTCTCAAAAACTATGAAAATAAAACAAAGTAAGAAAGAAGAAAATGATTTAGGGTTTCACCTTGATCTTGTAGCTACTCTTCTTGATCTACAAAAGTATGTGATGAACTTGGGATGCATGAACTATGCTAATCTCACTCTCTTTTTCTCTCTAAGCTCTCACTTTGTGTTCTTGCTTGGGAGAAATGAAAGAAGGAGATGAAAAGAAGAAATGAACTTGAAATGAAATGAAAGGATAGAATACTTGCAAGTATAATGCTAAATTAGAATTCATGCTATTATCCCCCACATCTTTCTTACCCATTGGATATAAGAGTTCACCTTATCCCTTTCATTTAGCCTTAATCTTATCTTTAAGTGTGCTAATTAGATTTTCCACCAATGGGAGCTTGACAACCTTGTCCTTTGTGTAAGAGTTACCAAATAAAGCAAGTTGATTGACATAATTTCATGCCTTAAAAGGCTTAATAGGGCTTAATAGGTAATAAACATAGTTTAACAATTTTAATATGTATTACCCTAATTGTTTATTTAGGGTTTCTATTTCCAATCTTATGAAATTTAATTACTTACACATATCTCTTTAACTTGTAAACCTAATTAGGCTAATAAAATTCAAATCTATTTAATGCAATATTGGGTCATTTAATTTAACCCAATGATTGATTAATTAATTTGTCACACTATTAATTACTACACCCATGATCAAATAAATAATTGGTCTTAGTTCCTTAATTAAATAAGCTAATCAATTAGAAATTGATTTACTAATTGAACTATTAAATTTTATTATTCAATGTGACAATATTCTCATTAATTAATACTTTTATTAATTAATCTACTCAATTCAATATATTAACTATATTCAATTTACTTGCATGATTAATTAGTAACAACTTTATCAATTTAATTGATATTAAACCTTAGGGCTTGTTCACTAATTTAACTATACTATTAGTGACCCCCTTTACTCAACTTAAAATAATTCATCACCCATGATCGAATAAATAATTGGCCTTAGTTCCTTAATTAAATAAGCTAATCAATTTAGAAATTGATTACTAATTGAACTATTAAATTTTATTATTCAATGTGACAATATTCTCATTAATTAATACTTTTATTAATTAATTTACTCAATTTCAATATACTAAGTATATTCAATTTACTTGCATGATTAATTAGTAACTACTTTATCAATTTAATTGATATTAAACCTTAAGGCTTGTTCACTAATTTAACTATACTATTAGTGACCCCCTTTACTCAACTTAAAAATAATTTCATCACCTAGTCATGTAGGCTACCAATGCACACAAAAGGTTCAAATAAGCACACAAGCTAACTTATTAAAAATTTAATTTATATATTTAATTAATAATGACGTTTAAAATTCACGGGCACTACATCCCTCCCCCCTTATAAAAATTCCGTCCTCGGAATTGCAAAATAAGGTTACTCAAATAGAAAAGGATAATTTGCTTTCATCTTCTCTTCGAGTTCCCACGTAGCTTTTTCGACTGCGTGATTCCTTCAGAGAACCTTGACGGAATAGATGATCTTATTCCTCAGTTTCTGTTCCTTCATATCGAGTATCTGAACAGGAATTTCCTCGTACGATAAGTCTTTCTCGACTTGGATTGGTTCATACGAGATAACGTGCTTGTAGTCTGGTTTATACGGCCGCAACAGTGACACATGAAACACGTTGTGAATGTGCTCAAGTTTAGGAGGTAACGCTACCTCGTACGTCACTTCGCCAATTCGTCTTAATACCTCGAACGGTCCTATGAACCTAGGGCTCAATTTGCCCTTCTTCCCAAAACGGATCATCCCTTTCCAGGGAGATACCTTCAAAACACAAAGCTACCAACTTCAAAGTCTCTCTTCTGACGATGTAAGTCGGCATATTTCTTCTGGCGATCCTGAGCTGCTACCAGACGATTCCTGACCAGTTGTACTGTATCTGTAGTTTGCTGCACCAATTCAGGTCTCAACAGTCTTCGCTCTCCAACCTCGTCCCAACACATCGGGGTTCGGCATTTCCTTCCATATAGCGCTTCGTACGGTGGCATACCGATACTAGCGTGATAGCTGTTGTTGTAAGTGAACTCCACCAGTGGCAATGGTCATCCCAGATGCCCTTTAAATCCATCACGACCGCCCGAAGCATATCTTCTAAGGTCTGAATCGTTCGCTCGCTCTTGCTGTCAGTTTGAGGATGATACGCTGTACTCAACCTCAACTGTGTTCCCATTCTTGCCTGCAGACTTCTCCAAAAATTTGACATGAAGCGCGAATCTCTGTCCGATACAATAGATACCGGCACTCCATGACGCGATACAATCTCCTTGACGTAAAGTTTTGCTAATTGTTCCAGATTGTACCGTATCTTAATTGGCAAAAATGAGCAGACTTGGTTAGACGATCCACAATTACCCAGATAGCGTCTAAACCCTTATGAGTTGGTGGCAGTCCCACCACAAAGTCCATTGTGATGTGCTCCCACTTCCACTCCGGAATCTCTAATGGTTGAAGTAATCCGCTCGGTCGTTGGTGCTCTGCTTTAATCCGCTGGCATGTCAGACATCGGCTGACGCACTCCGCCACTTCTCGTTTCATATTCGGCCACCAAAAATTTCGTCGCAAATCCTGGTACATCTTTGTGCTCCCGGGATATACTGAGTACTTCGTGCTATGAGCTTCCTGAAGGATTTCTTCCCTCAATTCCAGATCCAACGGTACCCAGACTCTCCCTTCAAACCTTAGCAATCCAGTGCTATCAATCTTTTACTTAAGCTCCTCGCCTTCGGCAATTCGCTTCTTTATTGAATCACAATCCTCATCCTTTTCTTGAGCCTCCTTAATCTGATCCAATAGGGTCGGGCTCGCTGTCCACTGTGAACAATTTCCCGTCCGCCTCCATCGAATACTTAACCTCCAATTCCAGACGTTCGAACTCCTTTATCAACTCTGGCTTGAGTCGTGAGCCTCATTAATTTCTCTCTGCCTTTCCTACTCAGGGCATCTGCCACTACATTTGCTTTGCCCGGATGGTACAGAATCTCACAGTCGTAATCCTTGATCAATTCTAACCATCGGTGCTGCCTCATATTCAGCTCCTTCTGAGTGAAGATATATTTCAGACTTTTATGATCTGTATATATCTCGCACCTCTCTCCATATAAGTAGTGCCTCCAAATCTTCAAGGCGAGTACTACTGCTGCTAACTCCAGATCATGAGTCGGGTATCCCTTCTCATAGTCCTTCAGCTGACGTGAAGCGTACACAATGACCTTGCCATGCTGCATTAGTACACAACCGAGGCCTTTGTGTGACGCATCACTGTATACTACAAAACCCCCAGTGTCGTCCAGTAAAGCCAACACTGGTGCTTGGCTAAGTCTTTTCTTCAGCTCCATGAAACTCTCCTCGCACTTCTCCGTCCAAACGAACTTTACCGTCTTTCTGGTTAGATTGGTCAACGACGATGCTATCTTCAAAAAAATCCTGGACGAATCTCCGATAGTATCCCGCTAACCCTAGGAAACTCCTGATCTCCGTCGGCATCCTCGGCTGCTCCCAGTTGATAATGGCTTCCACCTTTGCTGGGTCTATCGAAACACCATCCCGGTCAATGACGTGACCTAGAAACTTCACCCTTTGCAACCAAAATTCACACTTTGAAAACTTCGCATACAACTTCTCCCTTCTTAATGCCTCCAAAACAATCCTTGGATGTTCAGCATGTTCTTCCTCTGTCACTGAATATACCAAGAAGTCATCGATGAATACTACCACGAACTTGTCCAAGTACTGCTTAAACACTCTGTTCATCATATCCATGAATGTCGATGGTGCATTTGTTAGTCCAAATGACATTACCAGAAACTCGAAATGTCCATAACGAGTTCTGAATGCCGTCTTCGGGATATCCTCATGTCTCATCCTTAGCTGATGGTAGCCTGTCCTTAAATTAATCTTTGAAAAGTATTTCGCTCCCTTGAGTTGATCAAACAGATCGTCTATTCTGGGTAGCGGGTACCTGTTCTTAATCGTAACCTTGTTCAATTCCTTGTAATCGATACTGAGCCTTAACGATCCATCCTTCTTCTTTACGAACAGAACTCGCGCTCCCCATGGTGACACGCTCGGTCTGATATAACCTTTATCCAACAGTTCTTGCAATTGAACCATTAGCTCCTTCATTTCTACCGGTGCCATGCGATACGGCGCCTTCGATATTGGTGCGGCTCCCGGGCACCAAGTTAATTACAAATTCTACCTCCTTTATCCAGCGGTAATCCCGGAATTTCATCTGGAAAGACATCTGTGAATTCCCTTACGACAGGTATCTGACTTGGTTCGCCCTCGACTCGACGAGTATCAACTACGTGAGCCAAATAACCTATACAACCCTTCCTCAGAAATCTCTTAGCTTGCATCATCGTTAGACAACAAGATTGTCTCGGCGATTTACTACCATAGAATACTACATTTGACTTATTAGAAGTCTTCAGGTGTACACACTTCTTTTTACAGTCGATGACTACTCCGTGAATCGATAACCAATCCATTCCAAGGATCACATCGAACTCCCCCAAACGAATCGGTATCAAATCCACGCTGAGCTTAAATCCTCGTAACTCGGCACAACAATTCCTATGAATGCATTCTACGGGGATAATCTCCTTGTTTACTACTTCTACGTTCATAGGGTATTCTAACTTTTCACGACGTAAGTCTAACCGTTTAGCAAATTCTTCGGAAACAAAAGAGCAGGTAGCACCCGAATCGAATAACACATAAGCATTTATATCATTGATTGGGATGATACCTGGCATCATGTCCTTGGACCCCACGACATCCTTCCTTGTGCCCATCATGGCTTTTCTGATCTTGGTTGTGCTTTGTCAACGCTTCATTTCCCCCTCGGCAACGATTGCTTCCTTAAGTAACGTAGGAAATGTGTTGATCTGTAAAACCACAACCTTACTATACGCCCAGGGCTTCAACCCTTGATCAAATCTCTTCGTTCGCCTAGCTCCGGTGTCCACTTGGTGTGGATCAACCTAGCTAGTTTGTTAAACTTCGTTGCGTACTCTGCTACTGACATATCATCTTGCTTCAGATCCAAGAACTTTATCTCCATACTTGCCTGCGTGCTTTCTAGAAAGTAATTTTTTTGAAAAACAGCTCCTTAAAACGAGTCCACGCAGTCGCGTCTTCCCCAGTTCGGCTTCTATTCGCCTTCCACCAGTAATTTGACTCACCCTTCCTCATGAAAGTGGAAAACGAAGTCTTCTGTTCCTCGGTCACTCTTGCGACCTTGAAAACTTTCCCCATTTTTTCTACCTATGTCTGGGCTTCACTCGAATCCATATTCCCACGAAACTCCGGTGGTCCTAGTAATTTGAAACCCGTAAAGTTCGTCATGTGATTTCATGGCCAACAACCGCAATGGCTGGTCTGCCTTGCATCGTTTCCTCTAACAAGTTCGCAAAGGTCCTCTTGAGGTCAGTCTGACCCTCCTCATTATTCACTGACTCTTCCACCCTCGTGTATCGGGGTTGTCTCCTTGACGGCATTGTTTGTTCTAAACAAAACCTTACATAAATCCTTCTTGTTTTACACATCGTGCAAAATTCTACTGATGTTATCATTTAAGAGTCAAGGCACAAATCGATCACAATCAATCATGTAATAATAATACCACATTTATATTCATACACCCTTTAGTGTGTCAAACACTTATAATTCCGGCATATTCCTATAAATGTTAACTATCCCATTAAGACACAAAAGATGGGATTAATAAGAACTGCATTCCCCTAGATCTGAAAAGTGGGAATATATCATCATCATATCAACTCAAGGCACCTTTAGTAAATACTAATAAGCTCATCTTAGTACCTCGTACTACTTACATCATATAGCATTCCTGATATCCACTTATCCCTCTGTTACTAACAACAAAATGGGATTCACATAACTATTCCACAACTTACACAAAGTTAGGACTTACAACAGATATACTACTAGCTGTACAAAAACTGAGATTCACATTTCTTACATGCATAGATATACTAGTACATATACATTGACTACTATTCTTCATTCATTACGACTCACAAAGGTCTTATAACTCTCAGACTTGACCTTTCTTTCTTTCATTTCCTCCACATATTCCTTATATCGGGCTCCAATTGATCCTTCTTAGGGATTTCTATTATCTCATCATTCAGTTCCATCTCTAGATACTTTTTCCAGATCAGACACTAAATCTACCCTTGGTTCATTTCTTATAATCTCTCCGTTGTCTCTCCTTTCTAATCATCAAAACAATCTAAATTGCCATCAGTCATCTCTTAATTTATTCATTTTTTTGCATATAACATCATTCATCTCAATACTCTCAACTTTTGCTTAACAACTCTATATGAGTTCATTACCTTTGTCTCACCTGGCATTCCACCATAAAGCTTAATAACTTAACTAACACTTCAAAATATCGATATATTCATTATTTATCGAATTAATCATTTCCTTCTTGCAAACCTTAACCCAACAGATTCTAAGGTACCCTCTCTTCATCACAAAGAAACTCTATACCACATCACTCCAATATCTTATCTAATGAATAGCCACAAAAATTAATCAATAGCCACATAATTGATCAATAACATCAAATGATTAATCTAATTACCTCGAATATCTATAACTCCAGCTTACAATGGATCGTCCATACTTAATGGTCTTCACTTTACCATATTATCTCATCAATACACATTCCTCAAATTATCCACAAGCTTAATAACACCAACGTATGATCCAAATCCTCAATTTTAAGATCATAATAAATTTCTACCCAAAAATAACTCTATATGAGTTCTATCCCCTTCTATTCATCTATATTCTCTCAGGTTATAGCCTAAGGACTCTTTCTCCTAAGGGTTATAACCTATAGCTTTGATACCAACCTGTGACACCCCCAAATGCGGGTCTCCAAATACCCGGATTCGGTCATCACGATCCAACATAAACATCCACCTATAACAACATATGGTATCTAAAATGCGGAATAAAAATAAACATACGTTGTTCATTACAAGGTGTTACTAGTCCCAGAATACGATTAACCTTAAACATTTACACAATCCATACCCTAAATAGCTATCAGGGTTTAAATTACATTAACAGTAATTAACTAACACATGAATCTAAAGTCTGCTACGAGAAGTCTATCATTTCATCTTTTCTTTCCCTTTGTTCTTCCCTGACGTCTTTGGTTTAGCTGTAATGAAGTCATGATATAGCAAGAATGAGCAACGAGTTTGCCCAGCAAGTTTAAAGTGCAACAATAAAGATATATCATGATGAAGGGATATTAAAGGGATTTCAACAATAGAATAATCAGAAGCAAGAACATTAAATGCTTTTAGAACAATTGACAGTCAAATAGACTTTGAACGATAACTTCCAGAGGAGTCAATAGCTGGTTGACCCTCTAGTTACTGGCTACAGAATAACGTACTTGAGGGGATCAGCCTCGCGTACCCTATGTATATGCATAACACTTAATTCTGCTATTTGTACCTTATATACGGTACGTGGGGTACTCCCCTAGAAATAAAGGGGTGTTCATATAGTCTAAGAATCCTTACCATTGATTGGTTCAGATAGCTTTTATAAACTCTCACATAATTGTCTGACCGAACAAGGGTTCAGACTTAACCATGAATGGTTTATAAATTTCTGAATTTAAATATACGAATTCAAATGCACGAATGTCAATAAATATACAGATGTGGAATAATTTTAAAAGTAATTAGACCACTTAAAGCGTGCTCGGAAATAAGATTCAAACTTAAAGAATAACTTGCAACAATATATACCTTTTTGCACGAATTAAAACAATGCATAAGGTTTAAAAGCTTGCTCCATGCAAAAATTGAGTGAGAAGAACTTGCAAAAATGAAAGAAGTTTAGGGTTAGGAACTTGCAATATTTAAAGTTTCGGAATAGAGAACTTGCCTGTCTGCTCAGCTACAAGTAATTCTAGCTTTAACTAATTGGCCTTGAAGAACCTAACATTGATAACGTCGATCTACCAATTAGTACTGCGTAGTTGTATATCGATACGCTTACTTATGCTATTTATTTAACAATTAAGCAAATCACATAGCACACATAAGTTAATAAACTATCGTAAATCCTATAAAACACTTAATATTATCAATCCTGATAATATTTTAATTCACCTCTTGGTATTATTAGTCCACTAATAACACTTTTATTCGTTTACTAATGTTATTAACATCTTAATAATATTTTAATCATCCAATAATACTTTAATCTAATATTATTAATCTCTTAATAATATTTTAATTCTCATATCATTAATAATATTTTAATCTAATATTATTAGCCATTTTAATAACATCTTAATCATTTATTAATGCTTAAAACAAATATTATTACCCATTCAATAATATTTTCATGAAGTTTTAACCTTAATATTTCTTTGTTTACTAAAAAATATCGAATTCTTATATTACAAATATCATAGTAATATTTTAATAAGTTATTAGGCGAATAAACAATTTATCCTAATTGTTTTAAACCCTTTATTAAACAACTCCTTTACTACCCATAAAAGGTCATAAATATTATTTCTCATTAAATATTACCAAAATACCCCTCAATAGTTAGAATATATAATATTAGGAGTATCCAAGCTTAAAAATCACATTTTCCTTATTTATGACATCATTTAACCATTTATTTTCTTTTAACCATAACTATAACATTATTATGAAAAATAGCAAATAGGCTCTGAAAATTATTATTCTCTGGATCTGGATAGTATATGATCCAACAATGATCCACCAATTTTCCTGGAATTTTAGAAAGTGATTTACTATATTTAAAGTACCCAAAACCTCCGAATCTTGTTACATTTTTCATAAATCGAGTTTTGCTCAAACAATTCTAACATTTTCAGGGTACACTCTCATAATATACATAAACATACTGTAAAAGTTTCATATGTTTTCAAGGTATACACAGTGATAAATCCGGGTATAAATATTTAGGAGTCCTTCACGGTAAAAGCCATTACACAAAAATTACACATCAAAACGTGTTCGTTCTTTTTCCTACTTGTAGATAACTTCTTAAGGTACCTCTATGATATTTCCCAGATTTTTAAAAGATCTATAACTGGCCGAAACAACCTTTGGAAAAATGAGGACAGCAAGCTTTTAGGGTTTTAAAGCTTTAAGTTTTATAGCTGGACTGTTTTGGGAAAATAGCCCCTAAGGCTTCAAAAATTATTGGATTTGTGTTCTACCACTTGGGTTTACTAGCTAACTCATGTATCTAGCACCCCCCTTTAACGGATCACAAATCCAAGTTGTAGATCTCAAGTTATGGGTGATCCAAGTGAAGAAAAGCTAAGGTTTTTACCCTTTAAGAACATAAGTTCCTTTTCTTCCTTTGAATCTCCATTCTAACACTCAAGAGGATTAGATCTATACATAAAGCATGAAGATCTAATGATTCTTGAGTCTTAGAACAAAATCTCTCAAAAACTATGAAAATAAAACAAAGTAAGAAAGAAGAAAATGATTTAGGGTTTCACCTTGATCTTGTAGCTACTCTCCTTGATCTACAAAAGTATGTGATGAACTTGGGATGCATGAACTATGCTAATCTCACTCTCTTTTTCTCTCTAAGCTCTCACTTTGTGTTCTTGCTTGGGAGAAATGAAAGAAGGAGATGAAAAGAAGAAATGAACTTGAAATGAAATGAAAGGATAGAATACTTGCAAGTATAATGCTAAATTAGAATTCATGCTATTATCCCCCACATCTTTCTTACCCATTGGATATAAGAGTTCACCTTATCCCTTTCATTTAGCCTTAATCTTATCTTTAAGTGTGCTAATTAGATTTTCCACCAATGGGAGCTTGACAACCTTGTCCTTTGTGTAAGAGTTACCAAATAAAGCAAGTTGATTGACATAATTTCATGCCTTAAAAGGCTTAATAGGGCTTAATAGGTAATAAACATAGTTTAAACAATTTTAATATGTATTACCCTAATTGTTTATTTAGGGTTTCTATTTCCAATCTTATGAAATTTAATTACTTACACATATCTCTTTAACTTGTAACCTAATTAGGCTAATAAAATTCAAATCTATTTAATGCAATATTGGGTCATTTAATTTAACCCAATGATTGATTAATTAATTTGCCACACTATTAATTACTACACCCATGATCAAATAAATAATTGGTCTTAGTTCCTTAATTAAATAAGCTAATCAATTAGAAATTGATTACTAATTGAACTATTAAATTTTATTATTCAATGTGACAATATTCTCATTAATTAATACTTTTATTAATTAATCTACTCAATTCAATATATTAACTATATTCAATTTACTTGCATGATTAATTAGTAACAACTTTATCAATTTAATTGATATTAAACCTTAGGGCTTGTTCACTAATTTAACTATACTATTAGTGACCCCCTTTACTCAACTTAAAACAATTCATCACCCATGATCGAATAAATAATTGGCCTTAGTTCCTTAATTAAATAAGCTAATCAATTAGAAATTGATTACTAATTGAACTATTAAATTTTATTATTCAATGTGACAATATTCTCATTAATTAATACTTTTATTAATTAATTTACTCAATTAAATATACTAAGTATATTCAATTTACTTCCATGATTAATTAGTAACTACTTTATCAATTTAATTGATATTAAACCTTAAGGCTTGTTCACTAATTTAACTATACTATTAGTGACCCCCTTTACTCAACTTAAAATAATTCATCACCTAGTCATGTAGGCTACCAATGCACACAAAAGGTTCAAATAAGCACACAAGCTAACTTATTAAAAATTTAATTTATATATTTAATTAATAATGACGTTTAAAATTCACGGGCACTACACTGCAACTCTCAAAACTGGAGGCTGAACTTGGCTTTCCTTGGCCCAGTAGAAGTGGAAGTGTAATATCCTGAATATTTATAGAACTTATAAATATGATATTGAAAGACTAAAGTTAGCTGTAAAGTTAATTTCGAGGATGAAATTCTTTGAAGTAGGGGTGAATGTAATACCCTGAATATTTATGAGGCTTATAAATACGATCGTATATGGTTAGAGGTTAATTTAATGACCTAAAACTAGGTATCGAGAAGTTTAAAATCTTAAACCCCAATAAGATTCAAATTTTGTATCATATGTCCTTAAATAAAGATCCAAATGATATTTTGAAGCAGATGTTTTGTGATTATATCGTGTAAACGATAAATTTGGGCAAATAAAAATTTTTCGCCAAGCAGATGTGTCGTGCTTACACGGACAAAATGATTTGTCGTGCTTCCAGCGAATTCACCGAGAAGCGTCCTGACAAATTATTTTTAGTAAGCTGCTGTGTCGTGCTTCAAAATGACAAAGTAATTTGTCGTGCTTACGCTTTGTCGTGCTTACGCATTGTCGTGCTTACGCTTTGACGTGCTTACGCATTGTCGTGCTTACGCTTTGACGTGCTTACGCATTGTCGTGCTTACGCTTTGACGTGCTTACGCATTATCGTGCTTACGCTTTGTCGTGCTTACGCCTGGCACACGCCGGCTTACGCCTGGCACACGCCGGCTTACGCCTGGCACACGCCGGCTTACGCCTGGCACACGCCGGCTTACGCCTGGCACACGCCGGGTACTAAAGTGTAATTAACCTATGTACTAAAGTGTAATTAACCACTTTTTATTAGCTTAAAGTGTAATTAACCTAGGTACCAAAGTGTAATAAGCCGGGTGCAAAGTGTAATAAGCCGAGCCCCTAACGTGCAATTAGAGAAACTTAGTTTTTCTATAAATAGCAAGCTTAGTTCATTCATTCCTTACTACTTTTCAAGAGCAGTTCAAGAGCAAAAACACTCTATATTTATATTCTGAGAGATATTGTGAGATAAAAATTACTTTCTAAGCATCGAAGCGCTGCGTGATTGGAAGTAAAGCTAGCAACTACAAGAGGTATTACTCTAGTGGTTATTATTTTCATTCTTCTTTATATATTTAGTAAAAATATACTTTTATAAGCAGTTATAATGCCCAAATTATTTTAAGTATATAGTACAAAATTCCTATTTACCAGCAGTTATAATGCCCAAATTATTTTAAGTATATAGTACAAAAGTCCTATTTACAAGCAGTTATAATGTCCGATTTTCTTCAAGTATTTAGTAAGAATATTCATTTTATAAGCAGTTATAATGCTGAAATTATTTCAAATATAATAGCCGGATATTCATTTTATAAGCAGTTATAATGCTTAATTTATTTTAAATATAGTTGATGAATATTCATTTTATATGCAATTATAATGCTGAAATTATTTCATGTATATTAGAAGGAGTCTTATTTATAAGCGGTTATAATACCCGATGTCGACGCCGGGTTTTCGTCCTTTCCAATTTTTTATTACCCTTTCCAATTTTAGCCTTTTGGTTTAGATGATTCTTTTGGAAAAGGTCGGCATTAATGTCGACGGGGTTTTGAAAGATCGTTTTTTATGATGAGCCGATTTGACCAGAGTCGCCAGTTGGTATATTTGAAAATGGATGTACCAACTCATCCGAGTTTTCGTTTTTTATAAATCGCTGGCTCATATGTGACTCCGAATTAATTGGTCTGCAAACCGAGATTCATAGAGTTCGGGGGCTTGCTTAAGCGAGGGGAAGGTGTTAGGCACCCCCCGACTTCTGTGAAACACGGTTACCGCAATCTTGATGCTTTTCCTATCCTTTAATTCTTGACTGTGTGTGTGTATGTGCGCGTGTGTGTGTACCTACGTGAATGTCGTGGTGAATTTGCATGAAGAAACCATTTAGGTTTTGATGTAAAGTCGTGCTTTCTTTTGAGAATGCTCTAGAATGTCATTTGGCTTTAATCGAGAAAGCTTTATGAGAAAGTTTGATTTTAATTGTCAAAAACTTATGAGATTTTCATTAGATGTCGTTTTGGCAAAAACAATAGTTTTCTAAACCTTCATCAAAATAGGAATCGAGATCTATACGTTGCTTTCGTAAATAGCACGGTGGGCAACTTCTAGGATCTCTTTAACCCTATGCACAAAGATTTAATAAAACATTACTTATTTTTATAAAATCATTTTTTGTGATGTCTGAAAACGATTTTTCTTTTGCCTTCTCGTTAAAAGGAATCGACATTCATTAGTACTCCCAATTTTTAGCCTCGTGATTCTAATAACCTAATTTGATTGATTTTATGGAAATCTTATCGTTTAGTTTTGAAATCAATTTTGTGTCATAAAGCAAATCAAGCATTAAAATGCGTTGGGGCTATTCATGGGCATGTGAGCCATCAAAATAACCCCGAACGCCCACAATCACATATTTCATTATGACGGGGCCTTAAATACGATTCTCGCCTTGGCATCGTTTTAAGGCCCGACGATTACATATTCATAATAAAAACTACATCATTCCTACTATTTACATCAAAGAGATGTCCATCATCGGATTTGGACCACGGGGTCGCTTTCCTAGGCTCACAACCAAATTTCCACACACCCACAACCGGATATTACAAGAAATAACCAACACGGATAATCTAACAATACCAAGACAATCTAAAATAGCGATCTAAAGGAACCTCGCCCAATATAGTACCGTAAAAACAAACAAAAAATCAATAAATAAATATCATCGGGTTATTAGGAAGAATTTTGTTCCGATGGAACCCTCACTAATAATCCCTAATTCATTATTCCATCATCAATTACATGGAAACTACATTTAATTCAACCAAAGGATATGATAAAAATTGCAAGAATAAGGAGATTTTCACCTTGCAAATGAGATCAAAGTGGATGTAAACTTATGTATTTTGAATAGAAGAAAAAGTATATTTGATACAATCAAATCAAAAGAATATTATTCCTCTTTTTTTTCTTTTCTCTCCTATTTTTGTAGCAAAATTCTCCTATTTTTCTCTCTTTTCCAAGCTGATCTGCTGCTATTTTTCTTCTTCTCCGCCTGCTGCTAACCTTCTCTCTCTGTCTCTGCCTCACTGAATGAAGGAAATGTGCTGAAGTAGGCTGGCTAAGGCCAGCCGCAGATTGATCTGCGGCTGGCCGCAGATCAATCTGCGGCTGGCCTTAGCCCGCCATGCACTCAGCCCGCCATGCACTTTAGTTATTTAATTCTCCTCGGTTTCCGCACCGCACCTCGATTCTCGCATCGTGCTGTCGGTTTTCGCCGAAAGGCTTGTATTTTGCAGTCCGGGAATTACTATGAGACGTGACACATTATACGGGAATGCTCATTTCGGATGGCCTTGTTGTCACGTCGGTTTTGACTACAAATCGTTGTGGTTGCGTCGAGTGTTCGCACTTGCGCCCATTCTTCGCTCCCGCAGGCCGGTTCAATTGACGATTTTGCCCTCCTGTCACGGTTAGCACAGGGAACGCAAAATTTGGGTGTCTACAGCTGCCCCTCTTTATCATGTTTATGCAATGTTAAATGAAATGAACAGGATAAAGAATAGACACTCGATGCATGAATGACAGTGCACAAGAATGACAATACATACGTGATGCAACACATATGACTTATGATGCAACGTAAGATGTAAGGCATGCATAACATTCGTAAAAGGGTGTCAATACGGATGATCGTCTCGTCGGGGCCGGGTCTCGTATCCGGTCATCCATCTCGTAATCGTCGGGTCTCGTCGCCGGTCGATCGTCTCGTCAGGGCCGGGTCTCGTATCCGGTCACCCATCTCGTAATCGCCGGGTTTCGTCGCCGGTCGATCGTCTTGTCGGGGCCGGGTTTCGTCGCCGGTCACCCATCTCGTAATCGCCGGTTATCGTCGCCGGTCGATCGTCTTGTCGGGGCCGGGTCTCGTCTCCGGTCGCTCGGTCGTATTGAGAAGTCTTGTTCGGCCCCCAATTCATCAAAATCTTTTATTTTATTACCACTTTATGAGTCCAAACGGGCCTCAGAATCGATTAAGCTTGCAATGGACCAAGGGGGAGCAACTGGGCCCAGCCGCAGATGGATCTGCGGCCAGCCGCAGATTGATCTGCGGCCAAGATCGGGCTCTTAAGCGGCCAACCGCTTCCCAGATCTGTCACTTTCATTCGTACCCCACGCGATTTTCACACCTTTGCACGTCCTTTTTGCCGACTTTTCCAATCTTTTTGCAAAAACCGCTCCGGTCAGATCGATCTACGCGTTACAGGTAACATTTTGACCGATCGTTTTTCAATTTCGTCAATGTTTTGCTATACATTTGGCTATTTGCATGCTTAGAGATAAAAATGTATGCTTTATAATGCTATGTTATGTATTATTGTATATACATGCTATGTATCAACTGTGTGAGTCCTATTTTATGCTTATCATGCGGTCACACATATCTGTTGTTTCTTTTTGAAAGAAAATCATGCATTAGGGTCCTTTTACATGTTGTAATTACCTATATGAATGCAATTTTGACCTGTTGTGGCTTGGATTAATTGAAAACATGCTTGGTTATGCATGGGATGCCCATTTTACAGACGGAACTCTGCCGATTTTTTTTTTTTTATAATAAACATGCATAATGTTGCATTAATTCTACGATGAGTATGGGAATATTTGTGACATAATTCAAAAAAAAAAGGAACTTACCTTCCTCCTTTCTTGTTCTATTCCAGCTATGGATCCCGACGCTCCTAGTAGCTCCACCGCGTCTCGGACCTCGGGCGTTCGCCGCCGCAGGGTTGCACCCGTTTCTGCTTTGCCCCGGACCCACCAGGATCGCCGACTGGCGGAGGCTGTCATCAGGCCCGATCACCCTGATGTTGAGGAGGCTGCTCTTCCGGATGTTGCGGTAGAGGGGCCATCGTCCAGCATACCAGCTCCATCTCCTCATCGCGCCCTGTCTGGCGCCTCTGTGCAGATACCCGATCTATTGGGTCGGGATCTCAGTCGTCACCCCTCAGCATCTCTCGTGGCTAATGAGGTATATTCAATTTTGCTCTGATTTTATTCTCAATTTCTCAATTCCCGCTCTATTTGGACTGACCCATTGGTGATTGCCACAGGTGCCCGAGTTTACTCAGCCGAGGGGTAACTGGTTTAACATCTACTCCCTCTACACCGCTTTGCACAGTGATTACCGAGCAGTGGTGGATTCCTGGGGCTTCCGTCATTTCTTCACCATCATTCCTCGCCAGTGCCCCTGGGGTTATATGAGGGCTCTGTCCGAGAGATGGTTTCACCAGACCCAGTCCCTTCACCTTCTGGACTGTGAGGTCGTGCTGACTCCCTGGGACTGGAGGTACATCACGGGTATCGAGTTCACTGGATCCCGCGTCCCTCTGGATCTTGACATCACTCCCGCAGAGGTTAGACTTTTACTGGGTTTCACTGCCGATGACCGGGTCTTCAAGGCCCGCAGCATTCGGTCCGGAGCTTTGGCCGTGGACGCTGTTGGAGGCATATATGCGGCGCCATTCCCAGCAGATCGGGCCACTCGTGATATTCTACTTCGACGTCTGTTCCTGACCATTATGAGGGGTTGTTTCCTAGGGAACAACTCCTCTACCATCCATTTCAGCGTCGTTGGAGCCGTTAGGGATGTGGACCGGATCGGCGACTATGACTGGGGGTCCTTCACCTTTGCTTACTTCCTCCACGGTCTTCGTCTACGCTCGGAGGGTCAGACAGATGCTTGGCTCGGATTCTACCACTTTCTGCTGGTGAGCCTTCTTTTCCTCTTTTCTTACCGTACTTCATTTCATTTCATTTCTCTTTTCTGCATTGGTTGGTTACTCATACCTTTCTTTGTTTCTGTTCACAGTTCTGGGCCTACGAGCGTCTTCCCTGTCTGAGGCCTGTCACGACCCTCGGCCTAGATACCTACCCCAGGGGTCGTCGGTGGCACCACAGCACCTTAGAGGAGGTTCCGGTATCTGGCAGCTTTGCACACTGTCGCATTCAGCTGGAGCTGATCACCGCTGCAGATGTCGTCTGGACTCCTTATCTTTCGGAGCATCTGGCTGCGGGGTTTACAGATGGGTATCCTTCCGGCCCGGAGTTCGCACTTTCCACCCGCCGCCTTACCTTGCTGAGTGTCGGGGGCTGGGTGATATATCTGGGAGAGCGCGCATTCAGATGCGTTACTGGAGAGATCCGCATCCCGCATTCCCTTCCTTTCACTACATCCTGGCCGCTGGATTCTCAGCCTTCGGAGATCATGCTCGCGGGGGAGGATGGCCAGATGCTTTCTTCGGGTCCTAGTACGAGCGAGGCCTTTCGCATCTGGTGGGTGCCCCGCACCATCGGTCCTCAGACTCGGGCCACATTCTTTCTTGGAGACATGGTTCCCGGCTCGGTGATGATGACCGATTGGGCTGCTTGCGTTCGGAGTCCCACTCACGCTGAGCAGATTGACACTTTGACCCGCCAGGTGGAGCAGTTATCGTTGTATCTTCGGGTGCTGGGCCGGACCCCAGAGGATGCTTACGCATATGATCCCGACAGTGCGGATTTCGCCACAGGCCCGAGCTCATTTGATGCCCCAGTGCCGCCTTATATCCCGGATATGAACTTCGGTCCTTCGACTTCGACCACTCCAGGGGATCAGTTCGGGGATCCGGATTTCACAGACGACATTACTTTTGACTAGATCAGGCTAGGATAGGGCTTTTTGTACCTGGACCTGTTAGATTTATTTTTCAATTTATGCCTTATGTATTAAACTCATTTGTTTATTTATGCACAGTTTTTATCTTTATGAAATTCAATTGCTCTATTATTAACTGTACGATGCATGCTTTTTATTTATGGATAGAGAATGACCCCTGCATAGTCTTTTGATACTATTTTCACAGATGTCGTCATCATATGCCGTGGTACGTTTGGATCCCCTTCCCCCCACAGGGTTGGTCGGCAGTCTCCTCCGCTGGTTGGACAGTTTATCGCCGGGCGACAGGGTTATCGCAGATGGTCTTTTGGGACATTCTTGGTCCTTATTATCCTTTCAGGTGCCAGCGGGCTTTGTGGAGGGTATTCTGAGCTATTGGGCCCCTGCTCGTCAGGTGTTCAGATTAGGGACAGTGGAGCTGACCCCCACGCTTGAGGAGTATGCTCGCTTTACCGGCTTGTCTTTGGATGGTCCTTGTGCCAGGGTCACAGCTGGTTCCATGCGCCGTCAGTTCTTGACTTTCACTGGGTTGCGGAGGGCAGCTCTGCTATCGGTGATCACATCAGATCATCTGGTTCCTCTTCATTTTTTGATTGACCGATTCGGCTCACCTGACAGTTTTTGCCATTTCTTTGGTGACTTTTCCGTATCTGAGGAGCGCTGGGGCGCCCTGAGAGTAGACGTTTTGATGGCCTGTGTCATCTCGGTTTTGTATCTGCCCATCGGACCTGATCTGTTGGATATGCGAGTTACTGCGGCCGTTAGAGCCCACAGGAGGACCACACCATCATTCCCATGATACTGGCAGACACCTATATGTCCACCTCATACTGTCAGTCTTTCCGAGGCAGTATTTAGAGGGAGCTCTACTTTGTTGTACGTGTGGTTCATGAGTCATCTTAGTCCCATCGGCCATTTCCGTCGCCAAGGGTTTTGCTTCAGCCATGACATAGCCACGCAGTTTTCGTTTCGTCCTGTGAGCTGTACTGATGCGGCCTCCTGGATAACATTTTTGTCGGTTATTGAGGATCCTTTTCATCTCCTGATCTACTCGGGTTATTGCTCCTTTATGAGCTTTTTGACTCATGTGCCCACCCTGGATTTCATCCCTATTGCTGGCTTGAGGGGCGTGACGACTTATCATCCCCTGGCGGTTATGGGGCAGTTTGATCAGACACATGATTTTCAACTCTTCACGGGCGCGGCCGACTACCGATTCCTTATATCATCCCAGACAGAGAGAGATCTACTGCGGGTATATGATCTTTGGCCTCGTAGGATCCTGGCCGAGTATAGTGACAGTTGCCCCATCCAGACATTCGCTTATGTGCAGTGGTTGCGCGGAGATTCGGATACGGTTGGTTTGAGTCATACTGGGGCCTTTGATGACTCTGGAGTGATTTTCCCAGATGATACCACATATCATTCCATCTCAGCCGATTCTGCCCCTAGTCGGGTCACTGAAAATAGCCGGATCCGACTGGCCTTGATTGCTATTGAATCTGAGAGGGATGCTGCCATTGCTGAGAGAGATGCCGCTATTCTGGCCAGAGATGCTGCCCTTATTGACAGAGATGCCATTGTATCGCAGACTAGGACAGTTATAGATGCTCACTCTGAGACAGTTAGTCGAGCCACCTCTTTATTGGACCGCATCGACATGATGGGGCGGCAGATTACAGGGGATGCTGATGCTTCAGATCTATCCACCACTTTATCCATCCTGCTTCAGCTTGTTTCAGATTTGTAGATTATTTTATTTCCTGCATAGACTATGTCGGTTTCATCGGTTATTGAAAGAGAAATCTTGTAACAAAATGACTTATATATGTAGACATGCATTTAAATTTAGTCATTTTCCCTTTTTGTCGTATCGTTGCCTTTCATTGGATCCTCATTTTATCCAAATGACCATGATTTTGACATTTCGCTTTCTTTCTCTTCTCAAGTCTTGATGGAGATCTGACAGATATTGTCGCACACCCTGTTGATTTCATCGGATTGAGTCTTAGATTTTGGCTAACTGTTTGGTTGGATCAGGGTTATGTTACTTGGGATGAATCTGATTAGGGGCTGGTTTCGGGAAGGTTTCGAGGGTATAAGACGGTTTTTTTTTTTTTTTTTTTTTTGCTGTTGGGAATTAGTTTTTTTGGTTAGAGCAAGGATTATTATTTTTTAAGGAATCGGACCGCGCCATGATGGCTGCCTCCACAAGTTGGGAGATCAGGTCCTACGTAGTTCGTTCCTCAAAGAAAAAAAAAAGGGGAACTGATGATTCAAGCGTAGAACCGTTTCACCGAGTCAGAATTGAGGGGCTGTGGAAATACCTCACCATCCATTTCTTGCAATATGAGGGCTCCTCCGGATAGCACTTTCTTAATCACGAATGGTCCTTCCCAATTCGGGGCAAACTTTCCCTTGGCTTCGTCTTGACAAGGCATGACTCTTTTTAGCACCAAATCATTTTCCTTGAACTTCCGAGGTCTTATCCTTTTGTCGTATGATCGAGAGATCCTTTGTTGATATAACTGACCGTGCCAAACAGCAGCCACCCTCCTTTCATCAATTAGGGCCAATTGATCGTATCGACTTTGCATCCAATCCTCCTCGCTTATCTAAGCATCGATCATTATTCTGAGGGACGCCATCTCAACCTCAATTGGCAGAACGGCCTCCATTCCATACACCAAAGCGTAAGGGGTTGCCCCTGTAGAAGTACGCGTTGACGTTCGATATGCCAACAGGGTGAGGGGTAGCAGATCCCGCCATCCCCGATGATTAGCAGACATTTTCGCCATGATCTTCTTGATGTTCTTATTTGCAGACTCCACTGCCCCATTCATCTTAGGACGGTAAATGACAGAATTTAGGTGTTTGATCTTAAACTGGTCGCATAATCCCTTCATGAGGGCGTTGTTCAAATTCTTGGCATTGTCGGAGACCAAAACCTCAGGTTGCCCGTATCGACAAATGACATTATTCCTGATGAAACCGACGATGACCTCCTGAGTTACTTTGGGGAAAGAAGCTGCTTCTACCCATTTGGTGAAGTAATCGATCATGACGAAAATGAATCGGTGCCCGTTGCTTGCTTTGGGCTCTATTGGTCCGATTACATCCATTCCCCACATTGAGAATGGCCAAGGGGAGGTCATACAGTGCAGTTCATTGGGAGGTGTATATATCACATTGTCGTGCGCCTGGCATTGGTAACACCGTTTGACATGATCATCGCAGTCGGCTTTCAGCGTTAACCAATAATGCCCCGTTCTCAAGATCTTTTTGGCCAGCATCGGTCCACTCATGTGTGGACCGCACACTCCACCATGTATTTCGTTCATAATCCTTTGGGCCTGTGTCTCATCTACGCATTGCAACAGTCCCAATCCAGCATCCCTCTTGTAGAGTGAATCCCCACTCAGGTAAAATTTCATTGCCATCTTTTGAATTCTCATCCTCTCAGCTCGGCTTGCCCGGTCGGGAATGGATCTATCCCTCAGATACTCCCTTATGTCGTGATACCAAGGCTGCTTTGGCAGAACCACCTCGTCTGATAATACTGTAACATGTTCCTCGTATGCCGGGGCATTCTGTACGGCTATCTCAATCTGTGGAACGTTCCTGCTCTTGATTACGTGGATTAAGGAAGCCAGGGTTGCCAATGCATCGGCAAAATCATTCCGTCCCCGGGGGATATGTCGGAAAGCGATATCTTCGAACTCTTGCATCAATTGGATAACACAACGATGGTATGGAAGTAACCGGAGCTCTTTTGTGTTGTACACCCCGATCGCCTGTCTGATTACCAGTTCTGAATCCCCGAACACCGCTAGTCTCTTCACTCCCATATCGCGGGCAAAACGGAGTCCCAATATACATCCCTCGTACTCAGCTGTGTTGTTCGAATTACTGAACTGCAATTTAGTAGCCACAGGGTATTGCTCTCCGGTGATAGAGACCAGGACTGCTCCAGCTCCTGCCCCCTCAGCATTCATGGCGCCATCAAAATACAGCTCCCAGAACTGTCCCTCGTCATCACATTTCGTGTGTAATACCCAAAATATATCTTCGCCCGGCAGAGGAGTTTCTAACGGCTCCATCCCTCCTGATGGCGTTTCCGCCAACTGATCTGCAATTCCCTGCCCTTTCATGGCTTTCTGAGTTACGTACACCATGTCGAACTGTTGTAAGATTAACTGCCATCTTGACAGTCGACAGTTCATCATGGGCCTTTCAAAAATATATTTCAGGGGATCCATTCTCGATATCAGGTACGTCGTATGCCCATGAAGGTAGTGCTGTAATCTCCCTGCAGCCCAGGCCAGAGCACAACAGGTCTTCTCGATGGGAGTGTAATTCTGTTCACATCGGCTAAATCTCTTGCTGAGATAATAGATGGCCTGCTCTTTACCTGCCTCATTCTTCTGCCCCAGCATGCATCCCATTGCAATGACATTGACCGATATATACATAAACAGAGGGATCCCATCCTTCGGGGGTACCAGCACTGGTGCCTCTGTCAGCTGCTTTTTAATGGTCTGAAAGGCTTTCTGACATTGTTCATTCCACTCTTGGGAAGCATCCTTCCTTAATAGTTTGAAAATCGGCTCGCATGTAGTCGTCAAGTGGGATATGAAGCGGCTGATGAAGTTTATTCTTCCAAGGAATCCTCTTATTTCCTTCTCAGTGTGAGGTGCCGGCATATCCACAATGGCCTTAATCTTTGCCGGATCCAACTCAATGCCCCGATCACTAACCAGGAATCCCAAGAGCTTGCCCGATTGCACTCCGAAAGCACACTTCACCGGATTGAGCTTCAAATTATACTTTCTGAGCCGATCGAACAGCTTTTTGAGATGGGTTATATGATCAGACTCTACCCTTGACTTCACGATGATGTCATCCACGTAGACCTCTATCTCCTTGTGCATCATGTCGTGGAATAGGGCCATCATGGCTCTCTGATAAGTAACCCCCGCATTAGTGAGACCGAAAGCCAATCGTCTATAGCAGAAGGTGCCCCAAGGGGTGATGAACGCGGTCTTTTCCCGATCTTCTTCTGCCACCATTATCTGATGATACCCCGCAAAGCAATCAACAAAAGAGTACATCTCGTACTGGGCCGTGTTATCCACCAGGATGTGTATGAAAGGCACCGGGAAGTTATTCTTGAGACTGGCTTTGTTTAGATCTCTATAGTCTACACATACCCTCACCTTCCCTCCAGGCTTAGCCACTGGGACCACATTGGACAGCCATTCTGGGTAAGTGGACACCATAATGATTCCAGCCCTGAACTGCTTGATGATCTCCTCCTTCACCTTCAAGCTCCACTCTAGTTTCAACTTTCTTAGTTTCTGCTTGACAGGCCTGAAACCCTCCTAGATGGGCAACCGGTGTACCACAATGTTGGTGGATAATCCGATCATGTCCTCATGAGACCAGGCAAAGACATCCTCATATTGGCTTAACAACTCAATTATTTCTGCTTTCTGGCTAGGGGTAAGGTCCATCCCTATCTTGAGTTCTTTTGGCTTGTCCGGGGTTCCGATATCTATGGTGAGGGTTTGGTCTAAGTTGGGTTTGGGTTTATCCTCGACCCATCCTTTAATCTCATCAAGCGCGTCGTCGTAATCTGTCTCGTCTTGCTCAATGCCCATCAAATCGAAATCCAGCTCAATGTCAAAATCATAATCATCATTCAAATTTGAAAGACCGTTTGTTAGGCAAGGATTACGCAAATTGGTACACCTGACATGAAACAAAATACTTGTCATATATAAGTTATTTTCCACAACGATCACATTTTCAGATAACATGAAGAAACGACATAATTATGCAAAATACAAAACAACAAAAACAGAAAATAAACTTCTTCATCCTCCCATCCTCTGGGGTCTACTACCCTGACGTCGAGTTTTACCCTTGTTTGGATATCACTGGCTTCATGGTCCAGTTGTCGACGGTCAGGTCAGATGAAATGCGCTGGATGAAAGGTGGCTTCACATCGGACACTTCCCCGATGACTACGGCCACATCGCCTGAGTCCACCTTCCTACCTCCTTCAAGAATAATTAGCCCTATCCAATCGATGACAGGCACACCTTATTGGGCTCCTGGTGGCGTGACAACATCCGTCCCCTCTCCATTGCTTGTTAACTGTCCGGGGATATAGCACCTGGTCTCGAACTTTTGCGCGACCTCTTGTAGGAAACTTTCCCTCTTGGTCGATTCATCACTTGCAGGGGTTAATTCTTCATCCCCTGTCCCAATCACAGACTCGCTAGTCCCTTGTTCATTATTGACCTTGGTCACCGGGCTGCCAGCCAGTCGAATCGGGGCCACGCCCTGACGGTGTCTCCGTGCTATGCCTTCATGATATCCCAACCCTGCTTTACCTATCTGATGGGGTAATTGAATGGGCTCGGTGATTCCTTGGCTACTCTTTCCTAACCCCTGTCCAGGCTGGAATTTCATTTTCATCATTTCCTTTGCAACAAAGGTAAGTTCTGGAGAGACCCTAGGTTTCATGGCTGGAGTCCCCAGGCATCTGTAGTGGGGAGTGCTGATTTCCAACGCCTAAAAACTGGCAGGTGCCGCCGACTCGTCCACATTAATCACAGGCAAGCCATTCTTGGAAGGAGAAGGGTCATCACACTCCGCCGAGATCGTCACCAGATTTCCGTCGATGATAAGTTTGATTTGCTGGTGTAGCGTGGAAGGAACTGCCCCGGCCATGTGTATCCACGGCCTTCCCAATAACAGGTTATAACTGGCTGCAATGTCTAGGACTTGGAAAGAGATATCAAAAGTACAAGGTCCTATTTCCACCGGCAATTCTATCTCTCCAATTGTATCCCTCCGGGAACCATCGAAGGCTCGCACCACTACATGACTGGCCCGTAGGCGCTTGGGATTGATGTTCATCTTCTGTAATGTGCTGAGGGGACATATATTCAATGTCGATCCCCCATCAATCAGCACCCCATTCATGATATAACCTGAGGAGATTACCGCAATATGTAGCGGTTTTCGATGCCCCCTTCCCTCCTTGGGGATATCGTCATCTGTAAATGATATCACATCACTCTCCAACAGGTGGTCCACCAGATGGCCGAAACCTTCCTTGCTAATTTCTTTGGGAACGTATGCCTCCTCCAGGACTTTCGCCAGGGTTTTGCAGTGATCATTGGACGATAACACCAAGTCCATGATTGATGTCAGGGTCGACTCCTCGCTAAATATCTGGATCCCTCTTGCTTCTGGATGATCCATTCTCTTCAAGAATTCTACGGCTTTCTCCTCAGAGATCTTGTGACGCCCCCAAATCTCTACACTCCCATGTAGCAGATTTGGTGCTCACGTGGAACTATACAACTGTAAATATTCAATAAAATATGACTCCTATCTATCCAAGGTTCACAGTATCCCATAACAGATAATAGTTCTCGTCAGAACGTTATCCGTGTTTGGATACCCTCACTTGGATGTATAGATTCATATCTTGTGGATATCTCTTTCATATCAATATTCTCTATCTATCTGACATTCACAGTATTAATGATAAGATTGTCCATAGAAGTGAGGGGCGCATTCCGGTAAAGATGGCACCTTACCGGCGCTCATTGAGTGTAACCCCAGAGCTTATAGGACTTTCAACATCAGTTAAATACCTTCATTCAGATGTATAGTTCGTATAGATACTGTATCTAACTTAGTACAACTATGCTAAATAATTTAAAGATCAGAGTATAACGCATTCTATGACATAAAGGATCATAATATATTACATAACATTTTGTTCAGTTACATCATTCGTTATACTAAGTTATTACAACAACAAGTCTTTAAAAGACTTAGAGTATTCAAAACAGTAATGAAACTATTTAACAGGTCCTTTCCCTTTATCGACCCCAGATGTGCCGGGATTACCATTTACAACTGCAAAAGAAGATATGCGCAAGAATGAGCTACAAATGCTCAGCAAGTTCATTTCCAATATAAACACCATGTGTTTGATTTGAAAGATGTCAATAATGTATACTAAGGGTTCTGTATAAGAACCATATATTTCATTTAGTTATATCAGTCTTTAATGACTTAGAACCATTTGAGTTTTGAATATCTGGTAGGTGATCAGCCTCACCAATATCCTAGGAGTATGCATATCATCCTACCATTTGTGGTCTATTATCGACATTTATTGGCCTTCCTATGAAGGCATTTCCATTTACTCAGTATAGATGTCTTACCAAACAATTTGGTTTGACACAACAATTTACGCTCGAATAAACAATATATGAATAATGATTCATTTCTTAAGTTATGCTGAACAAGAAGCAATAACTTCACAATAATTGATAGTAAGATGTATAATACTTGCTTAAATATAACAAAGTTGGGAGACTTGCCTTAGCGTAGCTCACTATTTAGTACAATCGGTCAACGCACGTAGTCTACGTATACCAATAATAAGTGTTAGCACGTATATAAACATGTATCACGCTAATCTAGACAAGTTTCATTAAGGTTCGACGTTGATTCGGTGTCTCGGTCGCGTCCTTAATGGCTAAACACATAGATTGTTCGATAAAACTTCATTTGGAAGTCTAATTAGTAGCTTAGATAATGTAATTATCATTTATAATATTTTTAGAACCTTAATATTATTTTTAAATAATTTTTATAAGCTTGGAAATATTTTTCAATAATTTTACAAGCTTAAGAATATTTTTAAATGATTTAGTTATCATTTAGAATCTTTTTAAAACATTTACTATGTTATTTAAATGACTTATTTATCATTTAGAATAATTTTTATAAGCTTGGAAGTATTTTTAAATAATTTTACAAGCTTAGGAATATGTTTAAATTATTTAATTATCATTTCGAATCATTTTAAAACATTTACTATGATTTATTTATCATTTAAAATAATTTTTATAAGTTTGGAAATATTTTTAAATAATTTTACAAGCTTAGGCATATTTTTAAATGATTTATTTATCATTTAGAATATTTTTAAAACATTTAATATGTTATTTAAATAATTTATTTGTCACTTAGAATATTTTTAGATACCTAAAATATTATTTAAATGATATATTTATCATTTATAATATTTTTAGAAAGATAGAATATCATTTAAATGATTTATTTTATCATTAATAATATTTTTAGAATTTATTTTATCATTTAAATGATGTAATTATTATTTATAATAATTTTTTAAAACTTAGTTTAATACTTAAATGATTTATTTATCATTTAAAATATTATTAAATATTTAATATTTTATTTTAAATAATTTATTTATTATTTAAAATAATTTTGGAAAGTTGGTAATATTTTTAAATGAATTAATTATCATTTAAAATATTTTAAATACATTAATATCATTTTTAAATTATTTATTTAAAATATTTATTAAATAATTTAATATTTAATTAAATTAAATAATTATATAAAAATATTTATCAGAATATATAAAAATATTAAATATAATTAAAAATGAATTTTTTAATATTTATTATTAATTAATATGAATTTTTAATATTTATTTATAATTTTATATAATTTATTTAATTGTTTTTATTAAATTTTATTTAAAACCGTCGCTAAAGGCTTTAGCGACAGTCTTCATAAGGTTTTTAGTTTTCTGGGCTTAAGTATGAATTTTGCTGCTAAAGGTGTTCTTCATGAAGAACACTTGGTCATGGTCGAACAGGGACCTTTGACCTCAAATTAAATCCAGATGGTTGATTGTTTGTGTTTGAGTTTTGTTTGTTGTTGTAGCCAACATGGCAGAGTATAACGACATGTATTAACCTAGATCATACAACATCAATTGATTCTAGATAAAACGTGGTCAAACTAGCTTGTTGAGGCTGTTCTTGAGTTTCTGGGTAACCCAGAAACTCTTTGGTCATGGTCGGTCAACCATGTTTGACCGTTAATAACTTTCATGCTAGTTACTGATTATGTGATCTATTGATTCTAGGTTTGCGTCTACATGGCATAGAACATGTTCAATCCAAGAAACAACATTTACAAACATCATATAAGCAAGATTAAAGCCGGTCAAATCTTGTCAGACAGCTGTCTAGAACACTTAGAATTTTCTGGGCTGCCCAGAATTCAGCCACCCGTGGTCGGTCAACTGGTTTTGACCGTTTATATCTTTCATCCTAGATATTTTTTTACTATTCAACCAATTGGATATTGTAGATAACATGGCATACTACACATACAAACTTTAAAACAGATCAAACGACCAATGTAAGCCGATAAAAATCTCTGACAAAAAGCCTTGTCAGACTGTTCTTGGCTGCCAAGAACAGTTGGGTTTTTCACCAAATTCGACCTTTTAAATGTTATGGATCCTTATTTAACCAACCCAGATTATCAAATAACATGTTTACACATAATCCTAAACATCTAAAACATAAAATTATTGGAGGCTTGAAGATCTAGCATAAAAATTAGGGTTTTGTACCTTTTTCTCCACTTTTTGATTTCTGATCTTTGATTCTGTTCTTGCAGCTATTGAGGCTTATTATGGCTGGTAATCTAAGTGTTTAGGGTTCAAAATTTCGTGGCTCACATTATCAGAATGATGTTCTATTTGTAGCAACTTCAAATTAGGGTTTCTTAAGCCCTTTTTCCCATTTTACCCTTCTAAAATATCCTAGCCTTGTTACTTGTGCTACTCCTATCTGATCTAAATGTCCTACTTGTGCTAGATATTTATAAAGATCTGGTTTGTGTTCTTATCCTATTTTAATTGGTTTAAAATTTGATTTTTGATTTATTTACTTACTAATTAAACCTAGATTTTTACTAATCATGTTTATGATGTTAATTTAGGTTTAGTAATACCTTAATTAGGGTTATATATCATAATTAAGGTTTTACATTTTATAAATTAGGGTTTAGATAACCTAATTAGAATTAGGGTTTTATAATTAGGGTTTAGGGTTTTCAAATCCATAATCAGGGTTTTAATCTTTCGTTTAGGGTTTAATTTAACCTTAATGATTCATAATTAATATTATGCTTCATTATTTAGAATCTAATTATATCAATTAAGATTCTTGTACAGTAATTAGGGTTTTAATTGAACAATTCGGACAACTGTTACCAATTAGGGTTTTCAAATTAGGGTTTCTATTTCCGTTTAACATTCTAACCCTAATTAGCTTATTTTAGAATTTTATCAGTTAATATAATATTATATTAACTCCGAAGCACGACAAAGCACTTCGTCATTTCTAAGCACGACACAACAACTTACAAAAATAATTTGCCGAGACGCTTCTCAGTGAATTCGCCGGAAGCACGACAAATCATTTTGTCCGATTAAGCACGACACAGCTACTTGGCGAAAAAATTTTATTTGACCTAATTGTTTAATAAAATACACAACCACATAATACAAAGTCAGATCATGAAAAATCATTTATTAAACACATAATTTACATATACAAATCTTATTAGGGTTTAGAATATTACAGATCTCTTCACTTTTCTTCGTTTTGTTCTCAAGGACTCGCCTAGGAAGATACAAAGAATTCCCCCTTGTTGCCACAGAAGCACAACTGGCCGCTTCCTCTGACACCCCCCCATAATTCCATGGTACCGTCTTTAGACTGCTGACAGTGATTTGCGGCCTCGCGGTAAGGATGAGGGGTTTCAGAGCTGCTAACTTGACAGGCCCCTCCATGATATTTCTGCTTACCCCTGCCAGTCTAATTGGCGCTCCCCGTGTATTCCCGTGATCACTTATCATGTTGATCATTTCATCGATTTTCTTTACATAATTTAGCCTTGACGGCCCCTCGGCTTCACTGGCTTCCGCCACATTGACCCCTCCTCCATCATGCCTTGGCAGGGGATTGACCTGAACATTTGGGGAGTCCGGCTGTTCCACCACAATTTCCCCACTATCAATCAAGTTCTGGATTCTGTGCTTCAACGTCCAACAGTCCTGCGTATCATGACCAGGGGAACCTGAGTGGTATGCGCATCGCTTGCTTGGGTCAAACCTTCTTCCCTTCGGGTCACTTGGGGGTGCCAAATCGACTATCTTCTTTTGAGCTATCAATACCGCTAGAATCCGCTCAAGAGGATCCCCGAGTGGGGTGAATACTCGATTTTGTGAGGCCTCGAATCTCCTTCGCCCTTCCGCCCTCTGATCAGTGAAGTTAGGCTGTCGGGATGGCCCCACCCTCTGCACCTGTACTGGAGGATTGTTTTCTGTCTTTCTAGATGACCCCTGCAGGATGAGGGAAACATCTTCTTCCTTCTTCTTTTGGACCCTACGGGAAGTGCTGCCATAATTTCCACTCTGTATTTGTTCTGCAGCCGTTTCCAAAGCCGTGAAATCCCGAATCTTACCAGACTTCAGACCCATATCCACCATTTCTCCGTGTTTAATCATCTCGGCAAAAGGCCTACCAATCCCTGATATAACCCGCTCGTAATAAGGGGCCTCTTGAATATCCACGAAGGTCATCACCATTTCCGACTCACTCATTGGGGGATTCACCTGTGCGGCCATACCCCTCCATCGTTGTGCATAATCCCTGAAGGATTCCCTGGGTTGCTTCTTAACTTTTGTCATTTGGTATCTATCAGGGGCCATTTGTGCTTGAAAGCTATACTGTGTTAAGAAGGTGTGGGCCAACTCCTCCCAATTATGGATCCGGGCATTATCAAGACGGGCATACCAGATTCTCGCCTCTCCCGTCAAACTCTTTTGAAAAAGTTGCATCCTTAGACCCTCGTCTTCTGCATAAGATCCCAACTCCCCAATGTATATTTTCAGATGAGTATAAGGATCCCCTTTCCCATTGTATTTCTCAAATTCGGGGATTTTAAATTTCTCCGGATATCTGGTTCCGGGGAAGACACAAAGATCTGAGTAATTAACTCTGCCTAAGGACCCTATGCCCTTCATAGATTGGATAGTCTCCTCCATTTGTTTCATTTTCTTTCGCAGGTCATCAGTATCTCCCTCTTCCGGGATAGAAATCACTGTCTTGTTCGGTACGGGAATGACCTTTGGGACGACTGGCTCGCCCTTAGGTTGGGGTGGATCCTCTTTAGGTGGATCCTGTCTAGGTAGCAATTGTTCCTTCAGCATTATGGCCATCTCCAACATTTGTTTTTTAAAGTCATCAAATTCCTCCCTAGATATGGAACCAGGATTAGTAGGTGGGAGATTAGCCATTTCAGAGGTAGAGTTTTGGGCTCTTTTAGACTGCAAACGCGTTTGAGGAGCAATCCTGCAGAAAAAACGGTTTGGAGTTTAATCTTTGGGAAATGAGGGATGTGGATGCATGCTAAAACGGTAATTTTTTGTGTTTTTGGGGGTTTTTTTAATTTTTTTCCTGCAAAACAACATGTTAGTAGTCCCTTATTGCAATAATAATTGATAGACATGACTTATTATGCCTTCCCAGCTATTCCCTGCAAAACATGGAGGTCAGTACTTTCTTTTGACAACAGGGAAGGCATATATGAATGGGATCATGACATTTGTACGCGTGAACGTAAAAAGGCATGAAGAGACTTTTCCTGCGTTAGGTTAATCTGAGGCTGACCTACCCTAGGGTTACTCTCACGGGCTTTTCGGCATGAAGGTCCCCAAATCTTCGTAATCTACTCATCTGAGTCCTTTCGATTGGAGCGGATTTGGGTGGTGCGTTTCCTGAGCCATCTCCGGGGAGCAGCCCCTTCGAGTCCAGTAATAAGCAACCGACAGGTTCGCCTTAGGAGGAGGTACTCTCTCAACATACATTCACACTCATCGTCCTCACCGTATGCAAATGATTACTTTAAAGTAAAGCAATTCCATTCAATTATTCACTTATTGGACAAAACACACATTCACACAACAAAAACAATAAAAGATCAAAATATCGTATGAACACATCTTTTCATGAATTTTTAAAGGATAGGATAGCATCAAGATTTGAACGCGGCTTAAGCCCTCTAATGTTCCCCAGCAGAGTCGCCAGCTGTCGACGCCGGGTTTTCGTCCTTTCCAATTTTTTATTACCCTTTCCAATTTTAGCCTTTTGGTTTAGATGATTCTTTTGGAAAAGGTCGGCATTAATGTCGACGGGGTTTTGAAAGATCGTTTTTTATGATGAGCCGATTTGACCAGAGTCGCCAGTTGGTATATTTGAAAATGGATGTACCAACTCATCCGAGTTTTCGTTTTTTATAAATCGCTGGCTCATATGTGACTCCGAATTAATTGGTCTGCAAACCGAGATTCATAGAGTTCGGGGGCTTGCTTAAGCGAGGGGAAGGTGTTAGGCACCCCCCGACTTCCGTGAAACACGGTTACCGCAATCTTGATGCTTTTCCTATCCTTTAATTCTTGACTGTGTGTGTGTATGTGCGCGTGTGTGTGTGTACCTACGTGAATGTCGTGGTGAATTTGCATGAAGAAACCATTTGGGTTTTGATGTAAAGTCGTGCTTTCTTTTGAGAATGCTCTAGAATGTCATTTGGCTTTAATCGAGAAAGCTTTATGAGAAAGGTTTGATTTTAATTGTCAAAAACTTATGAGATTTTCATTAGATGTCATTTTGGCAAAAACAAGAGTTTTCTAAACCTTCATCAAAATAGGAATCGAGATCTATACGTTGCTTTCGTAAATAGCACGGTGGGCAACTTCTAGGATCTCTTTAACCCTATGCACAAAGATTTAATAAAACATTACTTATTTTTATAAAATCATTTTTTGTGATGTCTGAAAACGATTTTTCTTTTGCCTTCTCGTTAAAAGGAATCGACATTCATTAGTACTCCCAATTTTTAGCCTCGTGATTCTAATAACCTAATTTGATTGATTTTATGGAAATCTTATCGTTTAGTTTTGAAATCAATTTCATGTCATAAAGCAAATCAAGCATTAAAATGCGTTGGGGCTATTCATGGGCATGTGAGCCATCAAAATAACCCCGAACGCCCACAATCACATATTTCATTATGACGGGGCCTTAAACACGATTCTCGCCTTGGCATCGTTTTAAGGCCCGACGATTACATATTCATAATAAAAACTATATCATTCCTACTATTTACATCAAAGAGATGTCCATCATCGGATTTGGACCACGGGGTCGCTTTCCTAGGCTCACGACCAAATTTCCACACACCCACAACTGGATATTACAAGAAATAACCAACACGGATAATCTAACAATACCAAGACAATCTAAAAAAGCGATCTAAAGGAACCTCGCCCAATATAGTACTGTAAAAACAAACAAAAAATCAATAAATAAATATCATCGGGTTATTAGGAAGAATTTTGTTCCGATGGAACCCTCACTAATAATCCCTAATTCATTATTTCATCATCAATTACATGGAAACTACATTTAATTCAACCAAAGGATATGATAGAAATTGCAAGAATAAGGAGATTTTCACCTTGCAAATGAGATCAAAGTGGATGTAAACTTGTGTATTTTGAATAGAAGAAAAAGTATATTTGATACAATCAAATCAAAAGAATATTATTCCTCTTTTTTTTCTTTTCTCTCCTATTTTTGTAGCAAAATTCTCCTATTTTTCTCTCTTTCCAAGCTGATCTGCTGCTATTTTTCTTCTTCTCCGCCTGCTGCTAAACTTCTCTCTCTGTCTCTGCCTCACTAAATGAAGGAAATGTGCTGAAGTAGGCTGGCCTTAGCCCGCCATGCACTCAGCCCGCCATGCACTCAGCCCGCACCTCGATTCTCGCATCGTGCTGTCGGTTTTCGCCGAAAGGCTTGTATTTTGCAGTCCGGGAATTACTGTGAGACGTGACACATTATTCGGGAATGCTCATTTCGGATGGCCTTGTTGTCACGTCGGTTTTGACTGCAAATCGTTGTGGTTGCGTTGAGTGTTCGCACTTGCGCCCATTCTTCGCTCCCGCAGGCTGGTTCAATTGACGATTTTGCCCTCCTGTCACGGTTAGCACAGGGAACGCAAAATTTGGGTGTCTACACCCGAAATAAAACTTAAAAGATTTAATCATTAAAATGCTTAATTAGCCTAGCATAATCAAAGGAAAGGAAAAGCTTGGAGGATCAAAGTTCTAGAGCTTACACTTCAGGAGATTGAGCGAGGGATGAAAAATTAGCGTTAACATATTATCCATATTCAGGAAAGTCTACTTATTTGTTGAAATGCACTCCGTGCAATAACGCCAGTCTACTTGTTGAAATGCACTCCGTGCAATAACGCAAGTCTACTTATTTGTTGAAATGCACTTCGTGCAATAACGTGTCTTATTTATGAAGTTTATTATTATGCAAGTATTGTTTCTTTTGCACCCCGTGCATTAACATGCTTGTTATCTGTTATGCGCAACGTGATAGTGATTGTTGAATTACAATTGAAAACCATGTTAGTATATGAGTTGAACAACTCTCTTGTATGGGCAGGAGTTTAAGATGTGTTAGGAAACCGATCTAACTCACTGAAGTAACATTTGTCGCAGTGTAGAGGTATCGTAGAAGCGATATACACTGTTGATGCAATTGTAGCAGTGTTGATGAGACGGGGAACTAATTCATTAGTTCGTAGGTGGGGAACCACTCAGTTCACTATATTGATAATCGTTGAAATTTTGTGTCAGCTTATTCTGTATATATATCTTGAAAAGGTGATTCTCTTCTCATATATATATCTGTTAGACTTGTTGGGCATTCTTATGCTCATTCTTGCAATTATCTTAAAACAAATTACAGCTAAGGAAGAATTACCAGACGATTCTGGCGGTACAAAGAAAGTTGAAGATGTAGAAGATTTAAACTATGCTAGATTAACATTATTGGCAATGTCTAGAAAGTTCTGACGAGGAAAGGGGTTAGGTCATTTAATTGTGCGCCGTTTTAACGGAAAGCCCCCTCTTTCCTGGGAATTAACTGGTTGCTAATACTGCAAGTCTTAGATAGATAATTAGAGATTTGTTTATAAGTCTTTTAGGACTTATTTGTAATAAGAACAAGTAACCTGGGAATGTTGTAACAATGAATAAATGATATTTTATCACTTTTCCGCACTTTACTCTGATTATTAGAAGTTAAGATTTCTATATACGATTCAAATCAATTGTATTATGAGTTTTTATAGAAACTTATCGTGTACATTACCTTTAAGTTAATGAATATTTTGAATAAGGTTATATAAGTCAGCACAAAATTCGACTTGGCTAAAAGAAGTTAGCAGGTGGATTTCGGGGGCATGATAGTTTGGTATCAGAGCATTAGGTTATAGCTTTATGGTAAGAGTACCTTAGGATATAGCCTGCGTAAAATTTTGGAGATAGAAAAACTCGTAAAACGAAGGTTAAAAATGCTTATACTGGAATTTCGAGGACGAAATTCTTATAAGGAGGGGAGAATGTAATATCCTGAATATTTATAGAACTTATAAATATGATATTGAAAGACTAAAGTTAGCTGTAAAGTTAATTTCGAGGATGAAATTCTTTGATGTAGGGGTGAATGTAATACCCTGAATATTTATGAGGCTTATAAATACGATCGTATATGGTTAGAGGTTAATTTAATGACCTAAAACTAGGTATCGAGAAGTTTAAAATCTTAAACTCCAATAAGATTCAAATTTTGTATCATATGTCCTTAAATAAAGATCCAAATGATATTTTGAAGCAGGTGTTTTGTGATTATATCGTGTAAACGATAAATTTGGGCAAATAAAAATTTTTCGCCAAGCAGATGTGTTGTGCTTACACGGACAAAATGATTTGTCGTGCTTCCAGCGAATTCACCGAGAAGCGTCCTGACAAATTATTTTTAGTAAGCTGTTGTGTCGTGCTTCGAAATGACAAAGTGATTTGTCGTGCTTACGCATTGTCGTGCTTACGCTTTGACGTGCTTACCCATTGTCGTGCTTACGCTTTGTCGTGCTTATGCTTTGTCGTGTTTACGCCTGGCACACGCCGGCTTACGCCTAGCACACGCCGACTTACGCCTGGCACACGCCGGGTACCAAAGTGTAATTAACCTATGTACTAAAGTATAATTAACCACTTTTTATTAGCTTAAAGTGTAATTAACCTAGGTACCAAAGTGTAATAAGCCGGGTGCAAAGTGTAATAAGCCGAGCCCTAACGTGCAATTAGAGAAACTTAGTTTTTCTATAAATAGCAAGCTCAGTTCATTCATTCCTTACTACTTTTCAAGAGCAGTTCAAGAGCAAAAACACTCTATATTTATATTCTGAGAGATATTGTGAGATAAAAATTACTTTCTAAGCATCGAAGCGCTGCGTGATTGGAAGTAAAGCTAGCAACTACAAGAGGTATTACTCTAGTGGTTATTATTTTCATTCTTCTTTATATATTTAGTAAAAATATACTTTTATAAGCAGTTATAATGCCCAAATTATTTTAAGTATATAGTACAAAAGTCCTATTTACCAGCAGTTATAATGCCCAAATTATTTTAAGTATATAGTGCAAAAGTCTTATTTACAAGCAGTTATAATGTCCGATTTTCTTCAAGTATTTAGTAAGAATATTCATTTTATAAGCAGTTATAATGCTGAAATTATTTCAAATATAATAGCCGGATGTTCATTTTATAACTGTTATAATGCTCAATTTATTTTAAATATAGTTGATGAATATTCATTTTATATGCAGTTATAATGCTGAAATTATTTCATGTATATTAGAAGGAGTCTTATTTATAAGCGGTTATAATACCCGAAATAAAACTTAAAAGATTTAATCGTTAAAATGCTTAATTAGCCTAGCATAATCAAAGGAAAGGAAAAGCTTGGAGGATCAAAGTTCTAGAGCTTACACTTCAGGAGATTGAGCGAGGGATTAAAAATTAGTGTTAACATGTTATCCATATTCAGGCAAGCCTACTTATTTGTTGAAATGCACTCCGTGCAATAACGCAAGTCTACTTACTTGTTGAAATGCACTCCGTGCAATAACGCAAGTCTACTTATTTGTTGAAATGCACTTCGTGCAATAACGTGTCTTATTTATGAAGTTTATTTTTATGTAAGTATTGTTTCTTTTGCACCCCGTGCATTAACATGCTTGTTATCTGTTATGCGCAACGTGATAGTGATTGTTGAATTTCAATTGAAAACCATGTTAGTATCTGAGTTGAACAACTCTCTTGTATGGGTAGGAGTTTAAGATGTGTTAGGAAACCGATCTAACTCACTGAGGTAACATTTGTCGCAGTGTAGAGGTATCGTAGAAGCGATATACACTGTTGATGCAATTGTAGCAGTGTTGATGAGACGGGGAACTAATTCATTAGTTCGTAGGTGGGGAACCACTCAGTTCACTATATTGATAATCGTTGAAATTTTGTGTCAGCTTATTCTGTATATATATCTTGAAAAAGTGATTCTCTTCTCATATATATATCTGTTAGACTTGTTGGGCATTCTTATGCTCATTCTTGCAATTATCTTAAAACAAATTACAGCTAAGGAAGAATTACCAGACGATTCTGGCGGTACAAAGAAAGTTGAAGATGTAGAAGATTTAAACTATGCTAGATTAACATTATTGGCAATGTCTAGAAAGTTTTGACGAGGAAAGGGGTTAGGTCATTTAATTGCGCGCCGTTTTAACGGAAAGCCCCCTCTTTCCTGGGAACTAACTGGTTGCTAATACTGCAAGTCTTAGATAGATAATTAGAGATTTGTTTATAAGTCTTTTAGAACTTATTTGTAATAAGAACAAGTAACCTGGGAATGTTGTAACAATGAACAAATGATATTTTATCACTTTTCCGCACTTTACTCTGATTATTAGAAGTTAAGATTTCTATATACGATTCAAATCAATTGTATTATGAGTTTTTATAGAAACTTATCGTGTACATTACCTTTAAGTTAATGAATATTTTGAATAAGGTTATATAAGTCAGCACGAAATCCGACTTGGCTAAAAGAAGCTAGCAGGTGGATTTCGGGGGCATGATAGTTTGGTATCAGAGCATTAGGTTATAGCTCTAGGGTAAGAGTACCTTAGGATATAGCCTGCGTAAAATTTTGGAGATAGAAAAACTCGTAAAACGAAGGTTAAAAATGCTTATACTGGAATTTCGAGGACGAAATTCTTATAAGGAGGGGAGAATGTAATATCCTGAATATTTATAAAACTTATAAATATGATATTGAAAAACTAAATTTAGCTGTAAAGTTAATTTCGAGGATGAAATTCTTTGAAGTAGGGGTGAATGTAATACCCTGAATATTTATGAGGCTTATAAATACGATCGTATATGGTTAGAGGTTAATTTAATAACCTAAAACTAGGTACCGAGAAGTTTAAAATCTTAAACTCCAATAAGATTCAAATTTTGTATCATATGTCCTTAAATAAAGATCCAAATGATATTTTGAAGCAGGTGTTTTGTGATTATATCGTGTAAACGATAAATTTGGGCAAATAAAAAATTTTCGCCAAGCAGATGTGTCGTGCTTACACGTACAAAATGATTTGTCGTGCTTCCAGCGTATTCACCGAGAAGCGTCCTGACAAATTATTTTTAGTAAGCTGTTGTGTCGTGCTTCGAAATGACAAAGTGATTTATCGTGCTTACGCATTGTCGTGCTTACGCTTTGACGTGCTTACGCATTGTCGTGCTTACGCTTTGTCGTGCTTACGCTTTGTCGTGCTTACGCCTGGCACACGCCGGCTTACGCCTGGCACACGCCGACTTACGCCTGGCACACGCCGGGTACTAAAGTGTAATTAACCTATGTACTAAAGTATAATTAACCACTTTTTATTAGCGTAAAGTGTAATTAACCTAGGTACCAAAGTGTAATAAGCCGGGTGCAAAGTGTAATAAGCCGAGCCCCTAACGTGCAATTAGAGAAACTTAGTTTTTCGATAAATAGCAAGCTCAGTTCATTCATTCCTTACTACTTTTCAAGAGCAGTTCAAGAGTAAAAACACTCTATATTTATATTCTGAGAGATATTGTGAGATAAAAATTACTTTCTAAGCATCGAAGCGCTGCGTGATTGGAAGTAAAGCTAGCAACTACAAGAGGTATTACTCTAGTGGTTATTATTTTCATTCTTCTTTATATATTTAGTAAAAATATACTTTTATAAGCAGTTATAATGCCCAAATTATTTTAAGTATATAGTACAAAAGTCCTATTTACCAGCAGTTATAATGCCCAAATTATTTTAAGTATATAGTACAAAAGCCCTATTTACAAGCAGTTATAATGTCCGAATTTCTTCAAGTATTTAGTAAGAATATTCATTTTATAAGCAGTTATAATGCTGAAATTATTTCAAATATAATAGCCGGATATTCATTTTATAAGCAGTTATAATGCTCAATTTATTTTAAATATAGTTGATGAATATTCATTTTATATGCAGTTATAATGCTGAAATTATTTCATGTATATTAGAAGGAGTCTTATTTATAAGCGGTTATAATACCCGAAATAAAACTTAAAAGATTTAATCGTTAAAATGCTTAATTAGCCTAGCATAATCAAAGGAAAGGAAAAGCTTGGAGGATCAAAGTTCTAGAGCTTACACTTCAGGAGATTGAGCGAGGTATGAAAAATTAGCGTTAACATATTATCCATATTCAGGCAAGCCTACTTATTTGTTGAAATGCACTCCGTGCAATAACGCAAGTCTACTTATTTGTTGAAATGCACTCCGTGCAATAACGCAAGTCTACTTATTTGTTGAAATGCACTCCGTGCAATAACGTGTCTTATTTATGAAGTTTATTGTTATGCAAGTATTGTTTCTTTTGCACCCCGTGCATTAACATGTTTGTTATCTGTTATGCGCAACGTGATAGTGATTGTTGAATTTCAATTGAAAACCATGTTAGTATCTGAGTTGAACAACTCTCTTGTATGGGCAGGAGTTTAAGATGTGTTAGGAAACCGATCTAACTCACTGAGGTAACATTTGTCGTAGTGTAGAGGTATCGTAGAAGCGATATACACTGTTGATGCAATTGTAGCAGTGTTGATGAGACGGGGAACTAATTCATTAATTCGTAGGTGGGGAACCACTCAGTTCACTATATTGATAATCGTTGAAATTTCGTGTCAGCTTATTCTGTATATATATCTTGAAAAGGTGATTCTCTTCTCATATATATATCTGTTAGACTTGTTGGGCATTCTTATGCTCATTCTTGCAATTATCTTAAAACAAATTACAGCTAAGGAAGAATTACCAGACGATTCTGGCGGTACAAAGAAAGTTGAAGATGTAGAAGATTTAAACTATGCTAGATTAACATTATTGGCAATGTCTAGAAAGTTCTGACGAGGAAAGGGGTTAGGTCATTTAATTGCGCGCCGTTTTAACGGAAAGCCCCCTCTTTCCTGGGAACTAACTGGTTGCTAATACTGCAAGTCTCAGATAGATAATTAGAGATTTGTTTATAAGTCTTTTAGGACTTATTTGTAATAAGAACAAGTAACCTGGGAATGTTGTAACAATGAACAAATGATATTTTATCACTTTTCCGCACTTTACTCTGATTATTAGAAGTTAAGATTTCTATATACGATTCAAATCAATTGTATTACGAGTTTTTATAGAAACTTATCGTGTACATTACCTTTAAGTTAATGAATATTTTGAATAAGGTTATATAAGTCAGCACGAAATCCGACTTGGCTAAAAGAAGCTAAGCGTGACAGTTTGGTATCAGAGCATTAGGTTATAGCTCTAGGGTAAGAGTACCTTAGGATATAGCCTGCGTAAAATTTTGGAGATAGAAAAACTCGTAAAACGAAGGTTAAAAATGCTTATACTGGAATTTCGAGGACGAAATTCTTATAAGGTGGGGAGAATGTAATATCCTGAATATTTATAGAACTTATAAATATGATATTGAAAGACTAAAGTTAGCTGTAAAGTTAATTTCGAGGATGAAATTCTTTGAAGTAGGGGTGAATGTAATACCCTGAATATTTATGAGGCTTATAAATACGATCGTATATGGTTAGAGGTTAATTTAATGACCTAAAACTAGGTATCGAGAAGTTTTTAAAATCTTAAACCCCAATAAGATTCAAATTTTGTATCATATGTCCTTAAATAAAGATCCAAATGATATTTTGAAGCAGGTGTTTTGTGATTATATCGTGTAAACGATAAATTTGGGCAAATAAAATTTTTTTGCCAAGCAGTTGTGTCGTGCTTACACGGACAAAATGATTTGTCGTGCTTCCAGCGAATTCACCGAGAAGCGTCCTAACAAATTATTTTTAGTAAGCTGCTGTGTCGTGCTTTGAAATGACAAAGTGATTTGTCGTGCTTACGCTTTGTCGTGCTTACGCATTGTCGTGCTTACGCATTGTCGTGCTTACGCTTTCACGTGCTTACGCATTGTCGTGCTTACGCTTTGACGTGCTTACGCATTGTCGTGCTTACGCTTTGACGTGCTTACGCATTGTCGTGCTTACGCATTGTCGTGCTTACGCTTTGTCGTGCTTACGCTTTGTCGTGCTTACGCCTGGCACACGCCGGCTTACGCCTGGCACACGCCGGCTTACGCCTGGCACACGCCGGCTTACGCCTGGCACACGCCGGCTTACGCCTGGCACACGCCGGCTTACGCCTGGCACACGCCGGCTTACGCCTGGCACACGTCGGGTACTAAAGTGTAATTAACCTATGTACTAAAGTGTAATTAACCTATGTACCAAAGTGTAATAAGCCGGGTGCAAATTGTAATAAGCCGAGCCCCTAACGTGCAATTAGAGAAACTTGGTTTTTCTATAAATAGCAAGCTCAGTTCATTCATTCCTTACTACTTTTCAAGAGCAGTTCAAGAGCAAAAACACTCTATATTTATATTCTAAGAGATATTGTGAGATAAAAATTACTTTCTAAGCATCGAAGCGCTGCGTGATTGGAAGTAAAGCTAGCAACTACAAAAGGTATTACTCTAGTGGTTATTATTTTCATTCTTCTTTATATATTTAGTAAAAATATACTTTTATAAGCAGTTATAATGCCCAAATTATTTTAAGTATATAGTACAAAAGTCCTATTTACCAGCAGTTATAATGCCCAAATTATTTTAAGTATATAGTACAAAAGCCCTATTTACAAGCAGTTATAATATCCGAATTTCTTCAAGTATTTAGTAAGAATATTCATTTTATAAGCAGTTATAATGCTGAAATTATTTCAAATATAATAGCCGAATATTCATTTTATAAGCAGTTATAATGCTCAATTTATTTTAAATATAGTTGATGAATATTCATTTTATATGCAGTTATAATGCTAAAATTATTTCATGTATATTAGAAGGAGTCTTATTTATAAGCGGTTATAATACCCGAAATAAAACTTAAAAGATTTAATCGTTAAAATGCTTAATTAGCCTAGCATAATCAAAGGAAAGGAAAAGCTTGGAGGATCAAAGTTCTAGAGCTTACACTTCAGGAGATTGAGCGAGGGATAAAAAATTAGCGTTAACATATTATCCATATTCAGGCAAGTCTACTTATTTGTTGAAATGCACTCCGTGCAATAACGCAAGTCTACTTATTTGTTGAAATGCACTCCGTGCAATAACGCAAGTCTACTTATTTGTTGAAATGCACTCCGTGCAATAACGTGTCTTATTTATGAAGTTTATTGTTATGCAAGTATTGTTTCTTTTGCACCCCGTGCATTAACATGTTTGTTATCTGTTATGCGCAACGTGATAGTGATTGTTGAATTTCAATTGAAAACCATGTTAGTATCTGAGTTGAACAACTCTCTTGTATGGGCAGGAGTTTAAGATGTGTTAGGAAACCGATCTAACTCACTGAGGTAACATTTGTCGTAGTGTAGAGGTATCGTAGAAGCGATATACACTGTTGATGCAATTGTAGCAGTGTTGATGAGACGGGGAACTAATTCATTAGTTCGTAGGTGGGGAACCACTCAGTTCACTATATTGATAATCGTTGAAATTTTGTGTCAGCTTATTCTGTATATATATCTTGAAAAGGTGATTCTCTTCTCATATATATATCTGTTAGACTTGTTGGGCATTCTTATGCTCATTCTTGCAATTATCTTAAAACAAATTACATCTAAGGAAGAATTACCAGACGATTCTGGCGGTACAAAGAAAGTTGAAGATGTAGAAGATTTAAACTATGCTAGATTAACATTATTGGCAATGTCTAGAAAGTTCTGACGAGGAAAGGGGTTAGGTCATTTAATTGCGCGCCGTTTTAACGGAAAGCCCCCTCTTTCCTGGGAACTAACTGGTTGCTAATACTGCAAGTCTCATATAGATAATTAGAGATTTGTTTATAAGTCTTTTAGGACTTATTTGTAATTAGAACAAGAAACCTGGGAATGTTGTAACAATGAACAAATGATATTTTATCACTTTTCCGCACTTTACTCTGATTATTAGAAGTTAAGATTTCTATATACGATTCAAATCAATTGTATTACGAGTTTTTATAGAAACTTATCGTGTACATTACCTTTAAGTTAATGAATATTTTGAATAAGGTTATAATAAGTCAGCAGCACGAAATCCTACTTGGCTAAAAGAAGCTAAGCGTGACAGTTTGGTATCAGAGCATTAGGTTATAGCTCTAGGGTAAGAGTACCTTAGGATATAGCCTGCGTAAAATTTTGGAGATAGAAAAACTCGTAAAACGAAGGTTAAAAATGCTTATACTGGAATTTCGAGGACGGAATTCTTATAAGGTGGGGAGAATGTAATATCCTGAATATTTATAGAACTTATAAATATGATATTGAAAGACTAAAGTTAGCTGTAAAGTTAATTTCGAGGATGAAATTCTTTGAAGTAGGGGTGAATGTAATACCCTGAATATTTATGAGGCTTATAAATACGATCGTATATGGTTAGAGGTTAATTTAATGACCTAAAACTAGGTATCGAGAAGTTTAAAATCTTAAACCCCAATAAGATTCAAATTTTGTATCATATGTCCTTAAATAAAGATCCAAATGATATTTTGAAGCAGGTGTTTTGTGATTATATCGTGTAAACGATAAATTTGGGCAAATAAAATTTTTTTGCCAAGCAGTTGTGTCGTGCTTACACGGACAAAATGATTTGTCGTGCTTCCAGCGAATTCACCGAGAAGCGTCCTAACAAATTATTTTTAGTAAGCTGTTGTGTCGTGCTTTGAAATGACAAAGTGATTTGTCGTGCTTTCGCTTTGTCGTGCTTACGCATTGTCGTGCTTACGCTTTCACGTGCTTACGCATTGTCGTGCTTACGCTTTGACGTGCTTACGCATTGTCGTGCTTACGCTTTGACGTGCTTACGCATTGTCGTGCTTACGCTTTGTCGTGCTTACGCTTTGTCGTGCTTACGCCTGGCACACGCCGGCTTACGCCTGGCACACGCCGGCTTACGCCTGGCACACGCCGGCTTACGCCTGGCACACGCCGGCTTACGCCTGGCACACGTCGGGTACTAAAGTGTAATTAACCTATGTACTAAAGTGTAATTAACCACTTTTTATTAGGTTAAAGTGTAATTAACCTATGTACCAAAGTGTAATAAGCCGGGTGCAAATTGTAATAAGCCGAGCCCCTAACGTGCAATTAGAGAAACTTGGTTTTTCTATAAATAGCAAGCTCAGTTCATTCATTCCTTACTACTTTTCAAGAGCAGTTCAAGAGCAAAAACACTCTGTATTTATATTCTAAGAGATATTGTGAGATAAAAATTACTTTCTAAGCATCGAAGCGCTGCGTGATTGGAAGTAAAGCTAGCAACTACAAAAGGTATTACTCTAGTGGTTATTATTTTCATTATTCTTTATATATTTAGTAAAAATATACTTTTATAAGCAGTTATAATGCCCAAATTATTTTAAGTATATAGTACAAAAGTCCTATTTACCAGCAGTTATAATGCCCAAATTATTTTAAGTATATAGTACAAAAGCCCTATTTACAAGCAGTTATAATGTCCGAATTTCTTCAAGTATTTAGTAAGAATATTCATTTTATAAGCAGTTATAATGCTGAAATTATTTCAAATATAATAGCCGAATATTCATTTTATAAGCAGTTATAATGCTCAATTTATTTTAAATATAGTTGATGAATATTCATTTTATATGCAGTTATAATGCTAAAATTATTTCATGTATATTAGAAGGAGTCTTATTTATAAGCGGTTATAATACCCGAAATAAAACTTAAAAGATTTAATCGTTAAAATGCTTAATTAGCCTAGCATAATCAAAGGAAAGGAAAAGCTTGGAGGATCAAAGTTCTAGAGCTTACACTTCAGGAGATTGAGCGAGGGATAAAAAATTAGCGTTAACATATTATCCATATTCAGGCAAGTCTACTTATTTGTTGAAATGCACTCCGTGCAATAACGCAAGTCTACTTATTTGTTGAAATGCACTCCGTGCAATAACGCAAGTCTACTTATTTGTTGAAATGCACTCCGTGCAATAACGTGTCTTATTTATGAAGTTTATTGTTATGCAAGTATTGTTTCTTTTGCACCCCGTGCATTAACATGTTTGTTATCTGTTATGCGCAACGTGATAGTGATTGTTGAATTTCAATTGAAAACCATGTTAGTATCTGAGTTGAACAACTCTCTTGTATGGGCAGGAGTTTAAGATGTGTTAGGAAACCGATCTAACTCACTGAGGTAACATTTGTCGTAGTGTAGAGGTATCGTAGAAGCGATATACACTGTTGATGCAATTGTAGCAGTGTTGATGAGACGGGGAACTAATTCATTAATTCGTAGGTGGGGAACCACTCAGTTCACTATATTGATAATCGTTGAAATTTCGTGTCAGCTTATTCTGTATATATATCTTGAAAAGGTGATTCTCTTCTCATATATATATCTGTTAGACTTGTTGGGCATTCTTATGCTCATTCTTGCAATTATCTTAAAACAAATTACAGCTAAGGAAGAATTACCAGACCATTCTGGCGGTACAAAGAAAGTTGAAGATGTAGAAGATTTAAACTATGCTAGATTAACATTATTGGCAATGTCTAGAAAGTTCTGACGAGGAAAGGGGTTAGGTCATTTAATTGCGTGTCGTTTTAACGGAAAGCCCCCTCTTTCCTGGGAACTAACTGGTTGCTAATACTGCAAGTCTTAGATAGATAATTAGAGATTTGTTTATAAGTCTTTTAGGACATATTTGTAATAAGAACAAGTAACCTGGGAATGTTGTAACAATGAACAAATGATATTTTATCACTTTTCCGTACTTTACTCTGATTATTAGAAGTTAAGATTTCTATATACGATTCAAATCAATTGTATTACGAGTTTTTATAGAAACTTATCGTGTAAATTACCTTTAAGTTAATGAATATTTTGAATAAGGTTATATAAGTCAGCACGAAATCCGACTTGGCTAAAAGAAGCTAGCAGGTGGATTTTCGGGGCGTGACAGGAAGGACCTGCCGAAGGACCCTCTCCCTCATCATCATTAGATTCATGTTATTCTTCAGCAGGAGGAGAATGAACTATGTAACCCATACCATGAGGATGTGACTCACCGCCATCCCATTCCTTATAACGTGCAATCAGACGGTGGTCCAACACCAACAATGGCTGCTGCAAAGCCTCCTCAGCTCCCCAACGGACTCCCGCACGAAGACACAACCCACATATCAACGAAGGGTGTGGTAAACCACCCTGACTATGCAAAGTCTGTAAAGTGCGGCGAATCGACGCCTTAATCAGCTGACCCACGTTAATCTCAATCCCCGTCACAATAGCATATAACAATAAAGCTTTCTCCTTGGGTACATCACTCACGTGCTGTGATGGCATCAGTTTAGCCAAAAGGAAGGCATACCAGACCTTACCATACCGACTCAAGTCCTTGCTATGGAACATAGGTGCAGCACGTGGCCCTCTAGATATCCATGTCATCTCAGGCCTGCATAAGTCAGTAACTACCTTCTCCACATTGGGCCCCTCCTCAAGGAATCGAGTGTATTGGCAACGTAAATCAGGCCTCAAGTTGTAATACTCATTGATTGTTTGGGCGCTGAAGGAAACTGTCTTACCCCGTATTGTAACCTCACATGGTGCCGCGTCCTCTGCATTAGCATAAAACTCTTTGACTATGGCTATACACGCAGGCTCCGGATGGGCAGTGAATGTCTCCCATCCCCTCTCTACTATCTGATGCATCATCTCACCATCAACCACTTCATCAAGCGTGAGACCGCGCTCGGGAGTTAGAGCTTTACCCGATGTATACGATTCATACCTATTAGCCGCCTCTGCACTGACAAACTTTCTTCGATCAAATTTCCTGGATGGAGTAGACGATGATCCTTCACCACGTTGCCTCTTTGGAGCCATGATTGAGCTTTTGACAAACAACCCAAACACTACAATCTTCTATGCAATAACAATTTTCCCCCAAACTCCAACTTGTCTAACTCCGAAGTGATAGAAGCACAATCCAATGGAATAGATCTGAGGAGCAAACCCTAGAATAATTGCATGCAACGATAAAACAAAGATAAATCTTGAAAGCCACAGAGTATTCCTTCAATGAATGAGAGATGGATTAGACAGAGGCTGGGGTTTGTTTTTATAGTGGTATGATTTAGGGTTTGCGTAGGAATTCAAGTATGGAAAGAAATTTGGAAGGAATTAGAAGTGAAATTGGAAGGATTCGGGTTAGGTTGGTATTGGAGAAGGAGAAATAGTGTTTTGGAGAAGTTGCATGGGAGTTGGAAGGTTAAAAATCAAATTAGAATCGGACTTTTAAAAACTGATTTCGCGATTCTCACCGGGGCGAGAAAATAGGCTTATGAACCTCCCTGGGGCGAGAATCGGCAGAGAGGTTGGGGTTGGGGCGAGAAAAATCCAGGACGGGGCGCGCTTCAACAGAGAGGTTCTCGCCGGGGCGAGAAACCTTAGTGCAATTTTCTCGCCGGGGCGAGAATCCTCAGACTTGAAATTTTTTTTCCTGCTTTTCCCTCTTGATCCTCTTGTCCTCTCTTGTACCATCCCAATGAACATGTTTCCTCCTTCTAAAGCATTCCCATAGACTGTATCTCTGTTTCAATGAACACAACATAAATAAGTTACACACGGAAGATTGAAGACCAAATTTAAACAGAAACACTGAACTACTCCTAGAAAAATATTAACTATACTAATTCTATGAAAGAAATAAAATATCATGATTGGGTTGCCTCCCATCAAGCGCTTGGTTTATAGTCGTCAGCCCGACTTTCTCAGCAGTATTAGGCTTCAGCTTGATCGGGAGTAGAAAGGTGAATCACTGATACTTGTCGATCCACATCGCCTCCCCAATAATGTTTGAGTCGCTGAGCGTTGATTTGAATGTGCGCTTTGAATCCGGTTCTTCGACTTCAATTGCCCCGTGAGAACTTACAGCAGTGATAATGAAAGGGCCTGACCATCTAGACTTCAGTTTTCCAGGAAATAACCGCAGTCTGGAATTGAACAATAGCACAGCTTGTCCCGGTTCAAACTTCCGATCCACAATCCATTTGTCATGACACCTTTTGACTTTTTCTTTGTACAGCTTGGCATTCTCATAGGCATGATGGCGAAATTCCTCCATCTCGTTCAATTAGAGCAACCTTTTCTCACCCTCGGCTTGAAGATCAAGGTTCAACTTTTGAATTGCCCAATAGGCCTTATGCTTAAGTTCGACCGGTAAATGACATGCTTTCCCATAAACCATACGATACGGCGACATTCCGATGGGATTCTTATCAGCAGTGCGATATGCCCATAAAGCATCGTCTAGTTTCGTTGCCCAGTCCTTGCGAGTCGGGTTTACCACTTTCTCCAAAATTTGCTTAATTTCCCGATTCGATACCTCTGCTTGGCCATTCGTTTGGGGATGATAAGCCGTAGCAATCCGGTGTTTGACTCTGTACTTAGCTAACAACTTAGTGAACTGCTTGTTACAAAAATGAGTACCTTCGTCACTGATTATGGCTTTTGGTGTGCCGAATCTAGTAAAGATATTCTTGTGCAGGAACCGTAGAACCACTTTGGCATCATTGGTGGGTAATGCAATTGCTTCGACCCATTTTGACACGTAATCCATCGCCAAAAGTATGTATTGATTGTTGAATGATGACGGAAACGGCCCCATAAAGTCAATAACCCAAACATCAAATAGTTCAACTTCAAGGATGGTGTTGAGAGGCATTTCGTGCCGCTTCGAGATATTTCCAACCCGTTGACATCTATCACACTTAAGCACAAAGAGATGGGCGTCCTTGAACAACGAAGGCCAAAAAAATCCCGACTGTAACACCTTTGCTGCAGTTCTTTCTCCTCCATAATGGCCTCCATAATCTGACGAATGGCAATGAGTCAATATACTCCCCATTTCTTCCTGTGGCACACAACGTCGAATCATTTGATCTGCGCAAGTTTTGAAGAGGAATGGCTCATCCCAAAAGTACTGTTTGACATCATGGAGAAATTTCTTTCTTTGCTGAAAAGTGAAATCTTGCGGAAGAACATTACTGACTAGGAAATTCACATAATCAGCATACCAAGGGACTTCGGTGTTGATACCAAACAGTTGTTCATCTGGAAATGATTCATTGATTACCACATCATTCTTTTTCTGCGTGTCGGCATTCTCTAACCTTGAAAGATGATCAGCCACTTGATTCTCCGTACCTTTCCTATCTCGAATTTCCAAGTCAAATTCTTGCAATAAGAGGACCCATCGAATCAACCTGGGTTTGGCATCCTTCTTTGCAATCAAGTATTCGATAGTTGCATGATCAGTGTAGACAATCACCTTGGTTCCAATTAGATATGCTCGAAACTTGTCAAAGGCAAATACTACTGCAAGCAACTCTTTCTTTGTAGTAGTATAATTTAATTGAGCTTTTGTGAGTGTCTTACTTGAGTAGTAGATGGTGTGAAAAACCTTGTCCCTTCGCTGACCCAACACAGCTCCCACTGCATAATCACTTGCGTCACACATCAACTCAAAAAGCAGAGTCCAATCGGGAGCAATTATGATCAGGGCTGTGACTAACTTCTTTTTCAGCACTTCAAAGGCTTCAATGCAAGCTTGATCCATCTTAAAGGGAACATCTTTCTCAAGGAGTGAACACAATGGTTTTGAAATTTTTGAGAAATCCTTGATGAATCGACGGTAGAATCCTGCATGTCCGAGAAAACTTCTAATGCCTTTTACAGATGTCGGTGGAGGTAGCTTTTCAATGGTTTCGATCTTGGCCCTATCCACCTCTAAACCTGCGTCGGATACTTTGTGCCCTAGAATAATCCCTTCTCGCACCATAAAGTGGCACTTTTCCCAATTAAGCACCAAATTCGTCTCCACACAACGCTGTAGTATTAAGATGAGATTTTTAAGACACAAGTCAAAACTATCACCGAATACAGAGAAGTCATCCATGAATAACTCCAAATTTTGTTCAACCATATCCGAGAAGATAGCCATCATGCATCGCTGGAATGTAGCCGGTGCATTACATAACCCGAAAGACATTCTTTAGAATGCAAACGTTCCATAAGGACATGTAAAAGTTGTTTTCTCTTGATCTTCTGGAGCTATCACTATCTGGTTATATCTTGAGTATTCATCGAGAAGGCAATAGAACTGATGACCGGACAACCTATCCAACATCTGATCAATAAATGGTAAAGGAAAGTGATCCTTGCGCGTAGCTTTATTCAACTTACGGTAATCCATACACACTCTCCAACCTGTAACTGTTCTTGTAGGAATGAGTTCATTGTTTTCGTTATCAATCACTGTTATTCCTCCCTTTTTAGGCACACATTGTACGGGACTTACCCAAGCACTATCTGAAATTAGATAGATAATACCGGCGTCTAACCACTTAATAATTTCCTTCTTCACTACTTCTTTCATAATTGGATTCAATCTTCTTTGTTGCTCAATGACCGGTTTTGCTCCTTCTTCAAGCAGAATTTTATGCATGCAAAACGATGGACTGATTCCCTTGATGTCTGCTATTATCCACCCAATTGCTGTTTTATGCTCACGCAAAACCCTTAATAGTTTTTCTTCTTGAGATTCATTCAAATGTGCAGAAACTATTACTGGTAGTGTGTCCGATTCTCCCAAGTAAGCACAGCATAAATGAGATGGAAGGGGTTTTAGTTCAAGTACAGGTGGCTCTTCCACTGACGGTTTGGACCTCTTTTCTCCTTCGTTCGGCCGGTCAAGTACATCAAATTGCCTGCTAAATTTCCGAGGAATAGGTAATGAGTTTAGAACCTTGACATAATCCCACTCATCTGGAACATCAAAAGTATCTATCCCAACCAGAGCAGCTTCTAATGGATCTTCAACAATAATTGCCATGGTTTGTTCATTCACAATTTCATCAAGCAGGTCTATCCGTAAGCATTCCTCGCCCTCCTTAGGGAATTTCATCGATTTAAGCACATTAAAGGTGACTTCCTGGTCTTGAACTCTCATTGTCAATTCACCTTTCCGCACATCTATCAACGTTCTCCTTGTTGCTAAGAATGGATGACCTAAAATGATGGGAATTTCCTTATCCTCTTCGTAATCCAAAATGATGAAATCAGCCGGAAAAATGAATTTATCGACTTTAACCAAAATATCTTCCACAATACCCCTCGGATATGTCACTGATCTGTCTGCCAACTGCAAACTGATGTTTGTCGGTTTTGGTGCCTTTAGCCCAAGCTGAGTGTAAACTGATAACAACATTAAATTGATACTAGCTCCTAAATCACACAATGCCATTCCCGAGAACTGGTTACCAATTACATAAGGGATAGTGAAGCTTCCTGGATCCTTTAGTTTAGGTGGCAACTTATTTTGCAAAATTGCGCTGCACTCCTCGGTAAGTGCCACCGTTTCAAATTCACCCAATTTCCTTTTCTTTGACAAAACATTTTTCATAAACTTTGCATAACTGGGCATCTGTTCCAGGGCTTCTGCAAACAGTATATTAATGTGTAGTTTCTTGAAAACATCCAAAAATCTGGAAAATTGCTTGTCTAGCTTGGCCTTCTGCAATCTTTGAGCGAATGGTACGGGAGGCACTACACTATCTGGCTTGAGTTCCTTTGACTTTACCTCCAAACCTGTATCCTTCACTTTTTCTGATTCATTCACCCTACTTTTCACCGGAGCTTCTTCATCCTCTTTCTCCACAACTGTTTTTGGTTTAAAATTTCCTTTAACTGCACCGGGCAGCTCTTTACCACTCCTTAAGGTGACAACCTTGCACTGTTCCTTTCCTTCCGTTCTTGGGTTGACTTCTGTATCACTTGGAAGTGCTCATTGTGGTCGAGTATTCAAGATGTGAGCCAACTGTCCCAGCTGATTTTCCAAGTTCCTAATTGACACTGCCTGGCTCTTCACGTTTAAATCTACCTGAGTTAGCAACTTATCTTAATCATTCATTCTTTTCTCAGATGTTGTGATAAACCTTGCCAATGATTCTTCTAAATCGGCTTTCTTTCCACATGTTGTGGAGCTTGGTTCTGAAAACCTGGGGGATTCTAAGTTCTAGGAGCTGGATTTTGAACCTGAGTGTTATTGCTCTATGAGAAACCCGGATGATTCTTCCACCCCGGATTATATGCATTCTGGTATAGCTGTTGCTTTCTGTTATAACTCCCCACGAACTGTACCGATTCCGGATTAATGGCACAATACTCCGTCGGATGTGCACATGCACAGAGCTCACACACATAGGCTACTTGCTGGGTTTTCGATTCTGCCAAAGCTTCAATCCGCTTAGACATGGCTGCCATCTGAGCTGTTAGTGCCGTGACCGCATCTACTTCCAAAACTCCAGCTACCTTTTGTTGATTCAGTCTGGAAGTCGACCATTGATAATTATTTGCAGCCATAGTCTCTAACAAAGTGTAAGCTTCATCAAACTTTTTATCCATAAGTGCTCCTCCTGCAGCTGCATCAATGCATGTTCGAGTGTCATTATTCAGTCCATTGTAGAATGTCTGCACTTGTAGCCACTTGGGTAGCCCATGATGTGGACATTTTCTCAATAACTCCTTGAACCTTTCCCAAGCCTCGTATAGTGACTCTCCATGCTGTTGCCAAAATGTAGAAATCTCGTTTCTCAACTTAGTCGACTTAGCTGGCGGGAAAAATTTCGCTAGGAATTTCTGAGCTAGATTATCCCACGTTGTGATGGACCCTGGCGGAAGTGAGTGCAACCAGCTCTTTGCTTTATCTCTCAGTGTGAACGGAAATAAACGTAATCTCACTGCATCATCTGTCACATTGGGATATTTGAAGGTATCACAAATCTCCAGGAAACTAACCAAGTGTTCATTTGGATCATCGTTGGCTAAACCCCCAAACTGTACCGCATTCTGAAGCATATGAATTGTTCCCGGCTTGATTTCGAAGGAATTAGCAGTGATGAATGGTCTCGTGATGCTCGATTTGATCTCGCCTATTTTAGGCATATCATATTCCCTCAATGATTTATGTTCTTCGTTAGCCATTTTCTCTTTCTCAAGTGTCTCCTGACAGAATTTTCTCAACTGACGAAGCTTGTTCTCAAGATTATCCTCACACTGCACGAGTTCCGGTTGTTTTGATCGCGTTTACATAAACGAATCAAACGACACCTGAACAAAAAACAAAAGAAAAATAAGTTTGCTTAACTAAAACAGACTTAATTAAACTGATATTGAAAATTATAAACACAAATAATTCCCCGGCAACGGCGCCAAAAACTTGTTGCCCGATTTGACAATCGACAATTACGTGCAAGTATACACGATCAACAAGTAATAAAGTGATAAGAGAGAGTGTCGAACCCACAGGAATTACTATGTTATTAATCTCCAATTGTCAATCTAAATTATGCATATTCTATTAAACAATCACAATTTGGGTTTTTAATTGGTAATAATTGAAATTAAACTAACACTAACAAGTAATTCAAAAGTTGAAATTCAGATTTAAGATGATTAAGACTACAATATCCCCAGTTATTTATCATAAACCAATCTATCTATATCTTCCAATTACGCACTTCAATGGAGTTGTTAACAGAAATTCAAATGCATTTATAAGCCCTTTTCCAAGTGATCAAATAAATCTATCTAATCCAATTACTTTACGATATTCCTATGCAAAGTTAAAGGATTAAATTCATTAAGTTTCAATTTCAAATTATTACATGCAACAAAGAGATATCCCTATTCACTTCACAAATCTAATTATTCAACACATGCAAATAATTAAGAATACACGCTATCTTATCCAGTTCTAACCCTAGATTTCATCTCCCGAATTCATCTAAAGTAACCCGTTAATTGTCGGCCAAACAATTAATCAACAAGCATAAAATAAGATAGACAACTCCCATCAAATTGAACAATTGAAATCAAACAGATAATCAACTCATAACTATAACTGGTTCCATTGTAGCCTTAACTAAGAATTTAGTTCATACTGGCAATTAAAACTAGAATACCAAAATAAGTCATCATAATTAATAACTTGAGTTCTACAACTCGGATTGGGTTGAAATTTTGTGTAGAAGCTAGTTTAGATGCATCGGATGTTCTGTCCAAAATTTTATAATTTTTGGACATAATCTCGAATATTTTTAAATGTTAATTTTTGGAAAGAAACTAGCCCAAAATAAATACTAAATATACTTGAAAAAATATGAAAAAAATCAAAAAAGATCTAAAATGAAGTTACCAGAGTGGGGCCAGAAGGAAAAAAATAATAAAATTGTTAAAAGGGGTTTAATGAAGATAAGTTTTAAGAAATTATGAAAAATTAATTTTAAGATTACTGGAAAACGCATAGAGCAGTTTACCGATAAATACATGGTAAAACAGGACATGTGGTATAGAGTAAGGGTAAAATGGTCATTTGACTGTAAAAGTATAACAATAAAATTATATTGGTACTCGGGAATGAATTACAATAACCGAAGTTACCAAAGCGGAATTATAAAATGTTATCGACGATAACTATTAAAGTTGATAAAAGATTTAATTATGTAAATATTATGAATGATGCAGGGAACCTTTTGGAAACGAAAAGCAACGTTGGTAAAGGAAGTACCTTTGAATCAAGCAAGTTCTCTGACCTATCGCAAGTTCCTCAATTTATGCAAGTTTCATAGCTTATTCCAGTTGCAGCTTATATGCCAATTTCCTTAACTTCTGCTAATTTATTATTCGATACAAGTTCCTTGTTATATGAGATTTTTTGAGTTATACGTTTCTACACTTATGTGCATCTATGGATTGTTCTTTGTTGAATCGTGATTGTTTCTTAAAGATCATGTAATTCATGAACTATTTTAGGTTATGAGTCTTTGCCATTTGTTCCGGCTAGACAAATTTATGTGATGATGGAATTGATAATATTTTCTTTGGAGGTAATTAAATCTAATCTAACTTGCTTTGGTGCAGATTCTGAGTCTAAGATTAAGTATGAACAACCCTGATAAAGGGAATATGTATGTCGGGTAATCAACTTGATGCTTTAAGCGTTAAAGAATGGTTATGCATAACCTATGGTACGATAGGTGTAATGATCGAGAATTTTTTTAAGCTTCATTATAAATAAAATAAAGAATTTAATTTCTAATGAATTAATTTTGCGCGGTTTAAATTTAAACCATTGTGTGGTTACTAGTCTATGTGACTAACTGCTAGATTCATTTAAAGGAAGTCCACTAATAGATTTATTTAAGTTAGTGGACTAACCTAAGGTGTTTAATATCAAGAAATTGATAAGATAATAAGTTAATTAAATGTTCAATTAAATTGAATATAGTAAGTTTAAATTGACTATGTAAATTAATTAATATAATTATTAATTAATGAGAACTATGTGAAGTATGAATAATTGTATTTAATAGTCCAAGTAGTAAATAGTACTAGTGGACTAGCCCAATTGGTTTATTAATCAAGCCCACTTATTTAATTGGTTGTGGACTTGAATGTTAGTATGTAAATTAATTAAATTAGCCCATTAGGAATTAAATTGGCCAACATATTGGGAGCCCAATATCATGGGAATGTGTAGCCCAAAATTTAATAAACTAGTGACCCAAACTAGTAGCCCAATTGATGAAATTTAAACCCAAGTCAATTTGGTCAAAGATACTACAAGTTTAATAATAAAAAAAAGGAAATTAAAGAGGGAATTCGGCCACCTTGGGCCCCACATGGGTGCAAGGCTCAAGGTTTTTGCATGAAAAACATCACTCCTAGATCTCTCCTTAAAAGTGGATCTTGGTTTGGTGATTAATTATTTTAATGATGCAAGCTTAAGATTAATTAAGAAAGTAAGTAAGCTTAGCCATTTTCTATAAATAAAGCCCCTCTCCTCCTTTACTAGAGTTAGTCATTTAAAGTGTTCTAAGTCTTAGAAAAGAGAGAGAGCAAAAGAGAAAGGAAGCAACTAGTGTTAGTGAGAAAACTTTGTGCACTTAGGTTTATTGAAGCTTTACCAAAAGGAAAATCAAGAAGGTCAAGGAGGAAAGGTGGTCGACAACTAGAAGGAGTCTTGGATGCCATCTAGTTTCATCTCCTACTTTGGAAAGGAAAGAAAGAGGGCCATCAAAAGCAAGAGGTGTAGAGAAAACCCTAAAACTTTAGTTCTTACTACCTTTTATGTTATTTATGCGTTTTTATGGTAGAAAGATGATTTTAAAACTCTTTATGTCTAGAATCATGCTAAAAGGGTTGATATATGATTCTAAGGGTTTAACATGCATATCTATATGTGTTTTGGTCAAAACCTTGGTAAAAGGTGCGAAAACGATTATTACCGATAAACATAAACGAAACGCATTCATTAAAAATGTACATTTTGAAACGTACAAGTTTTTTGAGTGATTTTCTTTTTCCATGTGTTAGATATGTAAGTTAAGAGTAAAACCTAGTTGGAATCATGTAAAAACAATTTAAATCGAGTGAGATATGATTTTCGAAACTAAAAACGCTCACTGTCAGAACCTTTGCACCAACAGTCCACTTCCAGCCCATTTTCCATGACCAATTCTTGTCCAAAAATTTGATCCGATGATAGAATCTTATAGTTCGAAAAGATACAAATCGAACAAGACCAATTTCAAGCGAATCGGACTTGTAGATTTCATTTTATTCAAGTTTTCGTGAAGGAGGCCAAATCTGAAAAAAACTACAAGTACTGCCGATTTTTATTTTTTTCCGGACCGATCCGGTCCGGTTTTCTGTCAAACTTGTAGCGGCCGGTTCAGTGGGTTCTCGGCCGGTTCTTGGGTCGGTTCTTGGACCAAAATTTTTTCTAAAATGATAAAGAATATTATCGTAATTAATTTAAGAATTTTCTGTGTAATTAAGTAATTTTATTTAATTAGTGGGTTAAATCATCATTTATTAATAAAGTTAGTAGTTAAATAATTTTTAAATTCCACTAAATGATAATTAAACTAATTAGCTATTGTTTAAGGATAATTGATTAATTAATTATTATTTAATTAACATTAAGTAATAATTAAATATAAATAGAGTTAATAAACTAACTATTTATTATTTAATTAAGATTAAATAATAAGTAGGGATAAATAATGAGTTAATTATTATTTATTTAAGATTAAATAATAATTAAAGATAAACAAAGTTAACAATTTAATTATATATTATTTAATTAAGATTAAATAATAAATAAGGATATATAATTAGTTAACAATTAAAGAGGACTAAAGTTAATAAATTAATTATTTAATTATTGTGACAACCCGGATTTTCAAAGAGTTATTAAATAAGAATTTGGCGAATAAAATTCTTATTATGAGATGTTTTGAGTTTGAGTTGATAGTAGTATGCACACAAGCCAATCATATTTGATATGATGTAGCATATACTTTGTAATCTTATTCATTTATTAATAAAAGAATTAATTTTCTTAAAAGGCATTTTATATTATCCACATAGTGCTGTTATATTAAATGTGATAAACTCATAGTTTTGAGCAATGCTTTTAGAATCATGATGGTGATCATGCTAATGAGATCTAAATTCTAGATAGCTCACAAACTAGAATTGTTCCTAATCGTTGGATTACTAAATTGGGGATTAGTGAATCCGGATAGATTAGTACATACGTTGCTTGCTCTTAGGAAGAGGATGATTGATCTCATAATCATTTGTGTGGAGACACTAAAGCAAGTATATAGGTGCTTATTAGAGAATAAGTTCACTGAACGTGGCTCGCTAAGGAATACCTAATGGAGTTTTACTCGCCTGTCAATAGGAATTCCTTTAGTGATAGTAGTACAAGTGATCCTTGAACTTGAGATCATCATAGTATCTTGTGTATGATGAGTTATACTTTGACATGTCCCTTAAGACCTTGTGGGTATATCAAAGGGTATGATTGGGTATAATTAGTTGTACATGGAGATAGGTGAATGATCAACAAAGAATCTACCTCGTATAGTAAAAGATGTGAATGTCCTATGTGATTCGATAAATGATAACTCAGTAGTCATTGGCCAAGGCAGAATGAAATTAGAAAGGAGTTTCTAATTTGCATTAATTAGAGTTGTGCATTTGGGAATCGAAATACATATAATTAAATAAAATAAGACTTGACTGTAAATCTATGTCTTATATTTAATTGGGACATTGTATGGTAGAAGGATTGAATTGTACGGTAACTATTTACTCAAAGGTTCTTTTGTGATTAATGTTGAAATCTATATTATCTGGAAAGTCGTTGATCGCTAAGGGGGCTTACCCTTATTGTAGAATAAATTTTATTTATTTAAATAAGATTAGAATTGTTCTAATTAATTTATTCACAACCGGTTTAATATGGAGAACCTAAAGGGTCACACCGCAAAAGGAAAATATTTATTTAAGAAGTAAATGGCATAATTGTAATAATAAGTTAAATGTATTTAATTTACTCTATGGAGATAGAATAAATTAAATAGCTTAATATTTATTATTTAATATTTTGGAAATATTAAATATAAATAATTAAGAGGAGTCTTATTATTATTATTATTACTTTTACTATTATTTAATTTCTAATAGGGATTGGGAATTAATTAATAGAAATACTCTCCTATGAATTCCTAATTGAGTTAGGAGCACAATTAATTAAAAGAGTTTAATTATAATAGAAACCCTAATCCTAAATAGTTTAGGGAAGGGTTATTCCTACATCTATAAATAAGAGGGGTTTTATCATAGATTAGGGTTACACACTCTTGCATTAGATTGTGGAGAGTACTTACAATTTTTATAGAGATAGAAACTAGGGTTTTGCCAAATACCCAACTTCTTGAATACTTGTTTTTCCTTGGTGGATCACCTCTAGAGGCCAAACACTTGGGTGACTAACGTTGATCAAAGGAAGGAATCACACCGTAGCATTCGAGGAGAACACGAAGGACTAGGAGTTGAACTTGTACCCGTGGAAGCTTTGTTCTACGAGGGTATAATTCTTATTCTCTTTCTCTTTCGTTTATATCGTTAATTGAGCACATTGATCGATCATGGTGATGGTTTGTATAAAAATTTTAAAATCCATTTATCGCGCTTCCGCTCTATTTATGTAATTTGATTGCATGCTCGCGTTATATACAAACCTAACAGTTGTATCAGAGCCTAATCATGTGCTAATTATCGATCTTGATGATTCCATGTATGAATTGATATGCGAAACGTTCGAATTTTTGGGCTAGAAAATTTTTCTGATTCTGTGTCGCTGCGCGGCTGCGCCGCTTCCAGTTCATTCTGGAGCGCGGCCGCGCCGGAACCCAGAAAAACGTTTCCTGGGGTGCAGCGCGGCCGCGCCGCTCCTAGTTCAAAATGGAGCGCGGTCGCGCCGGTGTCCAGACTTTGAATTTTTTTTTGTTTTTCTCAATTAAAATAAATGGTTTATTTAATTGATAAAAGTTTAAAATAAAAGAGTTTATTTTATCTGGAATAGGATTTCAGATTGCTAAAATTAAAGGAGTTTAATTTGGATTTGGTTTTTGATTAAAATAAAAGAGTTTATTTTGTTTCAAAACTAAATATTAGCAAAACTTTTGCCCATTAATTGATATCAATGCATATATGGAATGGTTTTATTATTCATGGGATGAATGTTATTTATTGATACATATAGAGATATGTATGATAATACATAGGGATTGATTATGGACTGTTGACCAATGTGTGATTGGATTTATTTTAGTGGATGTTTGAATGTATGGGTTTTTTATAAATGGGGTCTGCGTACCTCGTCTTCTCTAAATTTTTCTTAATGTAAATTCTATCTCCCTCCTATGTACTTCCCCATGACTGCTGATCAAGGTTTCTATTTATTGTAAGTAGGTTTTGTAATAGGAATAGTTAGAATTAATTTTGAAGAATTGGAGACAAAGGAGCAAGGAGCGCAGTGGAAGACCCGTTTGTAATGGAGCTCGGGTTTAAATGTAATAGTTATATTTAAATTTAATTCTTGCACCCTAAGTTTGACCTTTTTGTTCACTTGGTGGCTCTAGTGAACCAAACTAGAATAAAAGTCCATAATCAATCCGGGTAGAATATAGTATTCTATATGTGCATGCTTACTATATATATATTATATATTATCCAACATGCTTCGCATGTAAAATAATATGACGCGTATTTTATATATATATGTGCATGCGCGCTAAACAAGATGAGACTAATAATAACAAACCCCTCATAGAAATCATATTAAGTCCTAAGCGTTCAAAGATATTTGGAATATCGAACGTCGCCTTCTAGCATGGTAAAACGATAGAGCATTAAATATTTAATATGAGTTTGTTGTGCACACACAAGGCGAGTATTAAATATTTAAGATGTTGTTTTATCACATTTGATGCTTATTAAGGAATTGAACATTACTGCTTTGTTGTGCACACACAAGGGCGGTCTTTTTCTCTTCACATATATGGAAGTGCTAGGTTGGACTTAACTTAGATTATTTTAGTTCGGATGTGCACACACTTGACCATTATAATCTAAGAGGCAAAATACAAGGAATTACATAGTGATGTAATTGACAATAGTTGTCTACCTATTTATTTATATATAGTTTGTTGTGCACACACAAGGCTATATACATTTGAAATGGGATCCTTAATCTCACTAGCAAATCTTTAATTAGATTTGCTGAACTATATATATTGAGGGTAATATAGTTTGATGAAAATAGCGGGAGATACCAATTTAAATAAAGACCTAATTTATTTTGGTAATTAATTAAATGAATGTATGCTAAAATGTTGTCTATTTCACATGCAGAATTTAAAAATGTCAAACTCACTATCACTGCGTAGCATACTTTGTTAGGTTTGTATATAACGCGAGCATGCAATCAAATTACATAAATAGAGCGGAAGCGCGATAAAACGGATTTTAAAATTTTTATACAAACCATCACCATGATCGATCAATGTGCTCAATTAACGATATAAACGAAAAAGAAAGAGAATAAGAATTATACCCTCGTAGAACAAAGCTTCCTCGGGTACAAGTTCAACTACTAGTCCTTCGTGTTCTCCTCGAATGCTACTGTGTGATTCCTTCCTTTGATCAACGTTAGCCACCCAAGTGTTTGGCCTCTAGAGGTGATCCACCAAGGAAGAACAAGTATTCAAGAAGTTGGGTATTTGGCAAAACCCTAGTTTCTATCTCTATAGAAATTGTAAGTACTCTCCACAATCTAATACAAGAGCGTGTAACCCTAATCTATGATAAGACCCCTCTTATTTATAGATGTAGGAATAACCCTTCCCTAAACTATTTAGGATTAGGGTTTGTATTATAATTAAACACCTTTAATTAATAATGCTCCTAATCCAATTAGGAATCCATGGGAGAGTCATTCTATTAATTAATTCTCAATCCTCATTAGGAATTAAATAATAGTAAAAGTAATAATAATAATAAGACTCCTCTTATTAATTTATATTTAATATTTCCAAAATATTAAATAATAAATATTAAGCTATTTAATTTATTCTATCTCCATAGAGTAAATTAAATACACTTAACTTATTATTACAATTATGTCATTTACTTCTTAAATAAATATTTTTCTTTTGCGGTGTGACCCTTTAGGTTCTCCATATTAAACCGGTTGTGAATAAATCAATTAGAACAATTCTAATCTTATTTGAATAAATAAATTAAACTATTTAATTCATTTAAATAAATAATATTTATTCTACAATAAGGGTAAGCCCCCTTAGCGATCAACGACTTTCCAGATAATATAGATTTCAACATTAATCACAAAAGAACCTTTGAGTAAATAGTTACCGTACAATTCAATCCTTCTACCATACAATGTCCCAATTAAATATAAGACATGGATTTACTGTCAAGTCTTATTTTATTTAATTATATGTATTTCGATTCCCAAATGCACAACTCTAATTAATACAAATTAGAAACTCCTTTCTAATTTCATTCTGCCTTGGCCAAGGACTACTGAGTTATCATTTATCGAATCACATAGGACATTCACATCTTTTACTAGACGAGTTAGATTCTTTGTTGATCATTCACCTATCTCCATGTACAACTAATTATACCTAATCATACCCTTTGATATACCCACAAGGTCTTAAGGGACATGTCAAAGTATAACTCATCATACACAAGATACTATGATTATCTCAAGTCCAAGGATCACTTGTACAACTATTACTATAGGAATTCCTATTGACAGGCGAGTAAAACTCCATTAGGTATTCCTTAGCGAGCCACGTTCAGTGAACTTATTCTCCAATAAGCACCTACATACTTGCTTTAGTGTCTCCACACAAATGATTATGAGATCAATCATCCTCTTCTTAAGAGCAAGCAACGTATGTACTAATCTATCCGGATTCACTAATCCCCTTTTTAGTAATCCAACGATTAGGAACGATTTTAGTTTGTGAGCTATCTTGAATTTAGATCTCATTAGCATGATCACCATCATGATTCTAAAAGCATTGCTCAAAACTATGGGTTTATCACATTTAATATAACAGCACTATGTAGATAATATAAAATGCCTTTTTAAGAAAATTAATTCTTTTATTAATAAATGAATCAGATTACAAAGTATATGCTACATCATATCAAATATGATTGGCTTGTGTGCATACTATTATCAATCTCCCACTTGCACTAAAGCCAATCGCCATGGTATCTAATACCCATCTTCTCTAAGTGACGATCAAACTGCTATTGAGTTAAAGCTTTAGTAAATGGATCTGCAATGTTATCTTGAGAGTCCACACGTTCCAAGGTGACATCTCCTCTTTCAATGATCTCTCTAATCAAATGAAACCGTCGCAACACGTGTTTGGATTTCTGATGAGACCTGGGTTCCTTAGCCTGCGCAACAGCTCCAGTGTTGTCACAAAATAAAAGTACGTCTCCTCTAATGCTAGGAACCACTCCAAGTTCAGTTATGAACTTCTTCATCCAAACAGCTTCCTTTGCAGCTTCACTTGCAACTATATACTTTGCCTCTGTCACTGAATCAACAACTGTTTGCTGCTTGGAACTCTTCCAACTCACTGCGCCACCGTTTAAGGTAAACACATACCTTGAAACGGATTTATAGTCATCTTGGTCCGTTTGAAAACTTGAGTCTGTATAGCCCTCTAGTTTCAATTCAGACCCACCGTAGACAAGAAATACATCCTTAGTTCTTCTCAAGTACTTTAGGATGTTTTTCACAGCCTTCCAGTGCTCTTCTCCTGGATTCGACTGATATCTGCTCGTCACACTAAGTGCATGAGCGACATCTGGTCTAGTACATATCATACCGTACATGATAGATCCTATTGCGGAAGCATAAGGAATCTTACTCATCCGGTCTCTCTTCAGGTGTCTTTGGGGCCTGTTTCTTGGAGAGATGTATTCCATGGTTCATCGGCATGAGACCTCTCTTGGAATCTTCCATGCTAAACTTCTTTAGCATCGAGTCAATGTACTTTCCTTGGGTCAAGCCCAACATCCTTTTAGATCTATCTCTATAGATCTTTATCCCCAAAATATAGGATGCCTCACCCAAGTCCTTCATGGAGAAGTGTTTAGATAACCAAATTTTGATCGACTGTAGCATAGGAACATCATTCCCTATCAGTAATATATCATCAACATATAATACAAGGAATGAAACAGCGCTCCCACTAACCTTCTTGTACACACAAGGTTCATCCTCATTTTTGATAAAATCAAACCTTTTGATTATCTCATCAAAACGGATGTTCCATCTTCGAGAAGCTTGCTTTAATCCATAAATGGATCGTTGTAGCTTACAGACTTGGTTTGTTCCAACCGTTGAAACAAAACCCTCTGGCTGTATCATATATAAATTCTCCTCAAGCTCTCCATTGAGGAAGGCCATTTTCACGTCCATTTGCCAGATCTCGTAGTCATAATAAGCTGCAATTGCAAGCAAAATCCGAATGGACTTGAGCATAGCTACTGGTGAGAAGGTTTCATCATAGTCAACTGTAATATTCCGAACCCTAATAAGATCTGTATATGTAAATTATGTGTTTAATAAATGAAATTTCTTGTTCTGACTTGGTATTATGTTATTGTGTATTTTATTAAACAATTAGGTCAAATAAAAATTTTTCGCCAAGTAGCTGTGTCGTGCTTAATCGGACAAAATGATTTGTCGTGCTTCCGGCAAAATTCACCGAGAAGCGTTTCGGTAAATTATTTTTGTAAGCTGCTGTGTCGTACTTGGAATTGACAAAGTGCTTTGTCGTGCTTCAACATTAATATAATATTATATTAAATGATAAAATTCTAAAATAAGTTAAATAGGGTTTAAAATGTTAAACTAAAATAGAAACCCTAATTTGAAAACCCTAATTGGTGATAATTGTTTCGAATTGATCAATTAAAACCCTATGTATTGTACAATAATCTTAATTAATATAATTAAGATTTAAATAATGAATTATAATATTAATTATGAATTATTAAGATTAAATTAAACCCTAAACGAAAGATTGAAACCCTAATTGTAGGATTAAAAACCCTAAACCCTAATTAGAAACCCTAAAACCTAATTTGGTTCAATAACCCTAAATTATGAAATGTAAAACCTTAATTATGTTATATAATCATAATTAGGGTATTACTAAACTTAAATTAACATTATAAACCTAATTAACAAAAAATCTAGATTAATTAGTAAGAAAATAAAGGAAAAATAAAACCCTAGCCAATGAAAATCAAGCTAGGAGTGTGCAAGCTTGTGCTTGGCACACTCCAGCACAAGTAGGTGAATCACACCAGATTACAAGCAGCACAAGTTCAGAAGTTAGATATTTTTGGGAGCAAAGTTTGGAAATTAGTTTAGGAAACCCTAATTTCCCATCCTATAAATAGAATGAGATGCTGGTCAGCTAAGCACGAAATTTCAAAGCCTATACACTCTCATAACCAGCCTAAACAAACCCTAGCAATCACAAGCTCAGAATCAGAAGCCAGAAATCAAAATTTGAAGAAAAAGGTGCACAAAACCCTAATTTATGTTTGATCTTCAAGCCTGGAAAATTTTTGTGTTTTAGATGTTTAGGAATACTTGTTAATGTGTTAATAAGTGATCTGGGCGGTCAAAACATGTTTACATAACATCTAGGTATGAAAATCAAGCCAAAATAGCAAAACTGTTCTTGGCAGTCAAGAACAGTCTGACAAGCTACTTTGTCAGAGCTTTTGATCGGCTTAAAATGTTTGTTTGATGTGTTTTAAAGTTTTAATCAGTACTATGCCATGTTAGCTTTAAGGCCCGACTTGTAGCATGGTTAAATTATCTCTAGGATGAAAGTTATTGATGGTCAAAACCCATTGACCGACCATGAAAGACTGATTTCTGGGTAACCCAGAAATCGTATGAATGTCTGACAGTTTAATGTCAGACTTTTGATCAACCCAGAAATGACCTAGATGATATTTAATATGTTGTTTCTTGTTTTAAACATGTTTATTTGGTATGTAAACTACAATCTTGAATCATCAAAACACATTTAGAAAACACAGAATCAAAGTTATTAATGGTCAAAAGGCGTTGACCGTTTTGACTGCTTGAGTTTCTGGGTAACCCAGAAACTCAAGAACAGTTTGAACCCGGTGGTTTGACCATCAAATTTAGAGCATGATATGATATAATTTGAGATGAAATTTGATATGTCGTTGTACACTGCCATGTTGGCTATAACAACAAACAAAAATCAAACACAAACATCAAACCAGTTGGGATTAATTTGAGGTCAAAAGTCCCTGTTGGACCATGACCAACTGTTCTTCATTGAAGAACACCTTTAGCGACGAAATGCATAGCAAACCCAGAAAACTAAGGAATCAAGCAGACCGTCGCTAAAGCCCTTTAGCGACGGATTTTAAATAAAATTAAATAAAAATTAATTAAATAAATTATAAAATAATAAATAAATATTAAATAATTATTAATAATTAATAAATAAATCCGAAAATTCATTTTTAATTATAAAAAAATTATTTTTAATATTTTTATATATTCTGAATTTATTATTTAATTTAATTAAATAATAATTAATAATTATGAAAAATCATTTAATAATTGTTTTAATTATTTAAAAATGATATTAAATTATTAAATAATTATATTAATTATTTAAAAATGATATTAAGGTAAATAAAATTATTATATATAATAATTAAAATAAAATATTAAATATTTAAATATTATTAATGATAAATAAATCATTTAAATAATATATTAAGTATTTAAAAATTATTTTAAATGATAGATAAATCATTTAAATATTGAATTAAGTTTTGAAAATTATTATAAGTAATAAATAAATTATTTTAATGATAAAGTAAAGTCTAAAAATATTATTAATGATAAAATAAATCATTTAAATAATATTCTATCTTTCTAAAAAATATTATAAATGATAAATAAATCATTTAAATAATATTTTAAATATCTAAAAATATTCTAAATGATAAATAAATTATTTAAATAACATATTAAATGTTTTAAAATTATTCTAAATGATAATTAAATCATTTAAAAATATTCCTCAGCTTGTAAAATTATTTAAAAATACTTCCAAGCTTCTGAAAATTATTTAAAAATAATACCAAGCTTCTAAAAATGTTAGAAGTAATAATTAAATTATTTTAGACCAATAATTAGACTTCCAAATGAAGTTTTATCGAACAATCTATGTGTTTAGCCATTAAGGATGCGACCGAGATACCGAATCAACGTCGAACCTTAATGAAACTTGTTTAGATTAGCGTGATACATGTTTATATACGTGCTAACGCTTATTATTTGGTATACGTAGACTACGTGCGTTGACCGATTGAATTAAATTATAGTGAGCTACGCTAAGGCAAGTGTCCTAACCTTTCTCAATTTATATTAAGCAAGTATTATACATCTTGCTATCAATTATTGTGAAGTTATTGCTTCTTGTTCAGCATAACTTAAGAAATGAATTATTATTCATATATTGCTTGTTCGAGCTTAAATTGTTGTGTCAAGCCAAATTGTTTGGTACGACATCTGATACTGAGAAATGGAACACCTTGATGTAAGGTGAACCCGAAATTTTCCCTTAAAATAAGGTGACGAAATTCCCTTAATATAAGGTGACGAACAGTTGATAATATATCAACATAAATTGCTAGGATGATATGCATACTCCTAGGATATTGGTGAGGCTGATCACCTACCAGATATCCAAAACTCAAATGGTTCTAAGTCATTAAAGACTGATAGAACTAAATGAAATATATGGTTCATGTACAGAACCCTCAGTATACATCATTGACATCTTTCAAATCAAAACACATGGTGTTTACATATTTAAATGAACTTGCTGAGCATTTGTAGCTCATTCTTGCGCATATCTTCTTTTGCAGCTATAAATGATATCCCTAGCACGTCTGGGACTAACAAGGGGAAAAGCCATGCTTATTAGCTTTAATGTTTATTGTTGAATACTTTAAGTCTTTTTAAAGACTTGTTGTTGTAATAACTTAGTATAACGAATGATGTAACCGAACAAAATGTTATGTAATATATTATGATCCTTTATGTTATAGAATGCGTTATACTCTGATCTTTAAATTTTTGAATAGTTGTACTAAGTTAAATACAATGTCTATATGAACTATACATCTGAATGAGGGTATCTAAATGATGTGGAGAGTCCTATATGGACAATCTTATCATTAATACTGTGAATGTCAGATAGATAGGGAATATTGATATGAAAGAGATATTCATAAGATATGAATCTATATATCTAAGTGAGGGTATCCAAACACAGACAACGTTCTGGCCGGAACTAGTACCTGTTATGGGATACTGTGAACCTTGGATAACTAGAAGTTATATTTTATTGAATATTTACAGTTGTATAGTTCCACGTGAGCACCAGATCTGCTACAGGGGAGTGTAGAGATTTGGGGGCGTCACAGGTTGGTATCAGAGCCTGTAGATTATAGCTCTAAGGTAGTTAGGAAATACCTTAGAATATAGTCTTTGAGTCCGTAAAATACTTAATGATACATAAAATAATCTTAAAAGCTTTATCTTATGTGTAAATTTGTTTCCCATAGATACTAAATAAATTAAAATTCTTTTGTAGGATGGCTGGAGTAAACCAACACATAGGATGGTTATCCGACAGTGAGCCCGATGAGGTGCCTGATTACGAGCCAGCTACCCCTGAACTAGATTTAGAGGATGAAGACCCAGAAGAGGAGGAGCTTATTCATGATGAGGAGATCTTAGAGGCAGAGGAGGCAGAGAACCCGGTAGATGGGCAGTTAGTAGACCCTGATCCTGAGGAGGATATTGGAGCAGGCCAGATGATGAGTGTCGAAAGACACGAAGAGATAGTTATTCAATTGGTACAGCAGTCAACAGTAGGGTTAGAAGCTGCTAACTCTCGTGCAAACATAGTGGCCGGATTATTGGAGAGTGAGCGAGATACAACTCGGCGTTTGAGGATACTCCTTCAGGACACACAGAGGGAGAAACAGGAGGCACAGATGCAGGCATATAGAGCCGATAGGAAGAGTAAGGCGGCATTTGATGGCCTAGAGCGACGAGTGTTTAGGTATCCGGTGGAAGAGGCGAAGGAAGAATATATGATTGATAGAGCAGTAGTCGGTCACATGATACGAGATGCTGATAAGGGGATGCGTAATAGCGCAGTTTAGTAGTGTCTAAGTTTATGTGTTGTACTTAGTACGATATCAAAATTTTGAGTTGTAAAATAGGAAATCCTTGTAATAACTAGTAGTAGTATAACTACTAGTCGGTTATGTAATCGTTGTTGCATGTTATATACAAGTTGTGTTTATATAATCAAAGTGTTAGTTCTATGTAAGCATATCTTTGTATTTATACTTGCTTTTCTTTATTTTAGAACCATGGCATCAGGACGAAGAGCCCAAGCCCAAACTGAAACCACCGAGCCAAATCCCACACAACAATTAGTAAATATCCTTTTAGAAACCTTACAAAATCGTCCACCACCTCAACCCACACCAGTTAATCCACAGGGTACAATATTCAAGGACTTTAAACTTGTTGGACCACCGGAATTTAAGGGAACCGCGGAACCAATTGAGGCGCAAACATGGGTTACCGAGATAGAAAAGTTTTTCCGGGTAACTAACGTTGGCGAAGATCAAAAGACGATCTTTGCCACCTTCTTCCTCAAGGGTGAGGCAAATCATTGGTGGGAAAATACAAAAATTCGTGCAGGTGAGGATATAATTCCTTGGACCAGGTTTAAGGAATTATTCTTTGAAAATTATTTTCCCCAATCGATGAAGGATCGTATGGAGGTACGATTCTTAGAATTGAAACAAGGAGAACTTACTGTATCCCAGTATACGGCCAAGTTCAATGAATTAGCCAGATTTGCCTCACACCAGGTTGATACAGAGGCAAGAAAGACTAGGAGATACGAAGAGGGATTAAAACCCCAAATTCGTAGCAAATTATCAGTATTTCAAGTGAAAACTTTTCCAGAAATTCTCGAGAAAGCTATTATAGCTGAAAACGAGAATGAAGCGTTAATAAAATTTCATAAGGAAAAGAGAAGTTTGAATGAGGGAGGAAAGTTGAAAGGAGAAGTTAGTACAGGGGGTACTAATAATAACAAAAGAAAGTGGGATGCCACTGTTCCTACAAATTTTGTAAGGAGGGGTAACAATTACAATAACAACAATAATAGAAACCAGAATAATAATAATAGGGGGGTACGTTGTGCCACATGTGGAAAGAATCACCAGGGAGTGTGTCGCCATAGGGTAATTACTTGTTACCATTGTGGACAAGAGGGACATCTTTCCCCTAACTGTCCCAAAAAGAGTAATGATAATACTCGTCAGAGTAATCCGAATGTTACTTGCTATACTTGTGGTGCAACGGGGCATGTGTCTAGGTATTGCCCGAAGAACAGAAACCAATTTGGGGGAGGAAACCAAATCCCAAACAATAACCCCAAACCGGTAGTAGCAGGAGCTGGAGGTCCAGGTCGTCCAACCGCAAGAACGTTTAATATGGCGACAAGGGATGCTGTTGCTGCACCAGACGTGGTAACAGGTATCATCCCTATCGACACTTTAAATGCATATGTGTTGTTCGACTCTGGTGCTACTTGTTCATTTGTGTCTAATAGCTTTGCTAAGAAATTGTCAATGCCATGCGAAGATTTAGACACACCTTTTAATGTGGAAATCGCAAACAATGAAATCATTCCCGTCAAAACCATATATAAGAATTGTGCCGTAGAGATTAAGGGACACAAGTTCCTTGTGAACCTCATTCCCATACAACTAGGGGAATTTGATATAATCTTAGGCATGGACTGGCTAGGTAATTATAATGCAATAATTGACTGCCAGCGGAAACGGGTGAATCTAGTGACTGATTCAAAGTCAAAAGTAGTGTTTAAAGGAGGTTGTTCACCCAAACGATCTCACTGTCTGACAGTAATGCAAGCAGAGAGATTACTTAGGAAGGGTTGTACAGGCTATTTGGCATATATAGTAGATACTCGAAAAGAAGGAGTAAAGCTAGAGCAAATACCTGTAGTTAGAGAATTTCCGGATGTGTTTCCAGATGACTTACCCGGTTTACCTCCGGATAGAGAGATCGAATTTGTTATCGATCTAGCACCTGGTACGGCGCCAGTTTCAAAAGCACCGTACAGAATGGCGCCAGTAGAGTTGAAAGAGTTACTTGTACAGCTACAGGAACTCCTAGATAAGAAGTACATACAACCCAGTGTTTCACCATGGGGAGCACCGGTGTTGTTTGTAAAGAAGAAGGATGGAACGTTAAGGTTGTGTATTGATTATAGAGAATTAAATAAGTTAACAATAAAGAACAAATATCCTTTACCACGAATTGATGATCTGTTTGACCAGTTGAAAGGGGCCGAATACTTTTCGAAGATCGACCTACGATCGGGTTATCATCAATTAAAGGTAAGAAAAGAAGATGTGCCGAAAACAGCGTTTAGGACACGCTACGGACATTATGAGTTTCTTGTGATGTCTTTTGGATTAACAAATGCGCCGGCAGCATTCATGGACTTAATGAACAGAGTGTTTAAACCATGCTTGGACAAATTTGTCGTAGTGTTTCATCGATGATATTTTAGTATACTCGAGAACAAAAGAGGAGCATGCTGAACACTTAAGAAGCGTATTGGAGATATTACGCAAGGAACAACTTTATGCAAAGTTTTCCAAATGTGAATTTTGGTTGGAACGAGTCCAGTTCTTAGGTCATGTAATTGACAAGAATGGAATAGCGGTAGATCCAGCCAAGATAGAAGCGGTTGTAAATTGGGAACAACCAACAACTCCAACAGAAGTGAGAAGTTTTCTCGGTTTAGCAGGGTATTATCGGCGTTTTATACAAGATTTTTCGAAGATAGCGACCCCGCTAACCAATTTGACTCGAAAGACGGTAAAGTACGTCTGGACAGACAAATGTGAAGAAAGCTTCCAAGAGTAGAAGAAGCGGTTAAGTATGGCACCAGTGTTATCTTTACCAGATGATACAGGAGGTCTCGTTGTTTATAGTGATGCATCACACAAAGGGTTAGGGTGTGTGTTAATGCAACACGGAAAGGTGATTGCATATGCATCAAGACAACTCAAGGATTATGAGAAGAGGTATCCTACGCATGATCTTGAGTTAGCCGCCGTAGTATTCGCCTTGAAGATTTGGAGGCATTATTTGTACGGAGAGAAGTGTGAAATATACACAGATCACAAGAGTCTAAAATATATTTTCACGCAGAAGGAGTTAAATATGAGGCAAAGGAGATGGCTAGAGTTGATAAAAGATTTTGATTGTGAGATCTTATATCATCCAGGGAAAGCCAACGTCGTAGCAGACGCATTAAGTAGGAAGAATCAGGAGAAATTGAATGTGATGACTAATAACGAGGTACTGATCAAAGAGTTTGACAAACTTGAGATTGAGGTGAGAGTTCCAGTTAACTCTACCCAGAAGTTATTTGTCATCGAGAGTAATTCGACTTTATTGGACAAAGTCAAAGAATTTCAGGAGACTGATGCAGAATGTCAGAAGTATAAGGCAGAAACGACTCATAAAAAGAATGTTAAGTTTAGGGTGGATAAGGATGGAGTACTAAGATACGAAAATAGAATTTGGGTACCTTCAGTACAAGAGTTAAAAGACGAAATACTGAATGAAGCCCATAATTCTAAATTCGCTGTACATCCAGGGAGTACAAAAATGTATAAAGACCTGAGCCAACATTTTTGGTGGTCTAACATGAAGAGAGAAATAGCGGAGTGGGTAAGTAAATGTTTAACATGTCAAAGGGTTAAAGCTGAACATCAAAAACCAAGTGGATTATTACAACCCTTAGAAATTCCTGAGTGGAAATGGGAGCATATTACCATGGATTTCGTAGTTGGCCTTCCAACCACACAAAAGGGTCACAATGCCATTTGGGTAATTGTAGATCGTCTTACCAAATCAGCTCATTTCCTACCCATCAAAATCAACTTCAGTCTAGACCAATTAGCCAGACTTTACATCAATGAAATTATTTCTAGACATGGAGTCCCTGTTTCTATAGTATCAGACAGAGATCCACGATTTACTTCAAATTTTTGGACAAGTCTCCAGAAAAATTTAGGAACTCAATTGAGACTAAGTACAGCATACCATCCACAAACTGACGGTCAGAGTGAGAGAACCATTCAAACATTGGAAGACATGTTGCGTTCTTGCATCATGGATTTCAAGGGAAGCTGGGAAGATCAATTACCTTTGGTAGAATTTGCATATAACAATAGTTACCATGCCAGCATAGGGATGCCACCATTTGAAGCCCTATATGGAAGAAAATGTAGGACGCCTTTATGTTGGGACGAGGTTGGGGAACGGCAAATGCTAGGACCCGAAATAGTGCAACAAACCACGGAGGTAGTTCGAATTATACGGGGAAGATTACAAGCGTCACAAGATCGACAGAAGAAATATGCTGATCAACACAGGAAGTTACAAGATTTCGAAGTCGGTAGTCACGTATTCTTAAAAGTATCTCCGTGGAAAGGAAAAATACGTTTCGGCAAGAAAGGCAAATTGAGTCCGAGATTTATTGGGCCATTTCAAATATTGAGAAAGATAGGCGAGGTAGCCTATGAGGTAGCCCTACCTCCTGAACTAGAACATATTCATAACGTGTTTCATGTGTCCGTGTTACGACCGTACAAACCTGATTATAAACACGTTATTGATTATGAGCCCATTCAAATCGAGAAGGATTTATCGTATGAAGAAATTCCTATTGAAATTGTGGATAGAAAAGAACAAATTTTGCGAAATAAAAAGATACCTTCGGTTAAGGTTATCTGGAGAAATCAAAATATCGAGGAAGCTACGTGGGAGCTCGAGAGTAAAATGCGAGATAACTACCCACAGTTATTTTCATAGACTGCACTGTAAATTTCGAGGACGAAATTCTTATTAGTGGGGGTGAATGTAATATTCCGAACCCTAATAAGATCTGTATATGTAAATTATGTGTTTAATAAATGAAATTTCTTGTTCTGACTTGGTATTATGTTATTGTGTATTTTATTAAACAATTAGGTCAAATAAAAATTTTTCGCCAAGTAGCTGTGTCGTGCTTAATCGGACAAAATGATTTGTCGTGCTTCCGGCAAAATTCACCGAGAAGCGTTTCGGTAAATTATTTTTGTAAGCTGCTGTGTCGTACTTGGAATTGACAAAGTGCTTTGTCGTGCTTCAACATTAATATAATATTATATTAAATGATAAAATTCTAAAATAAGTTAAATAGGGTTTAAAATGTTAAACTAAAATAGAAACCCTAATTTGAAAACCCTAATTGGTGATAATTGTTCGAATTGATCAATTAAAACCCTATGTATTGTACAATAATCTTAATTAATATAATTAAGATTTAAATAATGAATTATAATATTAATTATGAATTATTAAGATTAAATTAAACCCTAAACGAAAGATTGAAACCCTAATTGTAGGATTAAAAACCCTAAACCCTAATTAGAAACCCTAAAACCTAATTTGGTTCAATAACCCTAAATTATGAAATGTAAAACCTTAATTATGTTATATAATCATAATTAGGGTATTACTAAACTTAAATTAACATTATAAACCTAATTAACAAAAATCTAGATTAATTAGTAAGAAAATAAAGGAAAAATAAAACCCTAGCCAATGAAAATCAAGCTAGGAGTGTGCAAGCTTGTGCTTGGCACACTCCAGCACAAGTAGGTGAATCACACCAGATTACAAGCAGCACAAGTTCAGAAGTTAGATATTTTTGGGAGCAAAGTTTGGAAATTAGTTTAGGAAACCCTAATTTCCCATCCTATAAATAGAATGAGATGCTGGTCAGCTAAGCACGAAATTTCAAAGCCTATACACTCTCATAACCAGCCTAAACAAACCCTAGCAATCACAAGCTCAGAATCAGAAGCCAGAAATCAAAATTTGAAGAAAAAGGTGCACAAAACCCTAATTTATGTTTGATCTTCAAGCCTGGAAAATTTTTGTGTTTTAGATGTTTAGGAATACTTGTTAATGTGTTAATAAGTGATCTGGGCGGTCAAAACATGTTTACATAACATCTAGGTATGAAAATCAAGCCAAAATAGCAAACTGTTCTTGGCAGTCAAGAACAGTCTGACAAGCTACTTTGTCAGAGCTTTTGATCGGCTTAAAATGTTTGTTTGATGTGTTTTAAAGTTTTAATCAGTACTATGCCATGTTAGCTTTAAGGCCCGACTTGTAGCATGGTTAAATTATCTCTAGGATGAAAGTTATTGATGGTCAAAACCCATTGACCGACCATGAAAGACTGATTTCTGGGTAACCCAGAAATCGTATGAATGTCTGACAGTTTAATGTCAGACTTTTGATCAACCCAGAAATGACCTAGATGATATTTAATATGTTGTTTCTTGTTTTAAACATGTTATTTGGTATGTAAACTACAATCTTGAATCATCAAAACACATTTAGAAAACACAGAATCAAAGTTATTAATGGTCAAAAGGCGTTGACCGTTTTGACTGCTTGAGTTTCTGGGTAACCCAGAAGAAACTCAAGAACAGTTTGAAACCCGGTGGTTTTGACCATCAAATTTAGAGCATGATATGATATAATTTGAGATGAAATTTGATATGTCGTTGTACACTGCCATGTTGGCTATAACAACAAACAAAAATCAAACACAAAACAATCAAACCAGTTGTGATTAATTTGAGGTCAAAAGTCCCTGTTGGACCATGACCAACTGTTCTTCATTGAAGAACACCTTTAGCGACGAAATGCATAGCAAACCCAGAAAACTAAGGAATCAAGCAGACCGTCGCTAAAGCCCTTTAGCGACGGATTTTAAATAAAATTAAATAAAAATTAATTAAATAAATTATAAAATAATAAATAAATATTAAATAATTATTAATAATTAATAAATAAATCCGAAAATTCATTTTTAATTATAAAAAAATTATTTTTAATATTTTTATATATTCTGAATTATTATTTAATTTAATTAAATAATAATTAATAATTATGAAAAATCATTTAATAATTGTTTTAATTATTTAAAAATGATATTAAATTATTAAATAATTATATTAATTATTTTAAAAATGATATTAAGGTAAATAAAATTATTATATATAATAATTAAAATAAAATATTAAATATTTAAATATTATTAATGATAAATAAATCATTTAAATAATATATTAAGTATTTAAAAATTATTTTAAATGATAGATAAATCATTTAAATATTGAATTAAGTTTTGAAAATTATTATAAGTAATAAATAAATTATTTTAATGATAAAGTAAAGTCTAAAAATATTATTAATGATAAAATAAATCATTTAAATAATATTCTATCTTTCTAAAAAAATATTATAAATGATAAATAAATCATTTAAATAATATTTTAAATATCTAAAAATATTCTAAATGATAAATAAATTATTTAAATAACATATTAAATGTTTTAAAAATTATTCTAAATGATAATTAAATCATTTAAAAATATTCCTAAGCTTGTAAAATTATTTAAAAATACTTCCAAGCTTCTGAAAATTATTTAAAAATAATACCAAGCTTCTTTCTAAAAAATGTTAGAAGTAATAATTAAATTATTTAGACCAATAATTAGACTTCCAAATGAAGTTTTATCGAACAATCTATGTGTTTAGCCATTAAGGATGCGACCGAGATACCGAATCAACGTCGAACCTTAATGAAACTTGTTTAGATTAGCGTGATACATGTTTATATACGTGCTAACGCTTATTATTTGGTATACGTAGACTACGTGCGTTGACCGATTGAATTAAATTATAGTGAGCTACGCTAAGGCAAGTGTCCTAACCTTTCTCAATTTATATTAAGCAAGTATTATACATCTTGCTATCAATTTATTGTGAAGTTATTGCTTCTTGTTCAGCATAACTTAAGAAATGAATTATTATTCATATATTGCTTGTTCGAGCTTAAATTGTTGTGTCAAGCCAAATTGTTTGGTACGACATCTGATACTGAGAAATGGAACACCTTGATGTAAGGTGAACCCGAAATTTTCCCTTAAAATAAGGTGACGAAATTCCCTTAATATAAGGTGACGAACAGTTGATAATATATCAACATAAATTGCTAGGATGATATGCATACTCCTAGGATATTGGTGAGGCTGATCACCTACCAGATATCCAAAACTCAAATGGTTTCTAAGTCATTAAAGACTGATAGAACTAAATGAAATATATGGTTCATGTACAGAACCCTCAGTATACATCATTGACATCTTTCAAATCAAACACATGGTGTTTACATATTTAAATGAACTTGCTGAGCATTTGTAGCTCATTCTTGCGCATATCTTCTTTTGCAGCTATAAATGATATCCCTAGCACGTCTGGGACTAACAAGGGGAAAAGCCATGCTTATTAGCTTTAATGTTTATTGTTGAATAGTTTAAGTCTTTTTAAAGACTTGTTGTTGTAATAAACTTAGTATAACGAATGATGTAACCGAACAAAATGTTATGTAATATATTATGATCCTTTATGTTATAGAATGCGTTATACTCTGATCTTTAAATTTTTGAATAGTTTGTACTAAGTTAAATACAATGTCTATAACAAATATACAACTGAATGAGGGTATCTAAATGATGTGGAGAGTCCTATATGGACAATCTTATCATTAATACTGTGAATGTCAGATAGATAGGGAATATTGATATGAAAGAGATATTCATAAGATATGAATCTATATATCTAAGTGAGGGTATCCAAACACAGACAACGTTCTGGCCGGAACTAGTACCTGTTATGGGATACTGTGAACCTTGGATAACTAGAAGTTATATTTTATTGAATATTTACAGTTGTATAGTTCCACGTGAGCACCAGATCTGCTACAGGGGAGTGTAGAGATTTGGGGGCGTCACATCCTTGTCTTTGTTTGAAACCTTTTGCAACCAGTCGGGCCTTATAGGTCTCTACCTTTCCATCTGCTCCAGTCTTTCTCTTAAAGACCCATTTACACCTAATAGGCTTAATGCCCTCAGGTGGTGAAACCAAAGTCCATACTTGGTTTGCATACATGGAGTCCATCTCGGATTTCATGGCTTCTAGCCATTTCTCTGAGTCTTCACTACTCATAGCCTCTTCGTAAGTCAATGGATTATCATATCTATGATGCGTACCTCATCATCATCCTCTATGATGAATCCATACCTCTCAGGTATCTTCGGTAGTCTTCCAGATTTACGAATAGGTTGTGGTACAGTAGGTTCTTCTACTTGGTCAGGTACCTGACTTTGATCCGGAGTATTTTGTGGTTCTTGAACTTCTTCAAGATATATCTTACTCCCACTGACCCCTTCGAGGATAAACTCCTTTTCCAAGAAGGCAGCGTGTTTCGCTACAAACACCTTTTGATCATTGGGATGATAGAAACAATACCCTTAGCCTTCTTGTTCTTCTTCTTTTCAGAAGATACCTTGGGCCTCTTCCTTTTCTTGGAAGAATCATCCACTAGTAAGACTTGGTTCTTATTGGATGAGAAGTGACCTTCAGCAGTTTTCAGCATGTTAAGTAGCTCAGGCAAGCTGACATCCAACTTATTCATGTGAAAATTCACAACAAATTGTGAGAAGGTGTCCGGGAGTGACTGCAAGATCAAATCTTGGCTTAACTCCCCATCCATCACGAACCCTAGTTGTCCAAGTTGTTCAATCAAATTGATCATCTTAAGGACATGAGTCTCAACATCAATGCCCTCGGTCATACGAGATCGGAAGAGCTCCTTAGATATCTGATATCTAGCAGTCCTACTTTGCTCACCATACAACTCTTTGAGGTGCAGCAATATAGTAGGAGCATCCATAGTTTCATGCTGACGCTGAAGCTCGTTACTCATGGATGCGAGCATGATGCATTGAGCCAAGATTGCATCATCTTGCCACTTTCTAAAAGTAGTAATCTCTTCCTCAGAGGCTGTTTCTGTAACACTTGCAGGGACTGGCGAATTTAGGACATAAGAAATCTTTTCAGCAGTGAGAACAATTCTCAGATTCCTTAACCAGTCCGTGTAATTCGGTTCGGTCAATTTGTTAGCATCAAGTATGCTACGCAGTGATAGTGAGTTTGACATTTTTAAATTCTGCATGTGAAATAAACAACATTTTAGCATTCATTCATTTAATTAATTACCAAAATAAATTAGGTCTTTATTTTAAATTGGTATCTCTCACTTTTTCATCAAACTATATTACCCTCAATATATATATAGTTCGGCAAATCTAATTAAAGGTTTGCTAGTGAGAATAAGGATCCCATTTCAAATGTATATAGCCTTGTGTGACACAACAAACGATATATAAATAAATAGGTAGATAACTATTGTCAATTACATCACTATGTAACTCCTTGTATTTTGCCTCTTAGATTATTTTGATCAAGTGTGACACATCCGAATCAAAATTATCTAAGTTAAGTCCAACCTAGCAATTCCATATATTCGAAAGAAAAACACGGTCCTTGTGTGACACAACAAAACAACATCGTTCAGTCTATTTATAAGCATCAAATGTGATAAAGCAACATCTTAAATATTTAATACTTGCCTTGTGTGACACAACAAACTCATATTAAATATTTAATACTCTATCGCTTTACCATGCTAGAAGGCGACGTTCGATATTGCAAATATCTTTGAACGCTTAGGACTTAATATAATTACTTTGAGGGGTTTATTATTATTAGTCTCATCTTGTTTAGCGCGCATGCACATATATATATAAAATACGCGTCATATTATTTTACATGCGAAGCATGTTTGATAATATATAATATATATATATATATATATATATAGTAAGCATGCACATATAGAATACTATATTCTATCCGGATTGATTATGGACTTTTATTCTAGTTTAGTTCACTAGAGCCACCAAGTGAACCAAAAGGTCAAACCTAGGGTGCAAGAATTAAATTTAAATATAACTATTACATTTAAACCCGGGCTCCATTACAAACGGGTCTTCAAGCGCTCCTTGCTCTTTTGTCTCCAATTCTTCAAAATTAATTCTAACTAGTCCTATTACAAAAAAAAACTATTTACAATAAATAGAAATCTTGATCAGCAGTCAAGGGGAAGTACAAATGAGGGAGATAGAATTAACATTAAGAAAAAAAATAGAGAAGACGAGGTACGCATACCCCATTTATAAAAACCCATACATTCAAGCATCCACTAAAATAAATCCAATCACACATTGGTCAATAGTGCATAATCAATCCCTATTTATTATCATACATATCTCTATATGTATCAATAAATAACATTCATCTCATGAATAATAAATCCATTCTATATATGCATTGATATCAATTAATGGGCAAAAGTTTTGCTAATATTTAGTTTTGAAACAAAATAAACTATTTTATTTTAATCAAAAACCAAATCCAAATTAAACTCCTTTAATTTTAGCAATCTGAAATCCTATTCCAGATAAAATAAACTCTTTTATTTTAAACTTATATCAATTAAATAAACTATTTATTTCAATTGAAGGAAAAAAAAAATTTGGATTCTGCTAGCCGGCGCAGCTGCGCCCAGAAAGAACTGGACAACGGCGCAGCTGCGCTGCTCCCCAGATAAAACCGATTCTGGGTTTCGGCGCAGCTGCGCTCCAGAATGAACTGGAGGCGGCGCAGCTGCGCCGTGTCGCTGATTCAAAATTTTTATTCTGCCCAAAAACTTCGATCCAATCGCATATCAAGCATACATGGAATCATCAAAAGCGATAATTAGCACAAGATTAGGCTTTGATACCACTGTTAGGTTTGTATATAATGCGAGCATGCAATCAAATTACATAAATAGAGCGGAAGCGCGATAAAACGGATTTTAAAATTTTTATACATACCATCACCATGATCGATCAATGTGCTCAATTAACGATATAAACGAAAAAGAAAGAGAATAAGAATTATACCCTCGTAGAACAAAGCTTCCTCGGGTACAAGTTCAACTCCTAGTCCTTCGTGTTCTCCTCGAATGCTACGGTGTGATTCCTTCCTTTGATCAACGTTAGCCACCCAAGTGTTTGGCCTCTAGAGGTGATCCACCAAGGAAGAACAAGTATTCAAGAAGTTGGGTATTTGGCAAAACCCTAGTTTCTATCTCTATAGAAATTGTATGTACTCTCCACAATCTAATGCAAGAGCGTGTAACCCTAATCTATGATAAGACCCCTCTTATTTATAGATGTAGGAATAACCCTTCCCTAAACTATTTAGGATTAGGGTTTGTATTATAATTAAACTCCTTTAATTAATAATGCTCCTAATCCAATTAGGAATCCATGTGAGAGTACTTCTATTAATTAATTCTCAATCCTCATTAGAATTAAATAATAGTAATAATAATAATAATAATAAGACTCCTCTTATTAATTTATATTTAATATTTCCAAAATATTAAATAATAAATATTAAGCTATTTAATTTATTCTATCTCCATAGAGTAAATTAAATACACTTAACTTATTATTACAATTATGTCATTTACTTCTTAAATAAATATTTTTCTTTTGCGGTGTGACCCTTTAGGTTTCCATATTAAACCGGTTGTGAATAAATCAATTAGAACAATTCTAATCTTATTTAAATAAATAAATAAAACTATTTAATTCATTTAAATAAATAATATTTATTCTACAATAAGGGTAAGCCCCCTTAGCGATCAACGACTTTCCAGATAATATAGATTTCAACATTAATCACAAAAGAACCTTTGAGTAAATAGTTACCGTACAATTCAATCTTTCTACCATACAATGTCCCAATTAAATATAAGACATGGATTTACTGTCAAGTCTTATTTTATTTAATTATAAGTATTTCGATTCCCAAATGCACAACTCTAATTAATGCAAATTAGAAACTCCTTTCTAATTTCATTCTGCCTTGGCCAAGGACTACTGAGTTATCATTTATCGAATCACATAGGACATTCACATCTTTTACTAGACGAGGTAGATTCTTTGTTGATCATTCACCTATCTCCATGTACAACTAATTATACCCAATTATACCCTTTGATATACCCACAAGGTCTTAAGGGACATGTCAAAGTATAACTCATCATACACAAGATACTATGATGATCTCAAGTCCAAGGATCACTTGTACAACTATCACTATAGGAATTCTATTGACAGGCGAGTAAAACTCCATTAGGTATTCCTTAGCGAGCCACGTTCAGTGAACTTATTCTCCAATAAGCACCTACATACTTGCTTTAGTGTCTCCACACAAATGATTATGAGATCAATCATCCTCTTCTTAAGAGCAAGCAACGTATGTACTAATCTATCCGGATTCACTAATCCCCTTTTTAGTAATCCAACGATTAGGAACGATTTTAGTTTGTGAGCTATCTTGAATTTAGATCTTATTAGCATGATCACGATCATGATTCTAAAAGCATTGCTCAAAACTATGGGTTTATCACATTTAATATAACAACACTATGTAGATAATATAAAATGCCTTTTTAAGAAAATCAATTCTTTTATTAATAAATGAATAAGATTACAAAGTATATGCTACATCATATCAAATATGATTAGCTTGTGTGCATACTACTATTATACTTGATGCTAACAAACTGACCGGACCGAATTACACGGACTGGTTAAGGAATCTGAGAATTGTTCTCACTGCTGAAAAGATTTCTTATGTCCTAAATTCGCCTGTCCCTGCAAGTGTTGCAGAAACAGCCTCTGAGGAAGAGATTGCTACTTTCAGAAAGTGGCAAGATGATACAATCCTGGCTCAATGCATCATGCTCGCATCCATGAGTAACGAGCTTCAGCGTCAGCATGAAACTATGGATGCTCCTACTATATTGCTGCACCTCAAAGAGTTGTATGGTGAGCAAAGTAGGACTGCTAGATATCAGATATCTAAGGAGCTCTTTCAATCTCGTATGACCGAGGGCACTGCTGTTGAGACTCATGTCCTTAAGATGATCAATTTGATTGAACAACTTGGACAGCTAGGGTTCGTGATGGATGGGGAGTTAAGCCAAGATTTGATCTTGCAGTCACTCCCGGACACCTTCTCACAATTTGTTGTGAATTTTCACATGAATAAGTTGGATGTCAGCTTGCCTGAGCTACTTAACATGCTGAAAACTACTGAAGGTCACTTCTCATCCAACAAGAACCAAGTCTTACTAGTGGATGATTCTTCCAAGAAAAGGAAGAGGCCCAAGGTATCTTCTGAAAAGAAGAAAAATAAGAAGGCTAAAGGCAAGGCGAAGGGAAAGGATAAAAAGAAACCTGATCCAGATAGTAAAGGAATTTACTACCATTGCAATAAGTCGGGACACTGGAAGAGGAACTGCAAAGAGTATCTTGCGGACCAAAAGAAGCTTAGAGAAGCTTCGACTTCCGATCTAGGTTTGTTCATGATTGAAAATAATTTTTTTTAAAGTCAAAATTCTACTTGGGTATTGGATACCGGCTGTAGTTCTCACATATGTAATAATATGCAGGGACTAAGCAGAAGTAGGAAGCTGAACAAGGATGAAGTCGTCCTACGGGTGGGAAATGGAGCAAAGGTTGCTGCATTGGCTGTAGGGACTTATTGTTTAGCACTTCCTTCGGGCAAGTTCATTAGTTTAAATAATTGTTATTATGTTCCAACACTCATTAGAAACATTATTTCAATTTCTGTATTGGATATGGATGGTTTTGATATTATAATAAAGAACAACAGTTGTTCTATTTATAATAAAAATGTATGGTGTTGGCAATTTACTGAATGGACTTTACATACTTGACTTGCATGAAAATATACTTCAAATTGAACAAACTAAGAAAAGAAAAAGAGATGATGTTAATTATACCTTTATGTGGCACTGTAGACTCGGTCATATCAATGAAACAAGATTATCCAAGTTGCATAAAGATGGGCTTTTAGAGCTATCTGATTACGAATCTTATCCAACTTGTGAATCTTGTCTCATGGGTAAGATGACTAAATCTCCTTTTAGTGGAAAAGGAGAAAGAGTTACAGAGTTGTTAGCGTTGGTACACACAGACGTTTGTGGACCTATGACAACGAATGCACGAGGAGGGTATTCTTATTTTATTACTTTCACTGATGATCATTATAGATTTGGATATGTGTATTTAATGAAATACAAATCTGAATCATTTGAAAAGTTCAAAGAATTCAGAAGTGAAGTAGAGAAGCAAACTGTAAGAGTATTAAGATTCTTCGATCGGATCGAGGAGGGGAATACTTGACCAATGAGTTTCTCAATTGTCTCAAAGAAAATGGTATAATCTCACAATGGACTCCATCAGGGACACCACAGTTGAATGGTGTATCTGAAAGGAGAAATCGAACATTGTTGGACATGGTTCGTTCCATGATGAGTTTTACCGACCTTCCAATATCCTTCTGGGGTTATGCCCTAGAAACGGCTGCATACCTACTTAACAAGGTACCTACCAAATCCGTCCCAAGGACCCCATATGAGATATGGACAGGGAGGAAACCTAGTCTTAAGCATGTTAAGACTTGGGGTTGTCCAGCTTATGTCAAAAGGTTTGAGCATGACAAGCTGAAGACTAGATCCGATAAATGTAGATTTGTGAGATATCCTAAAGAAAGTTTAGGATATTATTTCTATCATCCTACTAATCAAAAGGTGGTTGTTGCGAAACACGCTGCCTTCTTGGAAAAGGAGTTTATCCTTGAAGGGGTTAGTGGGAGTAAGATATATCTTGAAGAAGTTCAAGAACCACAAAATACTACGGATCAAAGTCAGGTACCTGACCAAGTAGAAGAACCTACTGTACCACTACCTATTCGTAAATCTGGAAGAGTACCGAAGATACCTGAAAGGTATGGATTCATCATAGAGGATGATGATGAGGTACGCATCATAGATGATGATGATCCATTGACTTACGAAGAGGCTTATGAGTAGTGAAGACTCAGAGAAATGGCTAGAAGCCATGAAATCCGAGATGGACTCCATGTATGAAAACCAAGTATGGACTTTGGTTTCGCCACCTGAGGGCATTAAGCCTATTGGGTGTAAATGGGTCTTTAAGAGAAAGACTGGAGCAGATGGCAAGGTAGAGACCTATAAGGCCCGACTGGTTGCAAAAGGTTTCAAACAAAGACAAGGAGTTGACTATGATGAAACCTTCTCACCAGTAGCAATGCTCAAGTCCATTCAGATTTTGCTTGCAATTGCAGCTTATTATGACTATGAGATCTGGCAAATGGATGTGAAAACGGCCTTCCTCAATGGAGAGCTTGAGGAGAATGTATATATGATACAGCCAGAGGGTTTTGTTTCAACGGTTGGAACAAACCAAGTCTGTAAGCTACAACGATCCATTTATGGATTGAAGCAAGCTTCTCGAAGATGGAACATCCATTTTGATGAGATAATCAAAAGGTTTGATTTTATCAAAAATGAGGATGAACCATGTGTTTACAAGAAGGTTAGTGGGAGCGCTGTTTCATTCCTTGTATTATATGTTGATGACATATTACTGATAGGAAATGATGTTCCTATGCTACAGTCGATCAAAATTTGGTTATCTAAACACTTCTCCATGAAGGACTTGGGTGAGGCATCCTATATTTTGGGGATAAAGATCTATAGAGATAGATCTAAAAGGATGCTGGGCTTGACCCAAGGAAAGTACATTGACTCGATGCTAAAGAAGTTTAGCATGGGAGATTCCAAGAGAGGTCTCATGCCGATGAGCCATGGAATACATCTCTCCAAGAAACAGGCCCCAAAGACACCTGAGGAGAGAGACCGGATGAGTAAGATTCCTTATGCTTCCGCAATAGGATCTATCATGTACGGTATGATATGTACTAGACCAGATGTCGCTCATGCACTTAGTGTAACAAGCAGATATCAGTCGAATCCAGGAGAAGAGTACTGAAAGGCAGTGAAAAACATCCTAAAGTACTTGAGAAGAACTAAGGATGTATTTCTTGTCTACGGTGGGTCTGAATTGAAACTAGAGGGCTATACAGACTCAAGTTTTCAAACGGACCAAGATGACAGTAAATCCATTTCAGGGTATGTGTTTACCTTAAACGGTGGCGCAGTGAGTTGAAAGAGTTCCAAGCAGCAAATAGTTGCTGATTCAGTGACAGAGGCAGAGTACATAGCTGCTAGTGAAGCTGCAAAGGACGCTGTTTGGATGAAGAAGTTCATAACTGAACTTGGAGTGGTTCCTAGCATTAAAGGAGCCGTACCTTTATTCCGTGACAACAATGGAGCTGTTGCGCAGGCTAAGGAACCCAGGTCTCATCAGAAATCCAAACACGTGTTGCGGCGGTTTCATTTGATTAGAGAGATCATTGAAAGAGGAGATGTCACCCTGGAGCGTGTGGACTCTCAAGACAACATTGCAGATCCATTTACTAAAGCTTTAACTCAACATCAGTTTGATCGTCACTTAGAGAAGATGGGTATAAGATACAATGGCGATTGACTTTAGTGCAAGTGGGAGATTGATAGTAGTATGCACACAAGCCAATCATATTTGATATGTTGTAGCATATACTTTGTAATCTTATTCATTTATTAATAAAAGAATTGATTTTCTTAAAAGGCATTTTATATTATCTATATAGTGCTATTATATTAAATGTGATAAACCCAGAGTTTTGAGCAATGCTTTTAGAATCATGATGGTGATCATGCTAATGAGATCTAAATTCTAGATAGCTCACAAACTAGAATTGTTCCTAATCGTTGGATTACTAAATTGGGGATTAGTGAATCCGGATAGATTAGTACATACGTTGCTTGCTCTTAGGAAGAGGATGATTGATCTCATAATCATTTGTGTGGAGACACTAAAGCAAGTATATAGGTGCTTATTAGAGAATAAGTTCACTGAACGTGGCTCGCTAAGGAATACCTAATGGAGTTTTACTCGCCTGTCAATAGGAATTCCTTTAGTGATAGTAGTACAAGTGATCCTTGGACTTGAGATCATCATAGTATCTTGTGTATGATGAGTTATACTTTGACATGTCCCTTAAGACCTTGTGGGTATATCAAAGGGTATGATTGGGTATAATTAGTTGTACATGGAGATAGGTGAATGATCAACAAAGAATCTACCTCGTCTAGTAAAAGATGTGAATGTCCTATGTGATTCGATAAATGATAACTCAGTAGTCCTTGGCCAAGGCAGAATGAAATTAGAAAGGAGTTTCTAATTTGAATTAATTAGAGTCGTGCATTTGGGAATTGAAATACATATAATTAAATAAAATAAGACTTGACAGTAAATTCATGTCTTATATTTAATTGGGATATTGTATGGTAGAAGGATTGAATTGTACGGTAACTATTTACTCAAAGGTTCTTTTGTGATTAATGTTGAAATCTATATTATCTGGAAAGTCGTTGATCGCTAAGGGGGCTTACCCTTATTGTAGAATAAATTTTATTTATTTAAATAAGATTAGAATTGTTCTAATTGATTTATTCATAACCGGTTTAATATGGAGAACCTAAAGGGTCACACCGCAAAAGAAAAATATTTATTTAAGAAGTAAATGGCATAATTGTAATAATAAGTTAAGTGTATTTAATTTACTCTATGGAGATAGAATAAATTAAATAGCTTAATATTTATTATTTAATATTTTGGAAATATTAAATATAAATTAATAAGAGGAGTCTTATTATTATTATTACTTTTACTATTATTTAATTCCTAATAGGGATTGAGAATTAATTAATAGAAGTACTCTCCCATGAATTCCTAATTGAGTTAGGAGCACAATTAATTAAAGGAGTTTAATTATAATAGAAACCCTAATCCTAAATAGTTTAGGGAAGGGTTATTCCTACATCTATAAATAAGAGGGGTCTTATCATAGATTAGGGTTACACACTCTTGCATTAGATTGTGGAGAGTACTTACAATTTCTATAGAGATAGAAACTAGGGTTTTGTCAAATACCCAACTTCTTGAATACTTGTTCTTCCTTGGTGGATCACCTCTAGAGGCCAAACCACTTTGGGTGGCTAACGTTGATCAAAGGAAGGAATCACACCGTAGCATTCGAGGAGAACACGAAGGACTAGGAGTTGAACTTGTACCCGAGGAAGCTTTGTTCTACGAGGGTATAATTCTTATTCTCTTTCTCTTTCGTTTATATGGTTAATTGAGCACATTGATCGATCATGGTGATAGTTTGTATAAAAATTTTAAAATCCGTTTTATCGCGCTTCCGCTCTATTTATGTAATTTGATTGCATGCTCGCGTTATATACAAACCTAACATGAGTATGTGTATATATGTGATTTATATGTATGTTATATTATATGTGATTTGATGTGAAGAAATTGAATGTGTATATAGAAGAAATATATATAATTGTTTTAATAAAATGAGAAGGTAATGTGTTACATAGAGATGTAACATGTTAATGTAGTATATATGATTGTGAATTTCGTAGTATTCTAATTTAATTTAATAATTAAATTAGAGGATTAATGTTTTATTGAATAAAATAACTTATTTAATAAAATTATAGTTTGGCTAAATTGAATTATAATTTGGTCAGTAAGTTTTAATTGAAATTATTAATAAGTTTAATTAGATTTAATTATATAATAGGTTTAATTTAATTTAAGTGTGACAATATATATATCTTATAACAAAAAGATTATTAAAATAAGTTAAAAGGGAATTTTTGGGTTCTAGCCAAACATGGCCTTGTGACCCTTCAATTCCATAACGGCTGAGACTCTTGGTATTTGTAACTGCTGAGATTCTTGGTATTTGTAACTGTTGAGACTCTTGGTATTTGTAACTGCTCAGACTCTTGGTATTTGTAACTGCTAAGACTCTTGGTATTTGTAACTGCTGAGACTCTTGGTATTTGTAACTGTTGAGACTCTTGGTATTTGTAATTGCTGAGACTCTTGGTATTTGTAACTGCTGAGACTCTTGGTATTTGTAACTGCTAAGACTCTTGGTATTTGTAACTGCTGAGACTCTTGGTTTGTATAACTGATGGCTAGGTAATAATATAAGTATAAGTTTTTAGTTCTTCAGTGTTCTTCTTGTTGGGATAAAATTGAGAGAAAAAGGAGGGTTTGTGAGAGAGGAAATTCTATGTGTGTATTGAGAAGAACTCTGGAGAATCAAAGAAGGAAGAAGAAAGAGGAATCAAGGAAGAATAGCCCACTTCATCATCTATCTAGGTTAGGGAAGATCAAAGAGGATACATGAAGCGCAGATAAATATAAGCTGGTTATGGTAATTGGTAAACTACGAATCAGGCAAGTCTTTCAGTTCCTATTTGTTATGTGAATTAATTGATTAACTGTCTTAATCATATGATGTAAAAGCATGATGCATTTTATATATGTTACATGTATGAGACGACAATGTCAAATTATGACTACGTTCGTTGAATGAAGAATGTTGATTGAGTTATGGAACTCAATCCTTAATCGTTATGTGATGATCATTATGTATGATATGTTTAGTCAAATGATTATGATTATGATTTAGATGATGAGCATGTTATCTCTGTGCTATGTGATGCATGCAAACTGTTAGTTGTAAATAACCACTTTTGCAGGTTAAAGATTCAATGTAACATTATGTGCTACCCAAATGACATGGATCGAAATGATGCATGAAGATTAAATGTTTTAGTTGAAGTTATTACCTGAATTATGTTAAGTTTTCAATAAATGTATTTATGTTAGGTTGTAAAGTTTGTATTGAGGTGTAAACTTTTGTAATAAGTTCGACAAGGCGAGTCATGATATTAACATGATTCTAAGACATTTAGATGTAAAGGTTGAAAGTTTTGGGATCGAGAATGATTTGTAATAGAAAAGTTTGAATTATTCCGCATTTTTATTAAGTTTAACATTGCACAATGTTGTAAAGTTAGAATGAGGATGTATTGTTAACGACCGATGTGGAGTGTTGGATTGTTCAGAATTTGGGGTCGTTACAATTATGATTAAATAACTAAAGGTAATTAATTAATTATTATTTAACCAATATTAAATAATAATTAAATGAAGATAGAGTTAATAAAGTAATTATTTAATTGACATTAAATAAGGAGAAATTCAAAATAACAAATTAATTAAACAATTATAATAAATTGTTTACGGGTTTAATAAGTGAATATTACTTAAGGTAAAGTAATATTAATTACTTAAATCATTAACCTAAGATCAATTAAATGTCTTATAAGGTTAAATGATAGTACATTGAATTATGTGTGTTTTTGTGATTGATTAAATGTTAGTTGAATATCATAAGTAAGTGTATAAGTAAGCAATTATGTGCAATACTAATTGATAGACCCACATTATCAATGCTAGGTCTTTCAAGAGATTTTAATTAAGCAATATAGCAATAGTTCGACGATTAGGCAAGTTCCTAACCTTAAACTTTTTACATATTGCAAGCTTCCTAATTTAAGCTCGAGGTCTATTTCTTAAGCACGTGCTAAGTGGTTTAATTACTTTAAAATTATTTCACATCAATATTATTGTCATTCGCACATAGTGCATTTTAATTCGATTATGTCATTGAACTACACAATTATTTAAAGTTCTATCATTCATGAACTGTTCAAGAGAAGTCTAAGTTATTTGTTCGGCTTGATATATGCAATGTTAAGTAATTTAAAAGTTATCCAAACCAGTTGTTGGTTCGGATTCTGAGACTAAGATGAACAAACCCTGTATTGAGGAGTTTCCTAAGTGTCTAATATACGATACATGCAGAAATAAATGTTATGCATATACATAGTGTACAAGAGGTTGATCCCCTCAAGTACAACTCTGGAGATAATAACCTAATAAGGGTCAATCAAGTGGTTGATTCCTTAGAGTATGTTCATGGTCTATTCGACTATTCAACATTTTAACAATCAATTTTCATCATTCATTGGGCATTGATTATCTTGTTTCAGTTATTCATATTGTTGCATCAATTCCAGCTATTTTCCTTTTTATTCATGATATATTTTTCTTATTCAATTTTTTAATTTGTTGAGCAAAGTAGTTGCTCACTTTTACTATATTATGAACGTATTGCAGCTAAGCCCGAGTGTTCAAACAAAGATAAGGGCAAAGGGAAGATGAAGTCTTAGATTCTGTTAGTTGATTTATCTGCTTAATGTTTTGTTTAGTTATCAATTAATGTAATACAAATCCTAGTAGTTATATTTGAACTTCGTAATGTATTTTTATTTAAGGTTTTAGACCTTGGGATATAGTTACCCTTTTGTAATGAACAACATATGTTTATTATTTCTGCATTAGTTATTATATGTTGTTTAGTGATATATGGATGTGATGGATCGTGAACACTGAATTCGAGGTACGAGTACCCGGATATAGGGGCAGCACAGGTTGGTATCAAAGTTGTAGGTTATAAATGTTAGGATGCAAAACCTAGGTTATAACCTTAGAAGAAAACTCATATAGAGTATACTAGGAGATGGATCGAGGAGATTCATCGAGTTGAATATATAGGAGATGTATTATGATTCATCAAGCCGAGTTTGTGCACAATAAAATATCATTTCATTCCATTAATGAATATATTTTATTGTGGTACTGACTGTGTTGGTTGTTTGTGTTGTCTTTTGTGGTGGTCGTAGGATGCCTGAGATCGGACAGTCGAGTTGGACCATTGGGGATGAGGAGTTCGTTGATATCCATGTGGATACTGAGCAGCCGCTGGTGGCTGAGGTCGAGGTAGATCCCGAGGAGGATCAAACTGATGAGAATGAGGAGGTACAGTACTATACTTCACCGGAGGAGCTGCCGTCTGAGGATCATCTGATTGGGCAGTTGGCAGATAGGAACTTGGAACTAGAGGACCGAGTTAGGCATTTAGAGGAGCAAAATCAGACACATCGAGTCATGGAGGACCAGTATAAGGAGTTGGCATATCAGCTGGAGAATGAGTTGGAAGTGCTGAAGGTACAGCTACAGGCGTATGAGATCTCGACACATCAAATAGGACCACTGCTGCATTAGTTGGTTGTCAGGAATGCTGAGCTGAGGGAGAAATTAGAGCAAGAGGAATTGAAGTTAGCCGAGCTGAGAATCGAGCACGAGGCCATGAAGCTTGAGTTCGACTTGGAGATTTCAGACAAGATCCGAAAAGAGGAGGCTTAGGTTCGAGCTGCCAGGAGGGTAGATCAATTGGAGGTAGAGGTTCAGGCTAGGGCAGTTAGGACTGAGTCACTGGGCTCTGCATTGGATATAGCTTTTGAGAGTCTGAGAGGCAGGGATAGGAGATACCCCACTAAGGAGGGTTGTACTAGTCGCTCTGTGCGTCGTCGGGTAATGAACAGGGTTACACAGCAGGAGCACGAGGGTGTTGTTCGCCGCAGCATGCAGTGATGTCATGGTTTAGTTGACATATTATATATATAGATGCAGTTAGTTCAAATTTTTGTTCATAGTAGGGACCAAGTTATGATGTAAATCCCGGTACTTTGGTTTATACTTGGGATAGTGCTAGTGACCCCGCATTTTATTTTTGGTCAGAGGGGTAGGATATTTTAAATCCCTGTAGACACCCAAATTTTGCACTTCCTATACTAACCCTGACAGGAGGGCAAAATCGTCCATGGACCCGGCCCACGAGAATGGAGGGTGGACATAAAGATGAACACTCAAAGCCACCAACACTGGACGAGATCGAGGCCGACACAACGACGCGCGAATGTCGGGAGTCAGTTACTGATCGCTGCGCTTACCCGGACGACATGGCACGTTTCCCGGCGATTTCCGGACTGCAGAATGCAAGCCCTTCAATGGAAATCAACGGTACGGCACGGAAATCGAGACGAGGTGCGGAAAATGAGAAAATCAGCACAGTCAGCCGCAGATCAATCCGCGGCCAAGGACGGAACTCGAGATGGCACGGGACTCGAGCGCACGGGACTCGAGCACGGCTGGGGGGAGAACCAAGGGCCAGCCGCAGATCAATCTGCGGCTGCCCTTGGCAGTCCCTTATCAGGCCATTTCGCATACAGAAAGAAAAAAAAGGGGAGAAGAAGAATCCAGCAGCAACAGCAGTTCGGGAGAAGGAGAAAAACAGCAAGAAAACAACAGAAATTAAGAGAGAAAAGAGTGAGAAATAGTGAGAAATTGTACCCATCTTGTGAGATTACATCTCATATTTTCTACTCTACTCAATACACAAATTCATACATATTGTGGGGATTATTTGCAAGGTGAAAAATCCTTTGTTTTAGCATTTTGTTATACCATTTTTGCCAAGCTTTTTGTCATCCGAATTATTTCGAATGTAGTTGTTCTTGAATATTGATGTGAAATCATGGATTAGGGATTATTAGTGAGGGTTCCATCGGAACGAAATTCTTCCTAATAACCCGAGGATGTCCAATTGGTGAAATTTCTAGCTTATTCATGGTGATTTATTGAATGTAATTTATTTAGATTATCATTTTCGGATATCATGGTGTATTAGGCAAATCCGTGTTGTTTAGTTTCGTAGTATTCATTTCGCGGGCATGTAGTAATCTTGGGTGGGAGCCTAGGAACGCGACCCCGTGGTCCAAATCCGATGATGGACGTTTTGACATATGTCATAGATGCAAGGTGCTCGTTTTGTTGTAACATGTAATCGTTGGGCCTTAAAACGACGCTAGAGCGAGAATCGGGTTTAAGGCCCCGTAATAGTGAAATATGTGATTGTTGGCGTTAGGGGATATTTTGATGGCTTACATGCCCATGAATAGCCCCCTACGCGTTTGATGTTTAGTTCGATTTGTAACACCAAACAAAAGGATTTCAAAGCCAAAACAATAAAGATTTTGCTAAAATTAATCAAAGTAGGATATTAGCGTCACGAGGCTAAAAATTGGAAATGCTAATGGAAGTCGATTCCTATTTTATGAGAAAGCTAAAGAGAAGTTATTTCGCAAAATGCCACAAAAAAAGGTTTTATAAAAAGAAATAAACGTTTTACTAAACCTTGATACATAGGGCGAAAGAGATCCTAGAAATTGCCTATCATTTATGAAAGCAACGTATAAGTCTCGATTCCTATTTTGGCTAAGGTTTAACAAACTCATGTTTTATCAAAACAACACTTAATGAAAAAATCTCATAGCTTTTGCCAATTTAAAATCAAATCTTTTCTCAATAAGAAAATAAGGCTTTCTCGTAAATACCGAAAAGACATTTTTAAGCATTCTCAAAACTAAAGCACGATTTTCCCTAAGAAATCCAAATGATTCTTTCATACAAACGCACCACAACATTCATTTAGGCACACACACACACACACACACGCATACACGTTTCATGAATTAAAGGATAGGAAAAGCATCAAGATTGCGGTAACCGTGTTTCACGGAAGTCGGGGGGTGCCTAACACCTTCCCCTCGCTTAAGCACGCCCCCGAACTCTATGAATCTCGATTCGCAGACCATTTAATTCGGAGTCACACATGAGCCAGCGATTTATAAAAAAACGAAAACTCGGATGAGTTGGTACATCCATTTCAAATATACCAACTGGCGACTCTGGTTAATTGGCTCATCATAAAAAACGATCTTTCAAAACCCCGTCGACATCAAGGCCGACCTTTTCCCAAAATCACCTAAAACCAAAAGGCTAAAATAGGAAAAGGACAAGAGACGAGAAAACCCGGCGTCGACAGTTGGCGACTCCGCTGGGGACCTAGAGGGCTTAAGCCGCATTCAGATCTTGATACTATCCTATCCTTTAAAATTCATAAAATATGTGTGCATGCGATATTTTGATTTTTTTGTTTCTTTTGTTGTGTGAATGTGTGTTTTGTCCAAATAAATGAATGATTGAATGGAATTGCTTTACTTTTAAGTAATCATTTGCATACGGTGAGGACGATGAATGTGAATGTATGTTGAGAGAGTACCTCCTCCTGAGGCGAACCTGTCGGTTGCTTATTACTGGACTCGAAGGGGCTGCTCCCCGGAGATGGCTCAGGAAACGCACCACCCAAATCCGCTCCAATCGAAAGGGCTCAAACGAGTAGATTGCGAAGATTTGGGGACCTTCATGCCGAAAAGCCCGTGAGAGTAACCCTAGGATAGGTTAGCCTCAGATTAACCCAACGCAGGAAAAGTCTCTTCATGCCTTTTTACGTTTATACGTCTAAATGTCATGATCCCATTCAATATTCATATATGCCTCTCCTGTGTCAAAAAAAAATTACTAACCTCTGTGAATTGCAGGGAACAGCTGGGGAAGCATAATAAAGCATGTTTAGCGTTTGTTATTGCATTAAGGGACTACTAACTTTCTGTTTTACAGGGAAAGATAAAAAAAACCCAGAAATACAAAATTTTTACAGCTTTAGCATGCATCCACATTTCTCATGTCCCAGGACTAAATCCGGACCATTGTTTCTGTAGGATTGCTCCTCAAACCCGTTCGCAGTCTAAGAAAGCCCAAAACTCTACATCTGAAATGGCTGATCTTCCTAATCATGGTTCCATATCTCGGGAAGAGTTTGATGACTTCAAAAAGCAGATGATGGAAATGGCCACAATGCTAAAAGAGCAGTTCCTACTCAGACAGGATCCGCCAAACCAAGGACCACATAATATTCCACCACCAGGGGGTGACCAGAATCCTCCTAAAAATATTGCAAACCTGTGTAAGGATGACCAACCCCGACTCAAGGACGAGCCAGTCATTCCAAGGGCCGTTCCCATACCTAACAAGACAGTGATTACTATCCCAGAGGAAGGGGACACTGACGACCTTCAGAAAAAAATGAGACACATGGAGGAGACCATCCAATCTCTACGAGGCATAGGCTCCCTGGGTAGGGTCAATTACTCGGATCTGTGTGTTTTCCCCGGAACCAGATACCCAGAAAAGTTCAAAGTCCCCGAGTTTGAAAAATACAATGGAAAGGGTGACCCCTACACGCACTTGAAAATATACATTGGAGAACTCGGGTCTTATGCCGAGGACGAGGGGTTGAGGATGCAGCTATTCCAGAAAAGCTTAACAGGGGAGGCGAGGATCTGGTATGCCCGCCTTGACAACGCCCGAATCCACAACTGGGAGGAATTGGCCCATACTTTCTTAACCCAATACAGCTTTCAGGCCCAGATGGCCCCTGACAGATACCAAATGACAAAAGTTAAAAAGCAACCCAGGGAATCCTTCAGGGACTACGCACAGCGATGGAGGGGTATGGCTGCCCAAGTGAATCCTCCAATGAGCGAGTCAGAGATGGTGATGACTTTCGTCGATATTCAGGAGGCCCCGTATTATGAGCGGGTTATTTCAGGGATTGGTAGGCCTTTCGCTGAAATGATTAAACACGGAGAAATGGTGGATATGGGTTTGAAATCCGGCAAAATCCGGGATTTCACTGCTTTGGAAACAGCCGCGGAGCAAATACAGAGTGGAAACTACGGCAGCACTTCCCGTAGGGTCCAAAAGAAAAAGGAGGAGGATGTTTCCCTCATCATACAGGGATCTTCTGGAAAGGCAGAGAGCAACCCTCCAGTACATGGGCAGAGAGTGGGGCCATCCCGGCAGCCTAACTTCAATGATCAAAGGGCAGAGGGGCGAAGGAGATTTGAGGCCTCGCAAAATCGGGTATTCACCCCGCTCGGGGAGCCTCTTGAACGGGTATTGGCCGTATTGATGTCCCAAAAGAAGATAATCAATTTGGCACCCTCGAGTGACCCAAAGGGAAGAAGATTTGACCCAAGCAAGCGATGTGCTTACCACTCGGGTTCCCCGGGTCATAATACGCAGGATTGTTGGACCTTGAAGCATATAATTCAGAATTTGATCGATAATGGGGAAATTGTGGTAGAACAACCAGACTCCCCAAACGTTAAGGTCAATCCCCTGCCTAGACATGATGGAGGTGGGGTCAATATGGCGGAGGACAGTGAAGTTGAGGGGCCGTCAAGGCTGATTTATGTGCAGAAAATGGATGAAATGATCAACATGATAGGCAATCGCGGGAATGCACGGGGGAGCACCCATTCGATTGGTGGGTGTAAGTAGAAATACCCCGGAGGGACCCGTCAAATTGGCGGCACCGAAACCCATCATTCTGGCAGCAAGACCGCAAATCCCTATCAGCAGTCTAAGGACGGTGCCCTGGAACTATGGGGGGGCGTCAGAGGAAGCGGCCAGTTGTGCTTCTGTGACGACAAAGGGGAATCCCTTGTATCTTCCCGAGCGAGTCCTGGAAGGCCAAAAGAAGAAAAATGAGGAGATATCCGAGGAGAGAGCCGTGGAATTCTTGAAGAGGATGGACCATCCGGAGGCGAGAGGAATCCAGATTTTGAATGAGGAGTCGACCCTGTCATCAATCATGGATTTGGTGTTATCATCCAATGAGCACTGCAAAACCCTGGCAAAAGTCCTGGAGGAGGCATACGTGCCCAAAGAAATTAGTGAAGAAGGTTTCGGCCAGCTGGTGGGCCATCTGATGGAGAGCGATGTAATATCCTTTGCAGATGAGGACATCCCCAAAGAGGGAAGGGGGCATCAAAAACCGCTACATATTGCGGTAATCTCTTCGGGGTATATCATGAATGGGGTGTTGATTGATGGGGGATCGGCATTGAATATTTGTCCCCTCAGCACATTGCAGAAAATGAACATTAATCCCAAGCGCCTACGGGCCAGTCATGTGGTGGTGCGAGCTTTCGATGGTTCCCGGAGGGATACAATCGGAGAGATAGAATTACCAGTGGAAATAGGACCTTGTACTTTTGATATCTCTTTCCAGGTCCTAGACATCGCGGCCAGTTATAACCTATTATTGGGGAGGCCGTGGATACACATGGCTGGGGCAGTTCCTTCTACGCTCCACCAACAAATCAAGCTAATCATCGATGGGAATCTGGTGACAATCTCGGCCGAATGTGATGACCCTTCTCCTCTCAGGGGTGGCCTACCAGTGATCAATGTGGATGAGTCGGCGGCACCAGCCAGCTTTCAGGCACTAGAAATTAGCACTCCCCACTACAGATGCTTGGGGGCTCTAGCCGTGAAACCAAGGGTCTCTCCAGAACTTACTTTTGTTGCAAAGGAAATGATGAGGATGAAGTTCCAGCCCGGACAGGGGTTAGGAAAGAGCAGTCAAGGAATCACCAAGCCCATTCAACTACCCCATCAGGTGGGCAAGGCCGGTTTGGGATATCACAGAGGTGTAGCACGGGGACGCCGTCAAGGCATGACCCCGATTCGACTGGCGGGCAACCCAGTGACCCAGGTCAACAATGAGCAGGGGACTAGTGAACTTGTGACTGGAGCAGGGGGTGAGGATTTATCCCCCACAAATGATGCATTAGCCAAAAGAGAAAGTTTCCTACAGGAGATCGCAAAGGAGTTCGAAACCCAGTGCTATATCCCCGGATAATTAATAAGCAATGAAGAGGGGACGAAGGTTGCCACACCAGGAGCCCAACAAAATGTGCCTATCATCGATTGGGCCGGGTTGATTATTCCTAAGGAAGGTATGAAGGGAGACTCAGGCGATGTGGTCGTGGTCATCGGGGAAGTGTCCGGTATAAGGCCACCTCTCATTGAGCACATATCGTCTGACATGACCGTCGATAATTGGACCGTGAGGCCAGTGATATCCAAACAAGGGTAAAACCCGACATCAGGGTGGTAGACCCCAAAGGATGGGATGATGAAGAAGTTTATTTTTGTTGTTGTTTTATTTTTTGCATAATTATGTCATTTCTTCAAGTTATCTGAAAATGTGATCATCGTGGAAAATAACTTATATATGACAAGTATTTTGTTTCATGTCAGGTGTACCAATTTGAGTAACCCTTGCCTAACAAACGATCTTTCAAATTTGAATGATGATTATGATTTTGACATTGAGCTGGATTTCGATTTGATGGGCATTGAACAAGACGAGACAGATTACGACGATGCGCCTGAAGAGATCAAAGGATGGGTCGAGGATAAACCCAAACCCAATTTGGACCAAACCATCACTATAGATATCGGAACCTCGGACGAGCCAAAAGAACTCAAGATAGGGATAGACCTCACCACCAGCCAAAAAGCAGAAATAGCTGAGTTGCTGAGCCAATATGAGGATGTCTTTGCCTGGTCGCACGAGGATATGATCGGATTGTCCACCGATATCGTGGTACACCGGTTGCCCATCAAGGAGGGTTTCAGGCCTGTCAAGCAGAAGCTAAGGAAGTTGAAACCTGAGTGGAGCTTAAAAGTAAAAGAGGAGATCATTAAACAATTTCGGGCCGGAATCATTATGGTGTCCACTTACCCGGAATGGCTATCCAATGTAGTCCCAGTGGCTAAACCTGGAGGAAAGGTGAGGGTATGCGTAGACTACAGAGATCTAAACAAGGCCAGTCTCAAGGACAACTTCCCGGTGCCTTTCATACACATCCTGGTGGATAACACAGCCCAGTACGAAATGTACTCTTTTGTGGATTGCTTCGCGGGATATCATCAGATAATGGTGGCGGAGGAAGATCGGGAAAAGACCGCGTTCATCACCCCATGGGGCGCGTTCTGCTATAGACGGTTGGCTTTCGGTCTCACAAATGCGGGGGCCACCTATCAGAGGGCCATGATGGCCTTGTTCCACGATATGATGCATAAGGAGATAGAGGTCTACGTGGACGACATTATCGTAAAGTCAAGGGTAGAGTCTGACCATATAACTCATCTTAAAAAGCTATTTGATCGACTCAGAAAGTATAACTTGAAGCTCAACCCAGCGAAGTGTGCTTTCGGAGTGCAATCAGGTAAGCTTTTGGGATTCCTGGTCAGTGATCGAGGCATTGAGTTGGATCCGGCAAAGATTAAAGCCATTGTGGATATGCCGGCACCTCACACAGAAAAGGAGATAAGGGGATTCCTGGGAAGAATAAACTTCATCAGCCGTTTCATATCCCACTTGACAACTACGTGCGAGCCGATTTTCAAGTTGTTAAGGAAGGGTGCTTCCCAAGAATGGAATGAGCAATGTCAGAGGGCTTTTCAGACCATTAAAAAGCAGCTGACTGAGGCGTCGGTGCTGGTACCCCCAAAGGATGGGATCCCTCTGTTTATGTACATATCGGTCAATGCCATCGCGATGGGATGTATGCTGGGACAAAAGAATGGGGCAGGTAAAGAGCAAGCCATCTATTACCTCAGCAAGAGATTTAGCCAATGTGAACAGAATTACACTCCCATCGAGAAGACCTGTTGTGCTCTGGCCTGGGCTGCAGGGAGATTACAACATTACCTCCATGGGCATACTACGTACCTGATATCGAGAATGGATCCCTTGAAATATATCTTTGAAAGGCCCATGTTGAACTGTCGACTTTCAAGATGGCAGTTAATCTTACAGTAGTTCGACATGGTATACGTAACCTAGAAAGCCATGAAGGGGCAAGGAATTGCAGATCAATTGGCAGAAACCCCGTCAGGAGGGATGGAGCCGTTAGAAACTCCTCTACCGGGCGAAGATATATTTTGGGTGTCAGACACGAGATGCAATGACGAGGAACAATTCTGGAAGCTGTATTTTGATGGTGCCATGAATGCTGAAGGGGCAGGAGCCGGAGCAGTCCTGGTCTCTATCACCGGAGAACAATACCCCGTGGCCACTAAACTGCAATTCAGCAATTCGAACAACACCGCTGAATACGAGGGATGTATCTTGGGACTCCGCTTGGCCCGCGACATGGGAGTGAAGAGGCTAGCGGTGTTCGGGGATTCAGAATTGGTAATCAGACAGGCAATCGGGGTGTACAACACTAAAGAGCTTCGGTTACTTCCATACCATCGTTGTGTTACCCAGCTGATGCAAGAGTTTGAAGATATCGCTTTTCGACATATCCCCCGGGGTCGGAATGATTTTGCAGATGCATTGGCAACCCTGGCCTCCTTAATCCACATAATCAAAAGAAAAGACATTCCACAGGTTGAGATAGCCGTACAGAATGCCCCGACATATGAGGAATATGTGGCAGTGTTATCAGAAGAGGTGGTGTTGACAAGGCAGCCCTGGTATCATAACATAAGGGAATATCTGAGAGATAGATCCATTCCCGACCAGGCGAGTCGAACTGAGAGGATGAGAATTCAGAAGATGGCGATGAAATTTTACCTGAGTGGGGATTCACTCTACAAAAGGGATGCTGGGTTGGGACTGTTGCAATGCGTAGATGAAACACAGGCCCGAAGGATTATGAATGAAATACATAGTGGAGTGTGTGGGCCACATATGAGTGGACCGATGCTGGCCAAAAAGATTTTGAGAACAGGGCATTATTGGTTGACCCTAAAGGCTGACTGTGATGATCATGTCAAACGGTGCTACCAATGCCAGGCGCACGGTAATGTGATCCATACGCCGCCCAACGAACTGCACTGTATGACCTCCCCGTGGCCATTCTCAATGAGGGGAATGGACGTGATCGGGCCAATAGAGCCCAAGGCAAGCAACGGGCACCGATTCATTTTTGTCATGATCGATTATTTCACCAAGTGGGTAGAGGCAGCTTCTTTCCCCAAGGTAAATCAGGAGGTCATCGTCGGTTTTATCAGGAATAATGTCATTTGTCGATACGGGCAACCTGAGGTTTTGGTCTCCGACAATGCTAAGAATTTGAACAACGCCCTCATGAAGGGATTGTGCGACCAGTTTAAGATCAAACACCTCAACTCTGTCATTTACACGTCCCCCCCAAAAATGAATGGGGCAGTGGAGGCTGCCAATAAGAACATCAAGAAGATCATGGCGAAGATGTCTGCTAATCATCGGGGATGGCCAGATCTGCTACCCCTCACCTTGCTGGCATACCGAACATCAACGCGTACTTCTACAGGGGCAACCCCTTACGCTTTGGTGTATGGAATGGAGGCCGTTCTGCCAATTGAGGTTGAGATGGCGTCCCTCAGGATAGTGATCGATGCCCAGATAAGCGAGGAGGATTGGATGCAAAGTCGATACGACCAGTTGGCCCTAATTGATGAAAGGAGGGTGGCTGCTGTTTTGCACGGTCGGCTATATCAGTGAAGAATTTCTCGATCATATGACAAGAAGATAAGACCTCGGAAATTCAAGGAGAATGATCTGGTGTTGAAGAGAGTCATGCCTTGTCAAGACGAAGCTAAAGGGAAGTTTGCCCCAAACTGGGAGGGACCTTTTGTGATTAAAAAAGTGCTATCCGGAGGAGCCCTCATATTGCAAGAAATGGATGGTGAGACATTTCCACAACCCCAAAATTCTGACTCAGTGAAGCGATTCTACGCTTAAATCATCAATTCCCTTTTTTTCCTTTGAGGAGCGAACTACGTAGGACCTGATCTCCCAACCTGTGGGGGTACGTAGGCAGCCATCTCGGCACGGTCCGATCCCTTTAAAAATAATCCTTCCCCTAAAACAAAACCAATCCCCAACAGCCAGATAAACTTTCCTAAACCCTCAAAACTTTCCCGAAACCAGCCGACCAATCAGTTCCATACCAAATTGATATAACCCTGATCAAACCAAACAGTTAGCCAAAGTCTGAAACTCAATCCAATGAAATCGACAGGGGTACGGCAATATCTGTCAAATCTCCATCAAGACTTGAGAAGAGAAAGAAGGTGAAATGTCAAAATCATGATCAGCCGGATAAAATGATGATCCAATGAAGGGCAACGATACAACAAAAAGGGAAAATGACTAAATTTAAATACCTGTTTACATATATAAGTCTTTTTGTTACAAGATTTCCTTTTCAATAACCGATGAAATTAACATAGTCTGTGCAGGAAATAAAACAATCTACAAATCTGCAACTAACTGAAGCAGGATGGATAAGGTGGTGGATAAATCTGAAGCATCAGCATCCCCTGAAATCTGCCGTCCCATAATGTCGATGCGGTCCAACAAGGCAGTGGCTCGGCTGACAGTCCCAGAATGTGCATCTATGACTGTCCTGGCCTGAAAAGCAATGGCATCTCTATCAGCTATAGCAGCATCTCTGGCTAGAATAGCAGCATCCCTCTCAGCAATGGCGGCATCCCGCTCAGATTCAATAGCAATCAAAGACAGTCGGATCCGGCTATGTCCAGTGTCCTGAGTAGGGAGAGAGTCGGCTGAGATCGAGTGATATATGGTATCGTCTGGGAAAGTCACTCCAGAGTCATCAAAAGTCCCAGTCTGACTCACACCAACCGCATCCGAATCTCCGCGCAACCATTGCACATAAGCGAATGTCTGGATGGGGCAACTATCATTATACTCGGCCAGGATCCTACGAGGCCAAAGATCATATACCCGCAGTAGATCGGTAGTCGGCCGCGCCCGTGAAGAGGTGGAAATCCTGTGTCTGATCAAACTGCCCCATCACTGCCATGGGATGATAAGTCGTCACACCCCTCAAGCCAGCAATGGGAATGAAGTCCAGGTCGGGCACATGAGTCAAGAAGCTCATAAAGGAGCAATAACCCGAATAAACCAGGAGATGAAAGGGATCCTCGATGACCGACAGAAATGCTGTCCAGGAGGCCGCATCAGTACAGCGCACAGGACGAAGTGAAAACGGCGTGGTTATGTCATGACTGAAGCAAAACCCTTGGCGACGGAAGTGGCCGATGGGACTAAGATGACTCATGAACCACACATACAACAAAGTCGAGCTCCCTCGGAATACTCTGCCTCAGAAGGACTGACAGTATGAGGCTGACATGTAAGTATCCGCCAATATCATGGGAAGAATGGTGTGATCCTCCTGAAGGGCCCTTACGGCCGCGACCACCCGCATGTCCAAATGATCGGGTCCCGCGGGCAAGTACAGAACTGAGAGGATACATGCCATCAAAACGTCTAGCCTCAAAACGCCCCAGCGCTCCTCCGATACAGAAAAATCCCCAGAGAAGTGGCGAAAACTGTTAGGTGAGCCGAATCGGTCAATCAAAAAATGAAGAGGAACCAGGTGATCTGACGTGATCGCCGATAGCAGAACCGCCCTCCGCAACCCAGTAAAGGTCAAGAACTGACGGCGCATGGGACCAGATGTGATCCTGGCACAAGGTCTATCCAAAGTCAAACCGGTGAAGCGACCATACTCCTCGAGGGTGGGGGTCAGCTCTACTGTCCCTAGCCTGAACACTTGATGAGCAGGGGCCCAATATCTCAAAATACCATCCATAAAGCCCGCTGGCACCTGAAAGGTTAATAAGGACCGAGAGTGTCCCAAAAGACCATCTGCGATGACCCTATCGGCCGGCGATAAACTGTCCAACCAACGGAGGAGGCTGCCGACCAACCCTGTAGGAAGAATGGAATCCAGGCATACCACGACATCTGAGGACGTCATCTGTGAAAAAATAGTATCAAAAAGACTGTACAGGGGTCATTTTCTATCCATGAATAAAAAGCATGCATCGTACAGACAATAATAAAGCAAATGAATTTCATAGAGATAAAAGATAAAGAACTGTGCATAAATAAATAAATGAGTTCAGTACATAGTGCATGAAATGAAAAATAAATCTAAACAGGTACAGGTACAAAAGCCCTATCCTATCCTGATCTAGATAAAGTCAATCTCATCTATGAAGGCGGGATCCTCGAACTGGTCCCCTGGGGTCGCCGAAGTCGAGGGCCCAAAGTTCATGTCGGGGATGTATGGCCGCGCGGTGGCATCAGATGAGCTCGGCCCCGCATCATAACCCGTACCATCAGGATCATAGGTGTAAGCATCCTCTGGAGTCCGGCCCAGCACCCGAAGATATAGGGACAACTGGTCTACCTGACGGGTCAGAGTGGCAATCTGCTCGGCATGGGTAGGGCTCCGAACACAGGCTGCCCAGTCATTCATCATCACCGAGCCGGGGACCATATCCCCGAGGAAGAATGTGGCCCGGGTCTGAGGACCGATAGTGCGGGGCACCCACCAAGTACGGAAAGCATCACTCGTACTGGGACCCGTAGAAAGCAGCCGGCCGTCCTCCCCTGCAAGCATGATCCCTGAAGGCTGAGAGTCCAGCAGCCATGAGGTAGTGAAGGGAAGGGAGTGCGGGATGCGGATCTCTCCAGTAACGCATCTGAATGCGCGCTCCCCCAGGTACATCACACATCCTCCAATACTCTGCAAAGTGAGGCGACGGGTGGAAAGCTCGAACTCCGGGCCAGAAGGGTTCCCATCATCGAATCCCTCAGCCAAATGCTCGGAGAGGTAGGGAATCCAGAAGACATCTGCAGCAGTGATCAGCTCCAGCTGGATGCGGCAGTGTGCAAAGCTTCCTGATACCGGGACCTCCTCCAAAGTGCTGTGATGCCACCGTCGACCCCAGGGATAAGTATCAAGGCCCAGAGTAGTGACGGGCCTCAGGCATGGAAGACGCTCGTAGGCCCAGAACTGCGAACAGAAATAATGAAAAGCATGAGTAACCGACAGATGCAGAAAGAAGAGAAATGAATTGACGAGGAATACATTAAGAAAAAAGGAAGAAAAACCTCACCAGCAGAAAATGATAAAATCCGAGCCAAGCATCTGTCTGGCCCTCCGAGCGTAGACGCATACCGTGGAGGAAATAGGCAAAGGTGAATGACCCCCAGTCATAGTCACTGATGCGGTCCACGTCTCTGACCGCTCCTACGACGCTGAAATGAATGGTGGAGGAGTTGTTCCCCAGAAAACAACCCCTCATGATGGTCAGGAACAAGCGTCGTAGAAGAATGTCCCTGGTGCCCTGATCCGCTGGAATGGGCAGTGCGTACAGACCCCCGACAGCATCGACAGCCAAAGCGCCGGATCGAATGCTACGGGCCTTAAAGACCCGATCCTCAGCACCGAAGCCCAATAAAGCCCGAACCTCCACAGGAGTGATGTCGAGATCTAGAGGAACGCGGGACCCGGTAAACTCTATGCCCGTAATGTACCTCCAGTCCCATGGGGTCAGGACGACCTCGCAGTCAAGAAGGTGAAGGGACTGAGTCTGGTGGAACCATCTCTCGGACAAAGCCCGCATATAACCCCAGGGGCACTGACGGGGGATGATAGTGAAAAAGTGACGGAAGCCCCAAGAATCCACCACCGCCCGGTAGTCACTGTGCAGAGCCGTGTAGAGAGAATAGATGTTGAACCAGTTACCCCTCGGCTGAGTAAACTCGGGCACCTATGGCAAATCACCAATGGGTCAGTCCGGATAAAAGGAGAATTGAGAAATTGAGAATAAAATCAGAATAGAACCGAATATACCTCGTTAGCCACAAGAGATGCCGAGGGATGACGACTGAGATCCCGACCCAATAGATCGGGGATCTGCACAGATGCGCCAGACGGGGCACTATGAAGAGATGGAGCCGGTGTGCTGGAGGATGGCCCCTCTGCCGCGACCTCCGGAGGAACAGCCTCCTCAACGTCCGGATGATCAGGACAAATGACAGCCTCCGCCAAGCGGCGAGCCTGACGGGTCCGAGGAGGAACAGGGGCAGGTGCAGCCCTACGACGGCGAACACCTGAGGTCCGTGATGCCGAAGAGCTGCTAGGAACATCGGGATCCATAGCTGGAACAGAACAGGCAAGGAGGAAGGTAAGTTCCCTTTTGAATTATGTCACGAATATTCTAAATTCCTACCCTCATCATATAATTAATGCAACATGATGCATGTTTATTGGATGTAAAAAAAAAAAATAAAAAATCGGCAGAGTTCCGTTTGTAAAATGGACATCCCAGGCATAAGCCAAACACGTTGTCAATCAATCCAAGCCTCAAACAGATCAAAATTGCATTCATATGTGTAGTTACAGCATGTAAAATACCATAATGCATGATGTTCTTGCAGAAAGGGAATAACAGTATGTGGGACCACATCGTGAGCATAAAATAGGACTCACACAGTTGATACATAGCATGTATATATGATAATACATAGCATAGCATTGTAAAGCATACATTTCTATCTCTAAACATGCAAATAGCCAAATGTATAGCAAAACGTTGACGAAATTGAAAAGTGAACGGTCAAAGTGTTACCTGTAGCGCGTAGAGCGATCCTACCAGAGCGGTTTTTGCAGAAAAGTTGGAGAAATCGACAAAAGGCCTTTGCAAACGAGCAAAATCTCAAGAATCTATGTGGGGTACGAAGTTGAAAGTGACAGATCTGGAAGCGGCGAGCCGCTTATGAATCCCGATCTTAGCCGCAGATCTATCTGCGGCTGGCCGCAGATCCATCTGCGGCTGGTCCTGGTGGGTCCCCTTGGCTCCCTTGCAACCGTTTGATGTGTTTAGTGAAAGTGAATTACGAGATGGGTGACCGGCGACGATAACCGGCCCCGACAAGACGATCGTCCAGCGACAAAAACCGGCGATTACGAGATGGATGTCCGGCGACGAAAACCGGCTCCGACAAGATAACCAACCGGCGACGATAACCGGGGGTTACGAGATGGGTGACCGGCGACGATAACCGGCCCCGACAAGACGATCGTCCGGCGACGAAAACCGGCGATTACGAGATGGATGTCCGGCGACGAAAATCGGCTCCGACAAGATAACCAACCGGCGACGATAACCGGGGGTTACGAAATGGGTGTCCGGCGACGAAAACCGGCCCCGACAAGACAATCGACCGGCGACGATAACCGGCGATTACGAGATGGATGTCCGGCGACGAAAACCGGCTCCGACAAGACAACCAACCGGCAACGATAACCGGGGGTTACGAGATGGGTGTCCGGCAACGAAAACCGGCCCCGACAAGACGATCGTCCGGCGACGAAAACCGGCTCCGACAAGATAACCAATCGGCGACGATAACCGGAGGTTACAAGATGGGTGTCCGGCGACGAAAACCGGCCCCGACAAGACAATCGACCGGCGACGAAAACCGGCGATTACGAGATGGATGTCCGGCGACGAAAACCAACTCCGACAAGATAACAGACCGGCGACGATAACCGGGGGTTACAAGATGGGTGTCCGGCGACGAAAAACCGGCCCCGACAAGACAATCAACCGGCGACGATAACCGGCGATTACGAGATGGATGTCCGGCGACGAAAACCGGCTCCGGCAAGATAACCAACCGGCAACGATAACCGGGGGTTTACGAGATGGGTGTCCGGCGACGAAAAACCGGCCCCGACAAGACAATCGACCGGCGACGATAACCGGCGATTATGAGATGGATATCCGGCGACGAAAACCGGCTCCGACAAGATAACCAACCGGCGACGATAACCAGGGGTTACGAGATGGGTGTCCGGCGACGAAAACCGGCCCCGACAAGACAATCGACCGGCGACGATAACCGGCGATTACGAGATGGATGTCCGGCGACGAAAACCGGCTCCGACAAGACAACCAACCGGCAACGATAACCGGGGGTTACGAGATGGGTGTCCGGCAACGAAAACCGGCCCCGACAAGACGATCGTCCGGCGACGAAAACCGGCTCCGACAAGATAACCAATCGGCGACGATAACCGGAGGTTACAAGATGGGTGTCCGGCGACGAAAACCGACCCCGACAAGACAATCGACCGGCGACGAAAACCGGCGATTACGAGATGGATGTCCGGCGACGAAAACCAACTCCGACAAGATAACAGACCGGCGACGATAACCGGGGGTTACAAGATGGGTGTCCGGCGACGAAAACCGGCCCCGACAAGACAATCAACCGGCGACGATAACCGGCGATTACGAGATGGATGTCCGGCGACGAAAACCGGCTCCGGCAAGATAACCAACCGGCAACGATAACCGGGGGTTACGAGATGGGTGTCCGGCGACGAAAACCGGCCCCGACAAGACAATCGACCGGCGACGATAACCGGCGATTATGAGATGGATATCCGGCGACGAAAACCGGCTCCGACAAGATAACCAACCGGCGACGATAACCAGGGGTTACGAGATGGGTGTCCGGCGACGAAAACCGGCCCCGACAAGACAATCGACCGGCGACGATAACCGGCGATTACGAGATGGATGTCCGGCGACGATAACCGGCTCCGACAAGATAACCAACCGGCGACGATAACCGGGGGTTACGAGACGATCCTCCGCATTGCATTGATACCCTTTTACGAATATGATTGCATCCATTGCATCATACGTTGCATCATAGGGCATATGTGTAGCATCACGTATGTATTGTCATCCATGTGCATTGTCATTCATGCATCGAGTGTCTATTCTTTATCTTGTTCATTTCATTCATCATTTCATAAACATGATAAAGAGGGGCAGCTGTAGACACCCAAATTTTGCACTTCCTATACTAACCCTGACTGGAGGGCAAAATCGTCTATGGACCCGGCCCACGAGAATGGAGGGTGGACATAAAGATGAACGCTCAAAGCCACCAACACTGGACGAGATCGAGGTCGACACAACGACGCGCGAATGTCGAGAGTCAGTTACTGATCGCTGCGCTTACCCGGACGGCATGGCACGTTTCCCGACGATTTTCGGACTGCAGAATGCAAGCCCTTCAACGAAAATCAACGGTACGACACGGAAATCGAGACGAGGTGCGGAAAATGAGAAAATCAGCACAGTCAGCCACAGATCAATCCGCGGCCAAGGACGGAACTCGAGATGGCACGGGACTCGAGCGCACGGGACTCGAGCACGGCTGGGGGGAGAACCAAGGGCCAGCCGCAGATCAATCTGCGGCCAGCCGCAGATCAATCTGCGGCTGCCCTTGGCAGTCCCTTATCAGGCCATTTCGCATACAGAAAGAAAAAAAAGGGGAGAAGAAGAATCCAGCAGCAGCAGCAGTTCGGGAGAAGGAGAAAAACAGCAAGAAAACAACAAAAATTAAGAGAGAAAAGAGTGAGAAATAGTGAGAAATTGTACCCATCTTGTGAGATTACATCTCATATTTTCTACTCTACTCAATACACAAATTCATACATATTGTGGGGATTATTTGCAAGGTGAAAAATCCTTTGTTTTAGCATTTTGTTATACCATTTTTGCCAAGCTTTTTGTCATCCGAATTATTTCGAATGTAGTTGTTCTTGAATATTGATGTGAAATCATGGATTAGGGATTATTAGTGAGGGTTCCATCGGAACGAAATTCTTCCTAATAACCCGAGGATGTCCAATTGGTGAAATTTCTAGCTTATTCATGGTGATTTATTGAATGTAATTTATTTAGATTATCATTTTCGGATATCATGGTGTATTAGGCAAATCCGTGTTGTTTAGTTTCGTAGTATTCATTTCTCGGGCATGTAGTAATCTTGGGTGGGAGCCTAGGAACGCGACCCCGTGGTCCAAATCCGATGATGGACGTTTTGACATATGTAATAGATGCAAGGTGCTCGTTTTGTTGTAACATGTAATCGTTGGGCCTTAAAACGACGCTAGAGCGAGAATCGGGTTTAAGCCCCGTAATAGTGAAATATGTGATTGTTGGCGTTAGGGGATATTTTGATGGCTTACATGCCCATGAATAGCCCCCTACGCGTTTGATGTTTAGTTCGATTTGTAACACCAAACAAAAGGATTTCAAAGCCAAAACAATAAAGATTTTGCTAAAATTAATCAAAGTAGGATATTAGCGTCACGAGGCTAAAAATTGGAAATGCTAATGGAAGTCGATTCCTATTTTATGAGAAAGCTAAAGAGAAGTTATTTCGCAAATGCCACAAAAAAGGTTTTATAAAAAGAAATAAACGTTTTACTAAACCTTGATACATAGGGCGAAAGAGATCCTAGCTTTTGCCAATTTAATGAAAAAATCTCATAGCTTTTGCCAATTTAAAATCAAATCTTTTCTCAATAAGAAAATAAGGCTTTCTCGTAAATACCGAAAAGACATTTTTAAGCATTTTCAAAACTAAAGCACGATTTTCCCTAAGAAATCCAAATGATTCTTTCATACAAACGCACCACAACATTCATTTAGGCACACACACACACACACGCACGCATACACGTTTCATGAATTAAAGGATAAGAAAAGCATCAAGATTGCGGTAACCGTGTTTCACGGAAGTCGGGGGGTGCCTAACACCTTCCCCTCGCTTAAGCAAGCCCCCGAACTCTATGAATCTCGATTCGCAGACCATTTAATTCGGAGTCACACATGAGCCAGCGATTTATAAAAAAACGAAAACTCGGATGAGTTGGTACATCCATTTCAAATATACCAACTGGCGACTCTGGTTAATTGGCTCATCATAAAAAACGATCTTTCAAAACCCCGTCGACATCAAGGCCGACCTTTTCCCAAAATCACCTAAAACCAAAAGGCTAAAATAGGAAAAGGACAAGAGACGAGAAAACCCGGCGTCGACAATCCCCACTTTTGTTTATTAGGGGATAGGTAGCAGTTGATAGATGTTTTAGCATTTATAGAAATATGCCACAGGTTTGTGATGGTTGATGTACTAAACGGTGGTATATAAATATAAATGATATTATTATTATACGTTGACTTGAGTTTGAATTGTGCTTTTAAGTTCTAAATGTTTAACATTCATAACATGTTGCATAAGCAATAGAACACAAAGTATTAATCTAAGGTGTTGTTTACAACAGACAATGCCGCCTAGAAGATAAACCTAAAACCCCAGAGTGGAAGAGTCTGTAAATAACGGGCATGGTCAACCAGACCCAATGAGAGCTTTTCTCGATATGTTGGCAGAGGCAATTCATAATAGACCTCAACCAGTAGTTGAGCAGCCAGGGCATCACTTGGCAAGCTTCAAAGATTTTAAGTTGGTAGGACCTCCGGAGTTCCAAGGAACTATGGATCCGATTGACGCCAGACATGGGTAGAAGAGATGTAGAAGGTGTTTGAGGTCGCACGAGTGGCCGAAGAACAAAAGAATAGAGTTGCCACTTTCATGATGAAAGGAGAGGCAAATTACTGGTGGAAGGCAAATAAGGGTCGAGCTGGGGAAGGCACAGTTCCGTGGGCTCGTTTTAAAGAGCTATTCTTCGAGAACTATTTCCCAAAAAGTATGTAGGCGAGCATGGAGGTAAAGTTCTTGGAACTCAAGCAAAAGAATATGTCAGTCGCAGAGTACGCGACAAAGTTTAATGAGTTAGCTAGATTTGCCCCCACACTATTTTTGCCCCACACGTATTTGCCCACGCGACAAAGTTTTGTGTTTATTTATTGTAGGATGGAGTTGGAGGGGCATAGAAGTCATTTGGTGAAGAAAAGAATTAAAAATCATTAAAATTTGAGCTGAGTGGCATTTTTGTAAATACGTGGTCCTGGTCAAGCGCTCTAGGCGCTTGGATTTGACTAGGATGAGCGCTTTAGGCGCTCTAATGCAGAATGTAAAGGTTTTGTGCGGCTGTGAAGAAAAATTGAAGACAATTAGGAATCTGAATGAGGGTTTTATTAATATGCAAAGGAGAAGACTTCAGAACATAGAGTAACAAGGAATTTTGCAGAGAAAACAACGAGGAGAACACGAAGGAGATTTGCAGAACTTGAAGATCAAGACAGAGATTGGGAGCGGCTTTATAGTTTCTTCTATCCCTTTCTATTATCTTTAATTTTTGTAATCTCTGGGATGTTTTTATTTATTATCTGGATGATGTTTTCCTTTGTTGTTATGAACTAAACTTTCAATTAAGATTGCAACGGAACTTAGTATGTAATTTAGATTGATTCTTTCTATTTAATTTAAGTTAATTACTCTTGAATCGTTTATCATATCTTGTGTTTATTGATTAATTGTCTGATCAACAATTACCATGATAATCTATATAAAATTGGAAGATGGAGTATAGATTTAGATCTTGGATATGATAGTATCTGTTCATAAAATCTGAGTAAGGTTAATATGATTAGCGTATAGGATAGGAATATACCTATATGTATTTTGCAGCCATTGAAGAATTTGTGCTTGAAATTCTAATTAACATAATTCACATAAGAATATAGTGAATTAATTAATTAGGGTGTTCCTTGTAATTCTGTTGCTTAATTATTGGATTTACAAGGATTTGTTCACGTGTCTATCGAAAGAAGTGCATGAATAATATAAAGAATTCTTGGTTAGCGATTCATTGTAATTAATTAATTGAATAGGAAGTGTATTGGTTTAAATGAAACACTAAGGGAAGTTGTAATCTTAAACTTTTAAATCTGCATTTTTCTTGTGACTAATTATTTTAGTAGTTAATTTTAATTTTAATTCTCAAATATTATTCGTACTTTAAATAGGATTAATTGAGTTAGAATTAGTAATTGATAAATATTAACATATTTCCTCGTGGGAACGATACTCTACTTACTCTTTATTACTTGTTGACCACATATACTTGCGTGTAAATTGTCAATACTTATTTTTTACAACAAGTTTTTGGCGTCGTTGCCGGGGAAATTATTTTAATATTTTTTCATTATTAATTTTGATAAAGTTAATCTTAATGTAAACGTTTTTTTTTCTTTCTTTCTATCTTATTTCCTTTTCAGGTACCATGACTGCATTGAATTATGAATGGTCGTCTGAGAGGATGACATAACTAAGGGCGGCAGGGATAGTTGGAGCTAATGTAGTTACAACATTATATGCCCAAATGACAACACAGATTACTACATTGGCGAAGAAGATTGATGCTCTTGGGAGTCATTCTTTTCAAAATGCCTACTATCATCAGCAGCCCGATACCGACCCAAACTACTATAATCAAGATTGGTAGGATCATCACGACTTTTCATGGAGCTATGATAACCAAGATCAATTCTATACACCAAGTCTATCATACCCATCAGAATTTTCGTCTCAACATCCACTGCAGCAAGATAATACATCTAATTTAGAGGACATTGTTACCAAAGTTATAACAGAGAGTGAGGAAAGAAGAATAAAGGGGCTTTTTACTAGTTTCATGGTACAAATTGAGGTTCAGATGTGCGTTCAAACAGTTGCAAAACGGAATTTGGAAGACCAAGTGCGACAACTTGTCGATGCTATCATTAACTGCCCGCAAAGCACTTTACCTAATAATACAGAGATTAATCCTAAAGAGAGGGTAATGAGCAGTGCACAGTGGAATTACAAGGAAATTGCAAGGAGTTACATGAGGCTATTGGAGGAACTTTAAAGAGAGTACATCTTGATGTGGAAGATGATATTGAGGTTAGGAAGAAGAGAAGCAAGAATGGGTATGATGACAAGGAAACTGGAGATAAAGAGGTTGTATTCACGATTTTTAAAGCTATTGAGTACCCAAATGATCATCAAACATGTTTTCGAGTTGATCTTCTTAAAGGTCCAATTAAGAAAAAAGCTGTGGAGAAACGTATCTTTTTGATAATGGATGGAGTCAAGTTTGGGGTTCGGTCATCATATGAGAATGGCATGCAAAACAAGGAAGAGACTAAGAGGAGGCATGCAATGACAATTTTTGTGATTGAACTAGATTGAGAGAATAGAAAATAGTCGGGTCGAGGACGTTAAACTAAGCGCTGACTGGGAGGCAACCCAAAATTTATTTTTATTCATTTCATTTTTAGTTCATTTAGTTATTAAAAAATTATTTTTCTTTAGCTTAGGATTTTGTATTAAGTTATTATCTCCTTGTGCTTTAAAATTAATCATTGGGTTTTTGGGTTGCAGGTTGGTAACATGATGGAAGCTAGAATTTGGCTAAGTATTAGGCGCTCATCACAGGCATATTCTAAGTGCCTAGGCGCTCCAGCCAAAACTTTAAAAAAATGAGCCCTAGTTCAAAAAATTGCAACACAAGCCCAACTCTTCTCTCTTCTAATTCAACCAAACCACTCTTTCACTCCTTCACAATCCCACGACATCGTTTATTATCCTCTCCCAATCCAAACTAAAACAAATTCTCCCACCCACAATCAACAAGAATTAAATTCAACTATCAGATTGGGGTTGAATCAAGTTTGGGGGAGGTTCTCAAAAGGGCTTCACAAGGGTGTTTTCAACTTTGTATTCCAACTGTTTGAAAAAAATTGCCACAACGAGGTTCTTTACCAATTGGGATCCTTTCCAATTTCTACCACCACCAGACTTAGACCCTGATGACGACGAGGAGGCTAATGGAGATGATAATGACGTGGAGTAAGACGTCTGTCAGGGAAGTCCTCAGTTCTTTAATTCTCTATGTTCTACATAATGCGGACATTGTGTCATTTAAGTTTGGAGGTGGATTATATGCATATAGATTAGGCTCATGTTCATGTGTAGATAATTTTAAATCATGTTTGATTTTGTTTCATTAAATTATGCATGTTGCGGTTATTTGCATTAGTAGTACATGTTAATTGTTTAGGTTGTGTTATGCATCTAGTTTCATGAATTAAGCATAAATTGATATAGTGTCTAATGGGGCCAATGATAAGACTGGTTTGATGGTTTTAACTTAAGAAGAATTAAAAACTAGTGCTTAGTGATGGCTTTGACTATGAAGTGAGGGTAACTTGTCTGAAACTCATGTTAATCAAGAAAATCACATAATCAATTGTTTTGATCAATTTACTTCAAATTGTTACATAATTTGCTTCTGGTAGAAAATTTGGGTTAAAACTTGATAATATCCTTGAAACGCCCATTAAAAGCAAAAACAAGCAAGAATCTAAGTTTGGGGGAATCTTGGGGTGTGCAAAAAAAAGAGTTAAAAATTTTGAACCTTTCCCAATTAAAGAATGGATCATGTGGTGGGTTTAAATGGAGCGTAAAACGCACTCGTTCAAAAGAAAGTGAGATGGAGCATAAAATGAACTAACTAAAAAGGAAAAAACTTATTTGAATAACTAGGGAAGGGTTTAAAAACGATTTAAATGATTTAAATAACCTTGTGATTGCTTAGGACCCCTATGCTTAGTGATTGCTTAGATCAGCTGAATTGGTTGTGTTCACAGGTTGAATTGAGTTAAAATTAAAAGTTTTCCTCTAAGAAGTCAATTATGTGATTGATTTGAGTTGTGATTGATTAAAATGGTTGATATACACACACGCACAACATGGGTGATGACAGGTGTAACTGAACTAATTGGTTAAAATTAGAAACTTTGCATTGGTTGGATGTTCTGTTTAAGTACTGTATGATATCTTTGAGGCCTGGTGTTGGATACTATGTTGGTTGATTGTTTAATTCGTAGGCATGATAGTTGGTTTGCATTTGCATCATTGCATTGCTTGAGGACAAGCAATTAGTTAAGTTTGGGGGTATTTGATGAGTGGGTTTCATACCTATAAATTAGGTATTGTTGAGCTTAATTATTGTTATCTTTAAGTGTTTTTAGTATCATTTTATTTGTTTTTGTGTTTATTTATTGTAGGATGGAGTTGGAGGGGCATAGAAGTCATTTGGTGAAGAAAAGAATTAAAAATTATTAAAATTTGAGCTGAGTGGTATTTTTATAAATACGTGGTCCTGGTCAAGCGCTCTAGGCGCTTGGATTTGACTAGGATGAGCGCTCTAGGCGCTCTAATGCAGAATGTGAATGTTTTTAGTATCATTTTATTTGTTTTTGTGTTTATTTATTGTAGGATGGAGTTGGAGGGGCATAGAAGTCATTTGGTGAAGAAAAGAATTAAAAATTATTAAAATTTGAGCTGAGTGGTATTTTTATAAATACGTGGTCCTGGTCAAGCGCTCTAGGCGCTTGGATTTGACTAGGATGAGCGCTCTAGGCGCTCTAATGCAGAATGTGAATGTTTTGGGCGGCTGTGAGGAAAAATTGAAGCCGATTAGGAATCTGAATGAGGGTTTTATTAATATGCAAAGGAGAAGACTTCAGAACATAGAGTAACAAGGAATTTTTGCAGAGAAAACAACGAGGAGAACACGAAGGAGATTTGCAGAACTTGAAGATCAAGACAGAGATTGGGAGCGGCTTTATAGTTTCTTCTATCCCTTTCTTTTATCTTTAATTTTTGTAATCTCTGCGATGTTTTTATTTATTATCTAGATGATGTTTTCCTTTATTGTTATGAACTAAACTTTCAATTAATATTGCAACGGAACTTAGTATGTAATTTAGATTGATTCTTTCTATTTAATTTAAGTTAATTACTCTTGAATCGTTTATCATATCTTGTGTTTATTGATTAATTGTCTGATCAACAATTACCATGATAATCTATATAAAATTGGAAGATGGAGTATAGATTTAGATCTTGGATATGATAGCATCTGTTCATAAATTCTGAGTAAGGTTAATATGATTAACGTATAGGATAGGAATATAACTATATGTATTTTGCAACCATTGAATAATTTGTGCTTGAAATCCTAATTAACATAATTCACATAAGAATATAGTGAATTAATTAATTAGGGTGTTCCTTGTAATTCTGTTGCTTAATTGTTAGATTTACAAGGATTTGTTCATGTGTCTATCGAAAGAAGTGCATGAATAATATAAAGAATTCTTGGTTAGCGATTCATTGTAATTAATTAATTGAATAGGAAGTGTATTGTAATGCCCGTGAATTTTGAACGTCATTATTAATTAAATATAATTTAATTTTAATGAGTTAGCTTTGTGTTCCTATTTACAACCTTTGGGTGTATTGGTGGATTATGTGACTATGTGATTTATTGATCTACTTTGTGTTAGGGGAGTCACTAGTAGTATATTTAAACTAGTGAGCAAACCCTAAGGCTTTATACCCATAGAATTGGCAAAGCATTTACTAAATTAAATATTCAAGTATATTGAATATAGTTAGTAAATAAGGTGTGTGAGTTGATTAATGAAAGTAGTGGTTAATGAGATATGGCCAAATTGAATAATAATATTAATAGTCAATTTAGTAATTTATTTACTAAGTGATTAAGTTACTTCATTAATGAACCTAGCCCAATTATTTATATTAATCATGGATTTGGGTATTAATTATGTGGCATATTAAATGAGCTATCATTGGGTTTAATTAAAAGGCCCTATATTGTATTTAAATAGGTTTGGTTTCATTAGCCCAATCATTTAATTCTAAGCCCAAAGTTTATTTGAGGTATTGCCCAAAACCTAGCCCACTTGGTAATTTAAAGATGTAGCACTAATTGATTTAATAGTGGTATATTTGGGACATCATTTTGGGACAAAAATCCCTCATATGTCGTGGACCATAGAGAGAGAAAGAACAAGTTGGTTTTTCAAATTTTAATTAAAGTATTATCTAGCTTGTGTTGGAAGTTGGATTTTAGACTTGATGGTATAGCTACCTAAGATGTCACATAGCTACCTAAGATGTCGCATAGCTACCTAAGATGTCAAGTAGCTACCTAAGATGTCACATAGCTACCTAAGTTGTCAAGTAGCCTCCTAAGTTGTCAAGTAGCCTCCTAAGATGTCAACTAGCCACCCTAGTGACACAAAGCTCTCACTAGCCCCATGATGACAAAAAGTAGAGGTATCTTGCTATTATTCAATTAGTAAGCCTTTTATCCAATGGACAACAAAGATATGGGGGATATTAGTTATACTCCTAGTTGTATCTAACTATATTGCAAGATACATTCTTGAATCACCACACTTCATTTTCTCTTCATTTTGTTCTCCTATTCTTCTTCTTCTATTTTCTCCCAAGCTAGCAAAATATAAAGAGAGAAAAGAGAGAGAGGGGTTCGGTTCTTGAGATGAAGGAGAGGGGTGCTAGCTTGATTAGTGCACCCTAAGTTCATATCTTACTTTGGTAGATCAAGGAAGGTTGCTACTAGAACAAGGTATAACCTAAATCTTCATTTCCTTCTTCTATTTGGTATTATAGAAAGATAGCAAGTTTTGATGGGGTTATGAACTAATACCCAAGATACCCTAGTTCTACATATCATCATGTATGAAACTAAGTATCTTGAGTGTTAGATCAAAGATTTAGAGGAAGAAAGTGAACATATGTTCTCCTATGGGTAAAACCCTAATTTTTCCTTCCACTAAATCTTGTGTAACTCAAGTTTTACAACTTGGATTTGTGATCCGTCGAAGGGAGGTGCTAGATACATGAGTTAGCTAGTAAACTCAAGTGATAGAATACAAATTCAATAATTTTTGAAGCCTTGGGGGCTATTTTCCCAAAACAGTCCAGCTATAAAACTTAAAGTTTTAAAACCCTAAAAGCTTGTTGTCCTTGTTTTTCTAAAGGATGTTTCGGCCAGTTATGATTTTTTTTAAAATCTGGGAAACATCATAAAGGTACCTTAAGAAGTTATCTACAAGTAGGAAAAAAAACGAACACGTTTCGATGTGTAGTTTTTGTGTAATGGCTTTTACCGTGAAGGACTCCTAAATATTCATACCCGGATTTCTCACTGTGTATACCTTAAAAACATATGAAATTTTTACAGTATGTTTATATATGTTATGAGAGTGTACCCTAAAAAGTTCAGAATTTTCTGAGCAAAACTAGATTTATGAAAAATGTAACAAGATTCGGAGGTTTTGAGTACTTTAAAAATAGTAAATCACTTTCTAAAATTCCAGGAAAATTTATAAATTATTTTTGGGTCATATACTATCCAGATCCAGAAGATAATAATTTTCAGAACTTGTTTGCTATTTTTCATAATAATATTATAGTTATGGTTAAAAGGAAATAAATGGTTAAATAATGTCATAAATGAGAAAAATAGGATGTTAAAGCTTAGGTACTCCTATTATGGTGTAATCTAACCTATGTGAGGTATTTTGGTAATCTATTATGATAAATAATATTTATGACCTTTTATGGGTATTAAATAAGTTGTTTAATAAAGGGTAAAACAATTAAAATCAATTGTTTAGTGGCCTAATAACTTATTAAAATATTACTATGATATTTTTAATATAAGAATTTGATATTTTTAAGTAAATAAAGAAATATTAAGATTAAAACTTTATGAAAATATTATTGAATGGGTAATAATTAAACCTAATTTGTTATTCGATAGATAATAACTAAAGATAATTAATTGATTCCCATTCAATTAATATTGAATGGTAATCAAATGAGAAATGAGCTATTTGAATATGAAGTGTTTAATAATTCCTTAATTAAACAAGTAAACCCAATTATTTAAAGGCTTAAAAAGGTGTTTAACCCTTAGGAAAAATATTTCCAAGTTAATCTATCGTTAACCTAAGTTTGATTAGGGTTAATGATAGCAAGATTGTGCTAGGTGCATTATGTGATTAACTTATGTGGTAGATAAGTTCCTTAGTGAACGTATAGACGTATAACTACGCAATACTAATTGATAGATCGACTTTATCAATGTTAGGTCCTTCAAGGCTAATTAGTTAAAGCTAGAATTATTTGTAGCTGAGTAGACAGGCAAGTTCCCTAACTCAAACTCGAGTTATTATTTTCGAAGCATGTTAGTGAATAATTATTGTTGATTATTCACATCTATACTGATTATTGAGATTCGCACCTTGTGCAATTGAATTCTTATTCTATTATTATTGAACTGTGAATTAGATTAAAGTTCTTTCAAGCATGAACTGTTTATGAGATAGATTTATGCTATTTGTATCAGCTAGATCAATCATGTCTAATTTTGTTGAATCAAAGGTATTTTAAAAGTTGTTCTTATTAAATTGTTATGGTAAGAACTCTTGGCTGAGAAAAGGATAAATTTGATTAAGGCATGATATCAATACTGGTTTATTAAGTGTTTATGCATAAATCACGGGGTATGAAAGGCTGATCCCCTTGATTACCAAAACATATTAAGAGGTCCAGTTTAAATGCTGAAAACCTTGGCAAATGTCTATAGTTATTTCCAATCACTCAGTAATTGTCATTCAATTATTCGAATATTCAACTGTTGACTATTAATTCATGTTTCTTCACAATTTTATACTGTTGTTGAACATTGAAAGTGAAATTTCCTTCTGTTCATGATATATCTCCCTTGTGTATAAACTTGCTAAGCAAACTAGTTGCTTACCCTTGTTATATCATGATCTTTATTTCAACTAAGGCAGAAACGTCTAAAGGGGACAAAGGAAAAGGGGAGGTGCAAGAGTAGTTGCCTGATAGGGTTTATGTACTAGTTTATCTTGAATGTTATTTGGCTATGTGAACTCTTATTGTATTAAGGGTACGTTTTAAGTTAAGGTTAACGAACCTTGTGACCATGATTGTAAGACTTTATTACTATTTTGATAGACATTGTATGTTTATTATTCCGCATTAGTTAGAAAGTATGTTTGTTGTTGAGTATCGTGAACACCGAATTCGAGGTTAGGAAACCCGAATTTGGGGGTGTCACATGTATTGGTTTAAATAAAACACTAAGGGAAGTTGTAATCTTAAACTTTTAAATCTGCATTTTTCTTGTGACTAATTATTTTAGTAGTTAATTTTAATTTTAATTCTCAAATATTATTCGTAGTTTAAATAGGATTAATTGAGTTAGAATTAGTAATTGATAAATATTAATATATTTTCTCGTGGGAACGATACTCTACTTACTCTTTATTACTTGTTGACCACATATACTTGCGTGTAAATTGTCAATACTTATTTTGGACAACAAGAACAAATATCTATTGCCCAGAATTGACGATTTATTTGATCAATTGAAGGGAGCGAAATACTTTTCGAAGATCGGCTTGAGGACTGGCTATCACCGACTAAAAGTGAGGAAGGAGGATATTCCGAAGACAACATTTAGAACTCGCTATGGACATTTTGAGTTTCTGGTGATGTCATTTGGGTTAAAAAAATACGCCAGCAACATTCATGGACATGATGAACAGAGTGTTTAGGTAGCACTTGGACAAGTTTGTTGTCATGTTTATTGATGACATTTTGGTTTACTCGAACAGAGGCTCTTTCTCCTTTTCTACTAAAAGGAGATTTAGTCATCTTACCCATGAGACAAGATTCACAAGTTGGATATGATTCGTAATCAGATAGCTCTAAAAGCCCATCTTTATGCAACTTGGATAATCTTGTTTTATTGATATGACTGAGTCTACAGTGCCACGTAAAGGTATAATTAACATCATCTCTTTTTCTTTTCTTAGTTTGTTCAATTTGAAGTATATTTTCATGCAAGTCAAGTATGTAAAGTCCATTCAGTAAATTGCCAACCCCATATAAAACATTTTTATTATAAATAGAACAACTGTTGTTCTTTATTATAATATCAAAACCATCCATATCCAATACAGAAATTGAAATAATGTTTCTAATGAGTGTTGGAACATAATAACAATTATTTAAACTAATGAACTTTCCCGAAGACAGTGCTAAACAATAAGTCCCTACAGCCAATGCAGCAACCTTTGCTCCATTTCCCACTCGTAGGACGACTTCATCCTTGTTCAACTTCCTACTTCTGCTTAGTCCCTGCATATTATTACATATGTGAGAACTACAGCCGGTATCCAATACCCAAGTAGAATTTTGACTTTCAGAAAAATTAATTTCAATCATGAACAAACCTAGATCGGAAGTTGAAGCTTCTCCAAGCTTCTTTTGGCCCGCAAGATACTCCTTGCAGTTCCTCTTCCAGTGTCCCGGCTTATTGCAATGGTAGCAAATTCCTTTGCTATCTGGATCAGGTTTCTTTTTATCCTTTCCATTCGCCTTACCCTTAACCTTCTTGTTTTTCTTCTTTTCAGAAGATACCTTGGGCCTCTTCCTCTTCTTGGAAGAATCATCCACTAGTAAGACTTGGTTCTTGTTGGATGAGAAGTGACCTTCAGTAGTTTTCAACATGTTAAGTAACTCAGGCAAGCTGACGTCCAACTTATTCATGTGAAAATTCACAACAAATTGTGAGAAGGTGTCCGGGAGTGACTGCAAGATCAAATCTTGGCTTAACTCCCCATCCATCACGAACCCAAGCTGTCCAAGTTGTTCAATCAGATTGATCATCTTAAGGACATGAGTCTCTACAGCAGTGCCCTCGGTCATACGAGATCGAAAGAGCTCCTTAGATATCTGATATCTAGCAGTCCTACTTTGCTCACCATACAACTCTTTGAGGTGCAACAATATAGTAGGAGCATCCATAGTTTCATGCTGACGCTGAAGCTCATTACTCATGGATGCGAGCATGATGCATTGAGCCAAGATTGCATCATCTTGCCACTTTCTAAAAGTAGCAATCTCTTCCTTAGAGGCTGTTTCTGTAACACTTGCAGGGACTGACGAATTTAGGACATAAGAAATCTTTTCAGCAGTGAGAACAATTCTCAGATTCCTTAACCAGTCCGTGTAATTCGGTCCGGTCAGTTTGTTAGCATCAAGTATGCTACGCAGTGATAGTGAGTTTGACATTTTTAAATTCTGCATGTGAAAATAGACAACATTTTAGCATTCATTCATTTAATTAATTACCAAAATAAATTAGGTCTTTATTTAAATTGGTATCTCCCACTATTTTCATCAAACTATATTACCCTCAATATATAGTTCGGCAAATCTAATTAAAGTTTTGCTAGTGAGATTAAGGACCCCATTTCAAATGTATATAGCCTTGTGGTGACACAACAAACGATATATAAATAAATAGGTAGACAACTATTGTCAATTACATCACTATGTAACTCCTTTTATTTTGCCTCTTAGATTATTTTGATCAAGTGGTGACACATCCGAATCAAAATTATCCAAGTTAAGTCCAACCTAGCACTTCCATATATTCGAAAGAAAAACACTGTCCTTGTGGTGACACAACAAAACAGCATCGTTCAGTCTATTTATAAGCATCAAATGTGATAAAAACAACTTCTTAAATATTTAATACTTGCCTTGTGGTGACACAACAAACTCATATTAAACATTTAATACTCTATTGCTTTACCATGCTAGAAGGCGACGTTCGATATTCCAAATATCTTTGAACGCTTAAGACTTAATATATTACTTTGAGGGGTTTGTTATTATTAGTCTCATCTTGTTTAGCGCGCATGCACATATATATATAAAATACGCGTCATATTATTTTACATGCGAAGCATGTTGGATAATATAATATATATATATATATATAATAAGCATGCACATATAGAATACTATATTCTACCCGGATTGATTATGGACTTTTATTCTAGTTTGGTTCACTAGAGCCACCAAGTGAACCAAAAGGTCAAACCTAGGGTGCAAGAATAAAATTTAAATATAACTATTGCATTTAAACCCGGGCTCCAATACAAACGGGTCTTCAAGCGCTCCTTGCTCCTTTGTCTCCAATTCTTCAAAAATTAATTCTAACTAGTCCTATTACATAAACTATTTACAATAAATAGAAATCTTGATCAGCAGTCAAGGAGAAGTACATAGGAGGGAGATAGAATTTACATTGAGAAAAATTAGAGAAGACGAGGTACGCAGACCCCATTTATAAAAACCCATACATTCAAGCATCCACTAAAATAAATCCAATCACACATTGGTCAACAGTCCATAGTCAATCCCTATTTATTATCATACATATCTCTATATGTATCAATAAATAACATTCATCCCATGAATAATAAAACCATTCCATATATGCATTGATATCAATTAATGGGCAAAAGTTTTGCTAATATTTAGTTTTGAAACAAAATAAACTCTTTTATTTTAATCAAAAACCAAATCCAAATTAAACTCCTTTAATTTTAGCAATCTGAAATCCTATTCCAGATAAAATAAACTCTTATATTTTAAACTTTTATCAATTAAATAAACAATTTATTTTAATTGAGAAAAACAAAATTTTTCAAAGTCTGGACACCAGTGCGGTCGCGCTCCATTTTGAACTAGGAGCGGCGCGGCCGCGCTGCACCCCAGGAAACATTTTTCTGGGTTCGGGCGCGGCCGCACTCCAGAATGAACTGGAAGCGGCGAGGCCGTGCCGCGACGCAGAATCAGAAAAATTTTCTTGCCCAAAAATTTGAACGTTTCGCATATCAATTCATACATGGGATCATCAAGATCGATAATTAGCACATGATTAGGCTCTGATACCACTGTTAGGTTTGTATATAACGCGAGCATGCAATCAAATTACATAAATAGAGCGGAAGCGCGATAAAACGGATTTTAAAATTTTTATACAAACCATCACCATGATCGATCAATGTGCTCAATTAACGATATAAACGAAAGAGAAAGAGAATAAGAGTTATACCCTCGTAGAACAAGGCTTCCTCGGGTACAAGTTCAACTCCTAGTCATTCGTGTTCTCCTCGAATGCTATGGTGTGATTCCTTCCTTTGATCAACGTTAGCCACCCAAGTGTTTGGCCTCTAGAGGTGATCCACCAAGGAAGAACAAGTATTCAAGAAGTTGGGTATTTGGCAAAACCCTAATTTCTATCTCTATAGAAATTGTAAGTACTCTCCACAATCTAATGCAAGAGTGTGTAACCCTAATCTATGATAAGACTCCTCTTATTTATAGATGTATGAATAACCCTTCCCTAAACTATTTAGGATTAGGGTTTCTATTATAATTAAACTCCTTTAATTAATTATGCTCCTAATTCAATTAGGAATTCATGGAAGAGTACTTCTATTAATTAATTCCCAATCTCTATTAGGAATTAAATAATAGTAAAAGTAATAATAATAATAAGACTCCTCTTATTAATTTATATTTAATATTTCCAAAATATTAATTAATAAATATTAAGCTATTTAATTTATCCTATCTCCATAGACTAAATTAAATACACTTAACTTATTATTACAATTTTGCCATTTACTTCTTAAATAAATATTTTTCTTTTGCGGTGTGACCCTTTAGGTTCTCCATATTAAACCAGTTGTGAATAAAACAATTAGAACAATTCTAATCTTATTTAAATAAATAAATTAAACTATTTAATTCATTTAAATAAATAATATTTATTCTACAATAAGGGTAAGCCCCCTTAGCGATCAACGACTTTTCAGATAATATAGATTTCAACATTAATCACAAAAGAACCTTTGAGTAAATAGTTACCGTACAATTCAATCCTTCTACCATACAATGTCCCAATTAAATATAAGACATGGATTTACTGTCAAGTCTTATTTTATTTAATTATATGTATTTCGATTCCCAAATGCACAACTCTGATTAATGCAAATTAGAAACTCCTTTCTAATTTCATTCTGCCTTGGCCAAGGACTACTGAGTTGTCATTTATCGAATCACATAAGACATTCACATCTTTTACTAGACGTGGTAGATTCTTTGTTGATCATTCACCTATCTCCATGTACAACTTATTATACCCAATCATACCCTTTGATATACCCTAAAGGTCTTAAGGGACATGTCAAAGTATAACTCATCATACACAAGATACTATGATGATCTCAAGTCCAAGGATCACTTGTACTACTATCACTAGAGGAATTCCTATTGACAGGCGAGTAAAACTCCATTAGGTATTCCTTAGCGAGCCACGTTCAGTGAACTTATTCTCTAATAAGCACCTACATACTTGCTTTAGTGTTTCCACACAAATGATTATGAGATCAATCAACCTCTTCTTAAGAGCAAGCAACGTATGTACTAATCTATCCGGATTCACTAATCCCCTATTTAGTAATCCAACGATTAGGAACAATTTTAGTTTGTGAGCTATCTTGAATTTAGATCTCATTAGCATGATCACCATCATGATTCTAAAAGCATTGCTCAAAACTATGGGTTTATCACATTTAATATAACAGCACTATGTAGATAATATAAAATGCCTTTTAAGAAAATTAATTCTTTTATTAATAAATGAATAAGATTACAAAGTATATGCTACATCATATCAAATATGATTGGCTTGTGTGCATACTACTTTCAAGAATATTATTTAAATGATTTATTTTATCATTAATAATATTTTTAGAATTTTTTTATTATTTAAATAATGTAATTATTATTTATAATAATTTTTAAAACTTAGTTTAATATTTAAATGATTTAATTATCATTTGTAATATTTTTAAATATTTAGTATTTTATTTTAAATAATTTATTTATTATTTAAAATAATTTTGGAAAGTTGGTAATATTTTTAAATAAATTAATTATCATTTAAAATATTTTAAATACATTAATATCATTTTTAAATTATTTATTTAATATATTTATTATTTAATTTAATAGTTAATTAAATTAAATAATTATATAAAAAAACTTTATCAGAATATTAAATATTATTAATTATAATAAAAAATGAATTTTTAATATTTAATATTAATTATTATGAATTATTAATATTTATTTATTATTTTATATAATTTATTTAATTATTTTTATTAATTTTTGTTTAAAACCGTCGCAAAAGGGCTTTAGCGACGGACTGCATAGGTTTTTTAGTTTTCTGGGTTTTGGGAAGGAGAGTGTCGCTAAAGGTGTTCTTCATGAAGAACAACCGGTCATGGTCGAGTAAGGACTTTTGACCGCAAATGATTTCCAGTTGCTTACTGTTTTGAGTTTGATTTTTATTTGTTGTTGTAGCCAACATGGCAGAGTATAACGACATGTGAAATTTCAACTTAAACAACATCAATTGATGCTAGATAAAACATGGTCAAACTAGCATGTTCATGTTGTTCATGATGTTTCTAGGTTGCCCAGAAACATTCTGGTTATGGTCGGTCAACCATTTTTGACCGTTAATAACTTGCATGTTTGTTATTGTTTATGTGATTTAATGATTCAAGGTTGTAGTATACATGACATAGAACATGTTTAATCGAAGAAATAACATTTACAAACATCATATAAGCAAGATTAAAGCCGGTCAACGGGTTTTGACCATTAATATCTTCCATCCTAGACATTTGTTTACTATTTTATCAATTGGATATTATAGCTAACATGGTGAAAGTAGTATGCACACAAGTCAATCATATTTGATATGATGTAGCATATACTTTGTAATCTTATTCATTTATTAATAAAGGAATTGATTTTCTTAAAAGGCATTTTATATTATCTACATAGTGCTGTTATATTAAATCTGATAAACCCATAGTTTTGAGCAATACTTTTAGAATCATGATGGTGATCATGCTAATGAGATCTAAATTCTAGATAGCTCACAAACTAAAAATTGTTCCTAATCATTGGATTACTAAATTGGGGATTAGTGAATCCGGATAGATTAGTACATACGTTGCTTGCTCTTAGGAAGAGGATGATTGATCTCATAATCATTTGTGTGGAGACATTAAAGCAAGTATGTAGGTGCTTATTAGAGAATAAGTTCACTGAACGTGACTCGCTAAGGAATACCTAATGGAGTTTTACTCGCCTGTCAATAGGAATTCCTCTAGTGATAGTAGTACAAGTGATCCTTGGACTTGAGATCATCATAGTATCTTGTGTATGATGAGTTATACTTTGACATGTCCCTTAAGACCTTGTGGGTATAACAAAGGGTATGATTGGGTATAATTAGTTATACATGGAGATAGGTGAATGATCATCAAAGAATCTACCTCGTCTAGTAAAAGATGTGAATGTCCTATGTGATTCGATAAATGATAACTCAGTAGTCCTTGGCCAAGGCAGAATGAAATTAGAAAGGAGTTTTTAATTTGCATTAATTAGAGTTATGCATTTGGGAATCGAAATACATATAATTAAATAAAATAAGACTTGACAGTAAATTCATGTCTTATATTTAATTGGGACATTGTATGGTAGAAGGATTGAATTGTACGGTAACTATCTACTCAAAGGTTCTTTTGTGATTAATGTTGAAATTTATATTATCTGGAAAGTCGTTGATCGCTAAGGGGGCTTACCCTTATTATAGAATAAATGTTATTTATTTAAATGAATTAAATAGTTTAATTTATTTATTTAAATAAGATTAGAATTGTTCTAATTGATTTATTCACAACCGGTTTAATATGGAGAACCTAAAGGGTCACACCGCAAAAGGAAAATATTTATTTAAGAAGTAAATGGCATAATGGTAATAATAAGTTAAGTGTATTTAATTTAATCTATGGAGATAGAATAAATTAAATAGCTTAATATTTATTATTTAATATTTTGGAAATATTAAATATAAATTAATAAGAGGAGTCTTATTATTATTATTACTATTACTATTATTTAATTCCTAATAGGGATTGGGAATTAATTAATAGAAGTACTCTCCCATGGATTCTTAATTGGATTAGGAGCATTATTAATTAAAGGAGTTTAATTATAATACAAACCCTAAATCCTAAATAGTTTAGGGAAGGGTTATTCCTACATCTATAAATAAGAGGGGTCTTATCATAGATTAGGTTACACACTCTTGCATTAGATTGTGGAGAGCAATTTCTATAGAGATAGAAACTAGGGTTTTGCCAAATACCCAACTTCTTGAATACTTGTTCTTCCTTGGTGGATCACCTCTAGAGGCCAAACACTTGGGTGGCTAACGTTGATCAAAGGAAGGAATCACACCGTAGCATTCGAGGAGAACACGAAGGACTAGGAGTTGAACTTGTACCCGATGAAGCTTTGTTCTACGAGGGTATAATTCTTATTCTCTTTCTCTTTCGTTTATATCGTTAATTGAGCACATAGATTGATCTTGGTGATGGTTTGTATAAAATTTTAAAATCTGATTTTATCGCGCTTCCGCACTATTTATGTAATTTGATTGCATGTTCGCGTTATATACAAACCAAACAGTGGTATCAAAGCCTAATCTTGTGCTAATTATCGATTTTGATGATTCCATGTATGCTTGATATGCGATTGGATCGAAATTTTTGGGCAGAATAAAAAAAAATTTTGAATCAGCGACACGGCGCAACTGCGCCGTCTCCAGTTCATTCTGGAGCGCAGCTGCGCCGAAACCCAGAATCGGTTTTTTCTGGGGAGCAGCGCAGCTGCGCCGTTGCCCAGTTCATTCTGGGCGCAGCTGCGCCGGTAAGCAGAATCTGAAAAATATTATTTTTCTTCAATTAAAATAAATGGTTTATTTAATTGATATAAGTTTAAAATAAAGAGTTTATTTTATCTGGAATAGGATTTCAGATTGCTAAAATTAAAGGAGTTTAATTTGGATTTGGTTTTTGATTAAAATAAAAGAGTTTATTTTGTTTCAAAACTAAATATTAGCAAAACTTTTGCCCATTAATTGATATCAATGCATATATGGAATGGTTTTTATTATTCATGTGATGAATGTTATTTATTGATACATATAGAGATATGTATGATAATAAATAGGGATTGATTATGGACTGTTGACCAATGTGTGATTGGATTTATTTTAGTGGATGCTTGAATGTATGGGTTTTTTTATAAATGGGGTCTGCGTACCTCGTCTTCTCTAATTTTTCTTAATGTAAATTCTATCTCCCTCCTATGTACTTCCCCTTGACTGCTGATCAAGGTTTCTATTTGTTGTAAATAGTTTTTTGTAATAGGACTAGTTAGAATTAATTTTGAAGAATTGGAGACAAAGGAGCAAGGAGCGCTTGAAGACCCGTTTGTATTGGAGCCCAGGTTTAAATGTAATAGTTATATTTAAATTTATTCTTGCACCCTAGGTTTGACCTTTTGGTTCACTTGGTGGCTCTAGTGAACCAAACTAGAATAAAAGTCCATAATCAATCCGGGTAGAATATAGTATTCTATATGTGCATGCTTATTATATATATATATATATATATATTATATTATCCAACATGCTTCGCATGTAAAATAATATGACGCGTATTTTATATATATATGTGCATGCGCGCTAAACAAGATGAGACTAATAATAACAAACCCCTCAAAGTAATATATTAAGTCTTAAGCGTTCAAAGATATTTGGAATATCGAACGTCGCCTTCTAGCATGGTAAAGCAATAGAGTATTAAATATTTAATATGAGTTTGTTGTGTCACACAAGGCAAGTATTAAATATTTAAGATGTTGCTTTATCACATTTGATGCTTATAAATAGACTGAACGATGCTGTTTTGTTGTGTCACACAAGGACAGTGTTTTTCTTTCGAATATATGGAAGTGCTAGGTTGGACTTAACTTAGATAATTTTGATTCGGATGTGTCACACTTGATCAAAATAATCTAAGAGGCAAAATACAAGGAGTTACATAGTGATGTAATTGACAATAGTTGTCTACCTATTTATTTATATATCGTTTGTTATGTCACACAAGGTTGTATACATTTGAAATGGGATCCTTATTCTCACTAGCAAACCTTTAATTAGATTTGCCGAACTATATATATATTGAGGGTAATATAGTTTGATAAAAAAAGTGAGAGATACCAATTTAAAATAAAGACCTAATTTATTTTGGTAATTAATTAAATGAATGTATGCTAAAATGTTGTCTATTTCACATGCAGAATTTAAAAATGTCAAACTCACTATCACTGCGTAGCATACTTGATGCTAACAAACTGACCGGACCGAATTATACGAACTGGTTAAGGAATCTGAGAATTGTTCTCACTGCTGAAAAGATTTCTTATGTCCTAAATTCACCAGTCCCTGCAAGTGTTGCAGAAACAGCCTCTGAGGAAGAGATTGCTACTTTTAGAAAGTGGCAAGATGATGCAATCTTGGCTCAATGCATCATGCTCGCATCCATGAGTAACGAGCTTCAGCGTCAGCATGAAACTATGGATGCTCCTACTATATTGCTGCACCTCAAAGAGTTATATGGTGAGCAAAGTAGGACTGCTAGATATCAGATATCTAAGGAGCTCTTCCGATCTCGTATGACCGAGGGCACTGCTGTTGAGACTCATGTCCTTAAGATGATCAATTTGATTGAACAACTTGGACAGCTTGGATTCGTGATGGATGGAGAGTTAAGCCAAGATTTGATCTTGCAGTCACTCCCGGACACCTTCTCACAATTTGTTGTGAATTTTCACATGAATAAGTTGGACGTCAGCTTGCCTGAGTTACTTAACATGCTGAAAACTGTTGAAGGTCACTTCTCATCCAACAAGAACCAAGTCTTACTAGTGGATGATTCTTCCAAGAAAAAGAAGAGGCCCAAGGTATCTTCTGAAAAGAAGAAAGACAAGAAGGCTAAGGGCAAGGTGAAGAGAAAGGATAAAAAGAAACCTGATCCAGATAGCAAAGGAATTTGCTACCATTGCAATAAGCCGGGACATTGGAAGAGAAACTGCAAGGAGTATCTTGCGGGCCAAAAGAAGCTTGGAGAAGCTTCGACTTCTGATCTAGGTTTGTTCATGATTGAAATTAATTTTTCTGAAAGTCAAAATTCTACTTGGGTATTGGATACCGGCTGTAGTTCTCACATATGTAATAATATGCAGGGACTAAGCAGAAGTAGGAAGCTGAACAAGGATGAAGTCGTCCTACGAGTTGGAAATGGAGCAAAGGTTGCTGCATTGGCTGTAGGGACTTATTGTTTAACATTGCCTTCGGGCAAGTTCATTAGTTTAAATAACTGTTATTATGTTCCAACACTCATTAGAAACATTATTTCAATTTCTGTATTGGATATGGATGGTTTTGATATTATAATAAAGAACAACAGTTGTTCTATTTATAATAAAAATGTTTTATATGGTGTTGGCAATTTACTGAATGGACTTTACATACTTGACTTGCATGAAAATATACTTCAAATTGAACAAACTAAGAAAAGAAAAATAGATGATGTTAATTATACCTTTATGTGGCACTGTAGACTCGGTCATATCAATGAAACAAGATTATCCAAGTTGCATAAAGATGGGCTTTTAGAGCTATCTGATTACGAATCATATCCAACTTGTGAATCTTGTCTCATGGGTAAGATGACTAAATCCCCTTTTAGTGAAAAAGGAGAAAGAGTTACAGAGTTGTTAGCGTTGGTACACACAGACGTTTGTGGACCTATGACAACGAATGCACGAGGAGGGTATTCTTATTTTATTACTTTCACTGATGATCATTCTAAATTTGGATATGTGTATTTAATGAAATACAAATCTGAATCGTTTGAAAAGTTCAAAGAATTCAAAAGTGAAGTAGAGAAACAAACTGGTAAGAGTATTAAGATTCTTCGATCGGATCGAGGAGGGGAATACTTGACCAATGAGTTTCTCAATTGTCTCAAAGAAAATGGTATAATCTCACAATGGACTCCACCAGGGACGCCACAGTTGAATGGTGTATCTGAAAGGAGAAATTGAACATTGTTGGACATGGTTCGATCCATGATGAGTTTTACCGACCTTCCAGTATCCTTCTGGGGTTATGCCCTAGAATCGGCTGCATACCTACTTAACAAGGTACCTACCAAATCCGTCCCAAAGACCCCATATGAGATATGGACAGGGAGGAAACCAAATCTTAAGTATGTTAAGACTTGGGGTTGTCCAGCTTATGTCAAAAGGTTTGAACAAGATAAGCTAAAGACTAGATCCGACAAGTATAGATTTGTGGGATACCCTAAAGAAACTGTAGGGTATTATTTCTATCATCCCAATGATCAAAAGGTGTTTGTAGCGAAACACGCTGCCTTCTTGGAAAAGGAGTTTATCCTCGAAGGGGGTCAGTGGGAGTAAGATATATCTTGAAGAAGTTCAAGAACCACAAAATACTACGGATCAAAGTCAGGTACCTGACCAAGTAGAAGAACCTACTGTACCACTACCTATTCGTAAATCTGGAAGAGTACCGAAGATACCTGAGAGGTATGGATTCATCATAGAGGATGATGATGAGGTACGCATCATAGATGATGATGATCCATTGACTTACGAAGAGGCTATGAGTAGTAAAGACTCAGAGAAATGGCTAGGAGCCATGAAATCCGAGATGGACTCCATGTATGAAAACCAAGTATGGACTTTGGTTTCACCACCTGAGGGCATTAAGCCTATTGGGTGTAAATGGGTCTTTAAGAGAAAGACTGGGCAGATGGCAAGGTAGAGACCTATAAGGCCCGACTGGTTGCAAAAGGTTTCAAACAAAGACAAGGAGTTGACTATGATGAAACCTTCTCAACAGTAGCTATGCTCAAGTCCATTCGGATTTTGCTTGCAATTGCAGCTTATTATGACTACGAGATCTGGCAAATGGACGTGAAAACGGCCTTTCTCAATGGAGAGCTTGAGGAGAATGTATATATGATACAGCCAGAGGGTTTTGTTTCAACGGTTGGAACAAACCAAGTCTGTAAGCTACAACGATCCATTTATGGATTGAAGCAAGCTTCTCGAAGGTGGAACATCCGTTTTGATGAGATAATCAAAAGGTTTGATTTTATCAAGAACGAGGATGAACCATGTGTGTACAAGAAGGTTAGTGGGAGCGCTATATCATTCCTTGTATTATATGTTGATGATATATTACTGATAGGGAATGATGTTCCTATGCTACAGTCGATCAAAATTTGGTTATCTAAACACTTCTCCATGAAGGACTTGGGTGAGGCATCCTATATTTTGGGGATAAAGATCTATAGAGATAGATCTAAAAGGATGTTGGGCTTGACCCAAGGAAAGTACATTGACTCAATGCTAAAGAAGTTTAGCATGGAAGATTCCAAGAGAGGTCTCATGCCGATGAGCCATGGAATACATCTCTCCAAGAAACAGGCCCCAAAAACACCTGAGGAGAGAGACCGTATGAGTAAGATTCCTTATGCTTCCGCAATAGGATCTATCATGTACGGTATGATATGTACTAGACCAGATGTCGCTCATGCACTTAGTGTAACCAGCAGATATCAGTCGAATCCAGGAGAAGAGCACTGGAAGGCAGTGAAAAACATCCTAAAGTACTTGAGAAGAACTAAGGATGTATTTCTTGTCTACGGTGGGTCTGAATTGAAACTAGAGGGCTATACAGACTCAAGTTTTCAAACGGACCAAGATGACAGTAAATCCGTTTCAGGGTACGTGTTTACCTTAAACGGTGGCGCAGTGAGTTGGAAGAGTTCCAAGCGGCAAACAATTGCTGATTCGGTGACAGAGGCAGAGTACATAGCTGCAAGTGAAGCTGCAAAGGAAGCTGTTTGGATGAAGAAGTTCATAACTGAACTTGGAGTGGTTCCTAGCATTAGAGGAGCAGTACCTTTATTCTGTGACAACAACGGAGCTGTTGCGCAGGCTAAGGAACCCAGGTCTCATCAGAAATCCAAACACGTGTTGCGGCGGTTTCATTTGATTAGAGAAATCATTGAAAGAGGAGATGTCACCCTGGAGCGTGTGGACTCTCAAGACAACATTGCAGATCCATTTACTAAAGCTTTAACACAACAACAGTTTGATCGTCACTTAGAGAAGATGGGTATTAGATACTATGGCGATTGGCTTTAGTGCAAGTGGGAGATTGAAAGTAGTATGCACACAAGCCAATCATATTTGATATGATGTAGCATATACTTTGTAATCTTATTCATTTATTAATAAAGGAATTGATTTTCTTAAAAGGCATTTTATATTATCTACATAGTGCTGTTATATTAAATGTGATAAACCCATAGTTTTGAGCAATGCTTTTAGAATCATGATGGTGATCATGCTAATGAGATCTAAATTCTAGATAGCTCACAAACTAAAAATTGTTCCTAATCATTGGATTACTAAATTGGGGATTAGTGAATCCGGATAGATTAGTACATACGTTGCTTGCTCTTAGGAAGAGGATGATTGATCTCATAATCATTTGTGTGGAGACACTAAAGCAAGTATGTAGGTGCTTATTAGAGAATAAGTTCACTGAACGTGACTAGCTAAGGAATACCTAATGGAGTTTTACTCCCCTGTCAATAGGAATTCCTCTAGTGATAGTAGTACAAGTGATCCTTGGACTTGAGATCATCATAGTATCTTGTGTATGATGAGTTATACTTTGACATGTCCCTTAAGACCTTGTGGGTATAACAAAGGGTATGATTGGGTATAATTAGTTATACATGGAGATAGGTGAATGATCAAAAAAGAATCTACCTCGTCTAGTAAAAGATGTGAATGTCCTATGTGATTCGATAAATGATAACTCAGTAATCCTTGACCAAGGCAGAATAAAATTAGAAAGGAGTTTCTAATTTGCATTAATTAGAGTTATGCATTTGGGAATCGAAATACATATAATTAAATAAAATAAGACTTGACAGTAAATCTATGTCTTATATTTAATTGGGACATTGTATGGTAGAAGGATTGAATTGTACGGTAACTATCTACTCAAAGGTTCTTTTGTGATTAATGTTGAAATCTATATTATCTGGAAAGTCGTTGATCGCTAAGGGGGCTTACCCTTATTGTAGAATAAATGTTATTTATTTAAATGAATTAAATAGTTTAATTTATTTATTTAAATAAGATTATAATTGTTCTAATTGATTTATTCACAACCGGTTTAATATGGAGAACCTAAAGGGTCACACCGCAAAAGGAAAATATTTATTTAAGAAGTAAATGGCATAATGGTAATAATAAGTTAAGTGTATTTAATTTAATCTATGGAGATAGAATAAATTAAATAGCTTAATATTTATTATTTAATATTTTGGAAATATTAAATATAAATTAATAAGAGGAGTCTTATTATTATTATTACTATTACTATTATTTAATTCCTAATAGGGATTGAGAATTAATTAATAGAAGTACTCTCCCATGGATTCTTAATTGGATTAGGAGCATTATTAATTAAAGGAGTTTAATTATAATACAAACCCTAAATCCTAAATAGTTTAGGGAAGGGTTATTCCTACATCTATAAATAAGAGGGGTCTTATCATAGATTAGGTTACACACTCTTGCATTAGATTGTGGAGAGCAATTTCTATAGAGATAGAAACTAGGGTTTTGCCAAATACCCAACTTCTTGAATACTTGTTCTTCCTTGGCGGATCACCTCTAGAGGCCAAACACTTGGGTGGCTAACGTTGATCAAAGGAAGGAATCACACCGTAGCATTCGAGGAGAACACGAAGGACTAGGAGTTGAACTTGTACCCGAGGAAGCTTTGTTCTACGAGGGTATAATTCTTATTCTCTTTCTCTTTCGTTTATATCGTTAATTGAGCACATAGATTGATCTTGGTGATGGTTTGTATAAAATTTTAAAATCTGATTTTATCGCGCGTTCGCACTATTTATGTAATTTGATTGCATGTTCGCGTTATATACAAACCTAACACATGGCATACTACTAATTCATGCTTTAAAACAGATCAAACGACTAATTTAAGCCGATCAAAATGTCTGACAAAATAGCCTGTCAGACCATTCTGGGCTGCCAAAGTCAGTTCATATTTTTCATCAATTTTGACCATTTAAATATTATGGATCCTTGTTTAACCAACCCATATCACTAAATAACATGTTATTACATATCCTTAAACATTTAAACATAACATCTAACAAAGGTTTAAAGATCTAGTATAAAATTAGGGTTTTTGCACCTTTTTGAGCTACTTTTGATTTCTGATCTTTGATTCTGTTCTTGCAGCTATTGAGGCTTATTATGGCTGGTAATATAAGTGTTTAGGTTTCAAAATTTCGTGGCTCACATGATCAGAATGGTTGCCTATTTATAGAACTTGCATATTAGGGTTTTTAGGTCATTTTTTCACATTTTGCCTCCATAAATATATTGGCATTGTTACTTGTGTTGCTTGCAATCTGATCTTGGCCTCATGCTTGTGCTGGAGTGTGTCAAATTGTGTTGGACACATGCTAGCACACTCCTTCAAATTTTCTAATTGGTTAGTTGTAGACACCCAAATTTTGCGTTTCCTTCTACTAACCGTGACAGGAGGGCGAAATCGTCAATTGAACCAGCTTGCGGGAGCAAAGGAGCGGGCACAAGGGCGAGCGCCCGGCACCGCCGCAATGTTTTGGGCAACCCAAGTTTACGTGACAATAAAGCCGTCCGAAGCAGGCACTTCCAAATGAGGTGGCACGTCTCCCGGAAATTCCCGGACTGCAGAATACGAGCCTGTCAACGAAAACCGACGTTGCGGCACGAAAATCGAGGCGTGGCACGAAAATCGAGAAAGTCAAGCCCGCCAGCCGCGGATAGATCTGCGGCCAAGTGGGTGCGCCAGCACGAAAACCGGGAAATCAACACTACCAGCTGAGTGCGATGGGAGGCGTGCCAGCTGGCCAGCCGCAGATCCATCTGCGGCCAGCCGCAGATAGATCTGCGGCTGGCTCTGGCCAGCCTATTTAAGCCAGCTTCGGCAGCATACAGGAGGTTCAGCAAAAAAATTTGAGAAGAAGAAGGAAAACAGCAAACAGCAGCACGGAATTTGAGAGAAAAATAGTAGATTTTGCAACAAAAATAGGAAGAAAAGAGAGGAAAAAGAGAGAAATTTTACTCCTTTAATTTTGATTGTATCAAATATATTTCTCATCCTATTCAAATACCAAGACTTCATCCTTTTTGAGATCATTTTGCAAGGTAAAAATTCCTTTTGTTATAACAATTCCTATCATCTTATTTGCTTAGATGGGATGTAGTTTTCATGTATATTGTTGAACAATCATGGATTAGGGATTATTAGGAAAGGTTCCATCGGAATAAAAATTCTTCCTAATAACCCGAGGATATCCAATTGATAAAATTTCTAGCTTGTTTGTGATAATTTATTGGGTGTAATTTATCTAGATTGTCATTTCCGGATATCATGGTATATTAGATAAATCCGGGTTGGTTAGTTATGTAATATTCATTTTGTAGGCATGTATTAATCTCGTGTGAGCCTAGGAACGCGACCCCGTGGTCCAAATCCGATGATGGACGTTTTGATGTATGTGATAGATTCAAGATGCTCGTTTTGTAACATGTAACCTTTGGGCCTTAAAAACGACGCCAAGGCGTGAATCGTGTTTAAGGCCCCGGAAATAGTGAAATTTGTGATTGTAGGCGTTTGGGGTTTATTTTGATGGCTTACATGCCCATGAATAGCCCCGACGCGTGTTTATGCTTGATTAGATCTTGTGACACAAAATGATTTCAAAGATTAAACAATGAAGATTCTCATAAAATCGATCAAAGTAGGATATTAGAATCACGAGGTTAAAATTTGAGAAATGTTAATGAATGTCGATTCCTATCTAACGAGAAAGCTAAAGAAAAATCGTTTTTTCCAAAACATCACACAAAATGATTTTATAAATAAAATGACGTTTTACTAAACCTTGATACATAGGGCGAAAGAGATTCTAGAAATTGCCTACCATTTATGAAAGCAACGTATAAATCTCGATTCCTATTTTGATGAAGGTTTAAAACTCTTCTTTTGCCAAAACGACACCTAATGGAAATCTTGCAGTTTTGACAATTAAAATCAAACCTTTCTCATAAAAAATAAAGCTTGTTCGTGTATACCGAAAAGACATTCCGAAGCGTTCTCAATTTAAAACACAATTTTCCCTAAAATCCAAATGATTCTTTCATACAAATTCACCACAACATTCACATAGGTACACACACACACACGCGCACCTACATACACATATTCATGAATTAAAGGATAGGAAAGCATCAAGATTGCGGTAATCGTGTTTCACGGAAGTCGAGGGGTGCCTAACACCTTCCCCTCACTTAAGCAAGCCCCCGAGCTCTATGAATCTCGATTCGCAGACCAATTAATTCGGAGTCACATATGAGCCAGCGATTTATAAAACACGAAAATTCGGATGAGTTGGTACATCCATTTCAAACATACCAACTGGCGACTCTGGTTAATTGGCTCATCACAAAACACGATCTTTCAAAACCCCGTCGACATCAATGCCGACCTTTTCCAGAAATCATTAAATCAAAAGGCTAAAATTTGGAAAAGACTAAGAGACCAAGAGAACGAGAAAACCCGGCGTCGACAGCTGGCGACTCTGCTGGGGACATTAGAGGGCTTAAGCCGCGTTCAAATCTTGATGCTGTCCTATCCTTTAAAATTCATAAAAAGTGTGTGTGTGCGATATTTTGACTTTTGTTGTGTGAATGTGTGCTTTTGTCCAATGAATGAATGATTGAATGGCGTTGATTTACCTTAAAGTAATCATTTGCATACGGTGAGGACGATGAATGTGAATGTATGTTGAGAGAGTACCTCCTCCTGAGGCGAACCTGTCGGTTGCTTATTACTGGACTCGAAGGGGCTGCTCCCCGGAGATGGCTCAGGAAACGCACCACCCAAATCCGCTCCAATCGAAAGGGCTCAAACGAGTAGATTGCGAAGATTTGGGGACCTTCATGCCGAAAAGCCCGTGAGAGTAACCCTAGGATAGGTCATCCTCAGATCAACCCAACGAAGGAAAAGTCTCTTCATGCCCTTTTACGTTTATATGTCTAAATGTCATGATCTCATTCAATATTCATATATCCCTTTTCTGTATCAAAAGAGATTACTAACCGCTGTGAATTGCAGGGAATAGTTGGGGGAGCATAATAAAGCATGTTTGGCATTGGTTATGGCGCTAAAGGACTACTAACTTTCTGTTTTACAGGGAAAGATTAAAAAACCCAAAAAAAAAAAGCACACAAAAATTTTTACAGTTTTAGCATGCATCCATGTTTTCATTTCCCCGGGACTAAACTTCGAACCGTTGTCTCTGTAGGATTGCTCCTCAAACTCGTTCGCAGTCTAAGAAAGCCCAAAATTCTACATCTGAAATGGCTGATATTCCTAATCATAGTTCCATATCTCGGGAAGAGTTTGATGATTTTTTAAAAGACAGATGATGGAAATTGGCCACGATGCTAAAAGAACAATTCTTAATCAGACAGGATCCGGTAAACCAGGGATCGCATAATATTCCACCACCAGGGGATGATCAGAATCCTCCTAAAAGTGGTACAAACTTGCTTAAAGAGAGGACCAACCCCGACTCAAGGACGAGCCAGTCATCCCAAGGCCCATACCTAGCAGGACAGTGATTACTATCCCCGAGGAGGGGGTACAATGACGACCTTCGGAGAAAAATAAAACACATGGAGGAAACCATCCAATCTCTAAAGGGCATAGGCTCCCTGGGCAGGGTTAATTACTCAGATCTGTGTGTTTTCCCGGGGCCAGATATCCAGAAAAGTTCAAAGTTCCCGAGTTTGAAAAATACAATGGAAAGGGAGACCCCTATACACACTTGAAAATCTACATTGGAGAACTCGGGTCTTATGCCGAAGACGAGGGGTTAAGAATGCAGCTATTTCAGAAAAGCTTAACAGGGGAGGCAAGAATATGGTATGCTCGCCTCGACAACGCCCGAATCCACAACTGGGAGGAATTGGCCCATACTTTCTTAACCCAATACAGCTTTCAGGCCCAGATGGCTCTTGACAGGTACCAAATGACAAAGGTTAAAAAACAGCCTAGGGAATCCTTTAGGGAATATGCGCAAAGATGGAGGGGCATGGCTGCCCAGGTAACTCCCCCGATGAGCGACTCAGAGATGGTAATGACCTTTGTAGACATTCAGGAGGCACCGTATTATGAGAGGGTCATCTCGGGGATTGGAAGACCTTTTGCGGAAATGATTAAACATGGAGAGATGGTTGACATGGGGTTGAAATCGGGTAAAATCCGGGATCTTACTGCTTTAGAAACTGTTGCCGAGCAAATACAGAATGGAAACTATGGCAGCACTTCCCGGAGAGTCCAAAAGAGGAAGGAAGAGGATGTCTCCCTCATCCTACAAGGGTCGTCCAGTAAAACAGAAAGCCATCTTCCGGTACAGGCACAGAGGGGAGGGCCACCTCGACAGCCCAATTTCTCAGATCAAAGAGCAGAGGGGCGAAGAAGATATGAGGCCTCGCAAAACCGAGTATTCACCCCGCTCGGGGAGCCGCTTGAACGAGTATTAGCGGTATTAGTAGCCCAAAAGAAGATTGTTGGTTTGGCACCCCCGAGTGACCCAAAGGGTAGAAGGTTTGACCCGAGCAAGCGGTGTGCATACCACTCCAGTTCCCCTGGCCATGATACACAGGATTGCTGGACGTTAAAGCATCGAATCCAAAACCTGATTGACAGTGGAGAGATTATGGTGGAACAGCCGGATTCCCCGAATGTTAAGGCAAATCCCCTGCCAAGACATGATGGAGGGGGAGTCAATGCGACGGAGGCAAGTGAGGCGGGGGAGCCGCCAAGGTTGAACTATGTGCAGAAAGTTGAGGAGATGATAAATGTGATACATGAACCATGGGAGTGCGAGGGTAACGCCCATCAAGTTGATAGGGGTAAGTACGAATAACATAGAGGGACCTATCAAGTTGACAGCTCCGAGGCCCATCATTTTTGCTGCAAGGCCACAACTCCCTATCAGTAGTCTGAGGACTGTACCCTGGAAATTACGGGGGAATACCCGAGGAAGCGGCCAGTTGTGCTTCCGTGACGACCAAGGGGAACCCCCTATATCTTCCCGGGCGAGTCCTTGAGAGCCAAAAGAGAAAAAATGAAGAGGTTTCCGAGGAAAGAGCCATAGAGTTTTTGAAAAGGATGGATCACCCGGAAATGAGGGGGATCCAGATTTTAAATGAGGAATCAACCCTAACATCAGTCATGGACTTGGTGTTGTCATCCAGTGAGCATTGCAAAACCATGATGAAGGTTCTGGAGGAGGCATTTGTGTCCAATGAAATTAGTGAGGAGGGTTTTCGGCCAGCTGATAGGCCACTTATTGGAAACCGATGCAATATCCTTTACGGATGAGGACATTCCCAAAGAGGGAAGGGGGCACCGAAAACCGCTACACATCGCGGTAATCTCCTCAGGATATGTCATGAATGGGGTGCTGATCGACGGGGGATCGACATTGAATATATGTCCTCTCAGCACGCTGAAGAAAATGAACATCAGTCTCAAGCGCCTACGGGCCAGTCATGTGGTGGTTCGGGCTTTTGACGGATCCCGGAGGGATACCATCGGAGAGATAGAATTGCCAGTGGAGATAGGGCCCTGTACTTTTGATATATCCTTCCAAGTCCTAGATATTACGACAAGCTACAACCTGCTGTTAGGGAGGCCGTGGATACACATGGCCGGGGCAGTTCCCTCCACGCTCCACCAACAAATCAAGTTGATCATCGATGGGAATCTGGTAACAATCTCGGCCGAATGTGATGACCCTTCTCCTCCCAGGAGTGGCCTACCAGTAATCAATGTGGATGAGTCAGCGGCGCCTGCCAGCTTTCAAGCACTAGAGATTAGCACTCCCCATTATAGATGCCTGGGAGCTCCAGCTGTGAAAACCAAGGGTCTCTCAGGAACTCACCTTTGTGGCAAAGGAAATGATTAAAATGAACTTCCAACCTGGACAGGGACTAGGGAAAAGCAGTCAGGGAATCACCAAACCCATCCACCTACCACAGCAGATAGGCAAAGCAGGATTGGGATACCATGTGGGCGCAGTGCGGGGACACCGTCAGGGTGCGACTCCGATTCGACTAGTTGGCAGTCCCGCGACCAAAGCCGACAATGAGCAGGGGATCAGCGGACCTGTGATTGGGGCAGGGAATGAAGAGTTAACCCCCACACATAGTGAGTCGGCCCGGAGGGAAAGTTTCTTGCGGGAGGTCGCAAAAGAATTTGAAACCAAATGCTATATCCCCGGACAATCAACAAGCAGTAAGGAGGGGACGAATGTTATCACACCACCGGGAGCCCAACAAGTTTGTGCCTGTCATCGATTGGGCAGGACTGATTATTCCTGGAGAGGGTATGGAGGAGAACTCAGGCGACGTATCCGTAATCATCGGGGAGGTGTCCGATGTGAGGACCTCTTTCATCCAGAGATTTTCAGCTGACCTGACCATCGACAATTGGACCCAGAAACCAGTGATATCCAAACAGGGGTAAAGCTCGACGTCAGGGTGGTTGACCCCAGATGATGGGGGAATGAAGAAGTTTTATTTTGTTGTGGTTTTTATTTCTGCATAATTGTGTCGTTTCTTCGTGTTATTTGAAATTGCGATCGTCGTGAAAAATGATTTATATATGACAAGTATTTTGTTTTATGTCAGGTGTACCAATTTGAGTATTCCTTGCCTAACAAACGATCTTTCAAATTTGAATGGTGATTATGATTTTGACATTGAGCTGGATTTCGATTTAATGGGCATTGAACAAGACGAGACAGATTACGACGACGCACCTGACGAGATCAAAGGATGGGTCGAGGATAAACCCAAACCCAACTTGGACCAAAACCATCACCGTTGATATTGGAACCCCTGACAAGCCAAAGGAACTCAAGATAGGGACGGACCTCACCCCCAGCCAGAAAGCAGAAATAATTGAGTTACTAAGCCAATATGAGGATGTCTTTGCCTGGTCGCACGAGGATATGATCGGATTGTCCACCGACATTGTGGTGCACCGGTTACCCATCAAGGAGGGTTTCAGGCCTGTCAAGCAGAAACTAAGAAAGTTGAAACCTGAGTGGAGCTTAAAAGTGAAGGAAGAGATCATCAAGCAGTTCAGGGCGGGAATCATTATGGTGTCCACTTACCCGGAATGGCTATCCAATGTGGTCCCAGTGGCTAAACCTGGAGGAAAGGTGAGGGTATGCGTGGACTACAGAGATCTAAACAAGGCCAGTCTCAAGGACAACTTCCCGGTGCCTTTCATACACATCCTGGTGGATAACACAGCCCAGTACGAAATGTACTCTTTTGTGGATTGCTTCGCAGGATATCATCAGATAATGGTGGCGGAGGAAGATCAGGAAAAAAAACCGCATTCATCACCCCCTGGGGCACTTTCTGCTATAGACGACTGGCTTTTGGCCTCACAAACGCGGGGGCTACTTATCAGAGAGCCATGATGGCCTTGTTCCACGATATGATGCATAAGGAGATAGAGGTCTACGTGGACGACATTATTGTGAAATCGAAGGTAGAGTCCGATCATATAACTCATCTCAAAAAGCTATTCGATCGGCTCAGGAAGTATAATTTGAAACTCAATCCAGCCAAGTGTGCTTTCGGAGTACAATCGGGCAAGCTCTTGGGTTTCCTGGTTAGTGATCGGGGCATTGAGTTGGACCCAGCAAAGATTAAGGCCATTGTGGATATGCCAGCACCTCGCACAGAGAAGGAGATAAGGGGATTCCTGGGGAGAATAAACTTCATCAGCCGTTTTATATCTCACTTGACGACTACATGTGAGCCGATTTTTAAATTGTTAAGAAAGGGTGCTTCCCAAGAATGGAATGAGCAGTGTCAGAGGGCTTTTCAGATCATTAAGAAACAACTGACGGAGGCACCAGTGCTGGTACCCCCGAAGGATGGGATCCCTTTGTTTATGTATATATCCGTCAACACCATCGCGATGGGATGTATGTTGGGACAGAAAAATGAGGCGGGTAAAGAGCAGGCCATCTATTACCTCAGCAAAAGATTTAGCCAATGTGAGCAGAATTACACTCCCATCGAGAAGACTTGTTGTGCTCTGGCCTGGGCCGCGGGGAGATTACAACACTACCTCCATGGGCATACAACGTACCTGATATCAAGAATGGATCCCCTAAAATATATTTTTTTTGAAAGGCCCATGCTGAATTGTCGATTATCCAGATGGCAGTTAATCTTACAACAGTTTGACATGGTGTACGTGACCCAGAAGGCCATGAAAGGGCAGGGAATTGCAGATCAGTTGGCAGAAACCCCGTCCGGAGGGACGGAGCCTTTAGAAACTCCTCTTCCGGGCGAGGATATATTTTGGGTATCGCACGAAAAATGTGATGACGAGGGACAATTCTGGAAGCTGTATTTTGATGGTGCCATGAATGCCGAGGGGGCAGGAGCCGGAGCGGTCCTAGTCTCTATCACCGGAGAACAATACCCCGTGGCCACTAAACTTCGTTTCAGCAATTCGAACAACACCGCTGAATACGAGGGGTGTATCTTGGGACTCCGATTGGCCCGTGATATGGGAGTAAAAAGACTGGCGGTGTTCGGGGATTCAGAATTGGTAATCAGACAAGCAATCGGGGTATACAACACTAAGGAGCTTCGGTTACTTCCATACCATCGTTGTGTCACCCAGCTTATGCAAGAGTTCGAAGATATCGCCTTCCGCCATATTCCTCGGGGACGAAATGATTTTGCCGATGCATTGGCGACTTTGGCTTCCTTAATCCACGTGATCAAGAGTAGGGACAGTCCACAGATTGAGATCACCGTACAGAATGCCCCGGCATATGAGGAAAATGTGGCAGTGTTTATCAAACGAGGTGGTGTTGACGAGGCAGCCCTGGTATCACGACATAAGGGAATATCTGCGAGACAGATCCCTTCCCGATCAGGCAAATCGGACTGAAAGGATGGAGAATTTCAAAAGATGGCGATGAAGTTTTACCTGAGTGGCGATTCACTTTACAAAAGGGATGCTGGGTTGGGACTGTTGCAGTGCGTAGATGAAACACAGGCCCGAAAGATTATGAATGAAATACATGGTGGAGTGTGTGGGCCCCATATGAGTGGACCGATGCTTGCCAAAAAGATTTTGAGGACAGGGCATTATTGGTTGACGCTGAGGGCCGATTGCGATGATCATGTCAAACGGTGTTATCAATGCCAGGCGCACGGTAATGTGATCCATACACCTCCCAATGAACTGCACTGTATGACCTCCCCATGGCCATTTTCAATGTGGGGAATGGATGTAATCGGACCAATAGAGCCCAAAGCGAGCAACGGGCACCGGTTCATTTTCGTCATGATCGATTATTTCACCAAATGGGTAGAGGCAGCGTCTTTCCCTAAAGTAACTCAGGAGGTCATTGTCAGCTTCATCAGGAATAATGTCATTTGCCGATATGGGCAACCTGAGGTTGTAGTCTCCGACAATGCCAAGAATTTAAACAACGCCCTCATGAAAGGACTGTGTGACCAGTTCAAGATTAAGCACCTCAATTCCGTCATTTACCGTCCCAAAATGAATGGGGCAGTGGAGGCGGCCAATAAGAACATCAAGAAGATCATGGCGAAAAATGTCTGCTAATCATCGGGGATGGCCGGATCTGTTACCCCTCACCCTGCTGGCATACCGAACATCCACGCGTACTTCTACGGGAGCAACCCCTTACGCCTTGGTATATGGAATGGAGGCTGTCCTGCCAGTTGAAGTTGAGATGGCGTCCCTCAGAATAGTGATCGATGCTCAGATAAGCGAGGAGGATTGGATGCAAAGTCGATACGACCAATTGGCCCTAATTGATGAAAGGAGGGTGGCTGCTGTTTGGCACGGCCAGCTATATCAACAGAGGATCTCCCGATCATATGACAAAAGGATCAGACCTCGGAAATTCAAGGAGAATGACCTGGTGCTAAAGAGAATCATGTCTTGTCAGGACGAAGCCAGGGGGAAGTTTGCCCTGAATTGGGAAGGACCATTCGTGATTAAGAAAGTGCTGTCCGGAGGAGCCCTCATATTGCAAGAAATGGATGGTGAGGTATTTCCACAACCCCTCAATGCTGACTCGGTGAAGCGGTTCTACGCTTAAATCATCAGTTCTTTTTTTCCTTCGAGAGCGAACTACGTAGGACCTGATCTCCCAACTTGTGGGGGTACGTAGGCAGCCATCATGGCGCGGTCCGATCCTTTAAAAATAATCCTTTCCCCAACCAAAACCAATTTTCGATAGCCCGATAAAAACCTTCCTACACCCTCAAAACCTTCCCGAAACCAACTGCCTAACCAGTTTCATCCCAGAATACATACCCTGATCCAACCCAAACAGTTATCCAAAATCTGAGATTCAATCCGACGAAATCAAAAGGTGTGCGGCAATATCTGTCAAATCTCCATCAAGTCTTGAGGAAAGAAAGAAGGCGAAATGTCAAAATCATGGTCAGTTGGATAAAATGATGATCCGATGGAGGGCAATGATACGACAAAAGGGGAAAATGACTAAATTTAAATGCATGCCTATATATATATAAGTCGTTTTATTACAAGATTTATCTTTCAATAACTGATGAAACCAACATAGTCTATGCAGGAAATAAAATAATCTACAAATCTGAAACTAGCCGAAGCAGGATGGACAGGGTGGTGGATAGATCTGAAGCATCAGCATCTCCTGCAATCTGCTGCCCCATCATATCAATACGATCCAGTAAAGCAGTAGCTCGGCTGACAGTCCCAAAATGAGCATCTACCACTGCCCTGGTCTGAAATACAATGGCCTCTCTATCAGCAATGGCAGCATCTCTAGCCCGAATGGCCTCATCTCTCTCGGCAAGGGCGGCAATCCCTCTCGGCTTCAGTAGTAATCAGGGCCAGGAGGAGTCGGGAATCCTCAGCGACCCGAGTCGGGGCAGAATCGACTGAAATGGAGTGGTCTGTGGTATCTTCTGTGAAAATCACTCCAGAGTCATCAAAGGCCCCAGTCCGACTCAAACTAGCCGAATCCAGGTCTCCACGCAACCACTGTACGTAGGCAAATGTCTGGATGTGACAGCTCGCACTATATTCGGCAAAGATCCTGCGATCCCAAAGCTCGTATACCTGCAATAGATCCCTCTCTGTACAGGATGATATAAGGAATCGGTATGCGGCTGCTTGCACCCGCAAGGGGGTGTAAATCCTGTGTCTGATCAAACTGCCCCATAACCGCCAGGGGATGATAGGTCGTCACGCCCCTTAACCCAGCAATGGGAATGAAATCCATGCCAGGCACATGAGTCAAGAAGCTCATGAAGGAGCAATAGCCCGAGTAAACCAATAGATGAAAGGGGTCCTCAATGATAGACAAAAATAATGTCCAGGAGGCCACATCAGTACAACGCGCAGGACGAAGCGAAAAACTGCGTGGTTATGTCATGGCTGAAGCAAAACCCTTGGCGACGGAAATGGCCGATGGGACTAAGATGACTCATGAACCACATGTACAATAAGGTCGAACTCCCTCTGAAGAATCTCCCTCGGAAGGACTGGCAATATGTGGCCGACATATAGGTATTCGCCAATATCATGGGGAGAATGGTGTGATCCTCCTGAAGGGCCCGAACGGCCGCAACAATCCGCATGTCCAAATGATCGGATCCTGCAGGCAAATACAAAACTGAGATGACACAGGCCATCAGAACGCCCACTCTCAAGGCATCCCAGCGCTCCTCGGACACGAAAAAATCACCGAGGAAAAGATGGAAACTGTCAGGTGAGCCGAATCGGTCAATCAAGAATTGAAGAGGAACCATATGGTCTGATGTGGTTACCGGTAATAAGACAGCCCTCCGCAAACCGGTGAAAGTCAAGAATTGACGGCGCATGGAACCAACAGTAACCCTAGCACAGGGACCATCCAAGGGCAAGCCGGTGAAGCGAGCATACTCCTCAAGGGTGGGGGTCAGCTCTACTGTCCCAAACCTAAACACCTGACGGGCAGGGGCCCAATAGCTCAGAAGACCATCCACAAAGCCCGCTGGCACCCGGAAGGTTAATAAGGACCAAGAATGTCCCAAAAGACCATCTACGATAACCCTATCTGCTGGCGATAGACTGTCCAACCAGCGGAAGAGGCTGCCAACCAACCCTGTGGGAGGAGTGGAATCCAAACGAACCACGGCATCTGAGGACGACATCTGTGAAAAAATAGTATCAAAAAAGACTGTACAGGGGTCATTCTCTACCCATAAATAAAAAGCATGCATTATACAGTTAATAATGAAACAGGTGAATCCCATAAAATGAAAAAGAAAACTGTGCATAAATAAATAAATGAGTTCAGTACATAGTGCATAAATGAAAAAGAAATCTAAGCGGGTGCCGATGCAAAAGGCCCTATCCTATCCTGGTCTAAATAAAATCAGTATCATCTATGAAAGCAGGATCCTCGAACTGATCCCCTGGAGCCGTCGAGCTCGGAGGACCAAAGTTCATATCAGGGATGTAGGGATGCGCTGTGGCATCAGATGAACTCGGGCCTGCATCATAACCTGCACCGTCAGGATCGTAGGTGTAAGCCTCCTCCGGGGCCCGGCCCAACCCCCGAATAAACAGCGACAACTGATCTACCTGACGGGTCAATGAGGCGATCTGCTCAGCGTGGGTAGGGGTCCGAACACAGGCAGCCCAATCGGTCATCGTCACCGAGCCTGGAACCATGTCTCCAAGGAAGAAAGTGGCCCGAGTCTGAGGACGGCGAACACCCGAAGTCCGAGAGGCGGAGGAGCTACTGGGCGCATCACGATCCATAGCTGGAATAGAACGGGCGAAAAAGAAGGTAAGTTTCCTTTTAAAATTATGTAATGAACATTCTAAATTTCTAGCCTCATCATATGATTAATGCAACATGATGCATGTTAAAAAAAAAAAAAAAAAAAAAAAAAAAAAAAAAAAAAATCGGCAGAGTTCCGTTTGTAAATTGAACATCCCAGGCATAAGCCAAACGTGTTTTCCATCAATCAAAGCCTCAAACAGATTTAAATTGCATTCATATATGTAATTACAGCATGTAATGCATGATTTTATTGCAGAAAAGGAATAACAATATGTGGGACCGCCTCATGAACATAAAATAGGACTCACATAGTTGATACATAGCATGTATATATGATGGTACATTACATAGCATTGTAAAGCATACATTTTATCTCTAAACATGCAAATAGTCAAATGTATAGCAAAACATTGATGAAATTGAAAAGTGACCGGTCAAAGTGTTACCTGTAGCGTGTAGATCAATCCTACCGGAACAGTTTTTGCAGGAAAGTTGAAAAAAATCGTCAAAAAGCCCTTGCGAACAAGAAAAATCGAGAGAATCTCTTTGGATTACAAGTTGAAAGTGACAGATCTGGAGGAGCCGCGTTGGATTTAAGGCCCGATCATGGCCGCAGATGCATCTGCGGCTGGCCGCAGATCCATCTGCGGCTGGCCCTGGTGGGTCCCACCTTGCTCCCTTGCAGCCATTTGACGTGTTGAAGTGAAAAGTTTACGAGATGGGTGACCGGCGACGATACCCGGCCCCGACATGACGATCGACCGGCGACGATAACCGGCGATCACGAGATGGATGACCGGCGACGATAACCGGCTCCGACAAGATAACCGACCGGCGACGATAACCGGAGGTTACGAGATGGGTGACCGGCGACGATACCCGGCCCCGACATGACGATCGACCGGCGACGATAACCGGAGGTTACGAGATGGGTGACCGGCGACGATACCCGGCCCCGACATGACGATCGACCGGCGACGATAACCGGCGATCACGAGATGGATGACCGGCGACGATAACCGGCTCCGACAAGCTAACCGACCGGCGACGATAACCGGAGGTTACGAGATGGGTGACCGGCGACGATACCCGGCCCCGACATGACGATCGACCGGCGACGATAACCGGCGATCACGAGATGGATGACCGGCGACGATAACCGGCTCCGACAAGATAACCGACCGGCGACGATAACCGGAGGTTACGAGATGGGTGACCCGGCGACGATACCCGACCCCGACATGACGATCGAACCGGCGACGATAACCGGCGATCACCACATGGCATGACCGGCGACGATACCCGGCTCCGACAAGATAACCGACCGGCGACGATAACCGGAGGTTACGAGATGGGTGACCGGCGACGATACCCGGCCCCGACATGACGATCGACCGGCGACGATAACCGGCGATCACGAGATGGATGACCGGCGACGATAACCGGCTCCGACAGATACCCACCCGGCGACGATAACCGGGGGGTTACGAGATGGGTGACCCGGCGACGATACCCGGCCCCGACATGACGATCGACCGGCGACGATAACCGGCGATCACGAGATGGATGACCGGCGACGATAACCGGCTTCCGACAAGATAACCGACCGGCGACGATAACCGGAGGTTACGAGATGGGTGACCGGCGACGATACCCGGCCCCGACATGACGATCGAACCGGCGACGATAACTGGCGATCACGAGATGGATGACCGGCGACGATAACCGGCTCCGACAAGATAACCGACCGGCGACGATAACCGGAGGTTACGAGATGGGTGACCGGCGACGATACCCGGCCGGCCCCCGACATGACGATCGACCGGCGACGATAACCGGCGATCACACGAGATGGATGACCGGCGACGATAACCGGCTCTCCGACAGATAACCAACCGGCGACGATAACCGGGGGTTACGAGATGGGTGACCGGCGACGATACCCGGCCCCGACATGACGATCGACCGGCGACGATAACCGGCGATCACGAGATGGATGACCGGCGACGATAACCGGCTCCGACAAGATAACCGACCGGGCGACGATAACCGGAGGTTACGAGATGGGTGACCGGCGACGATACCCGGCCCCGACATGACGATCGACCGGCGACGATAACCGGCGATCACGAGATGGATGACCGGCGACGATAACCGGCTCCGACAAGATAACCGACCGGCGACGATTAACCGGAGGTTACGAGATGGGTGACCGGCGACGATACCCGGCCCCGACATGACGATCGACCGGCGACGATAACCGGCGATCACGAGATGGATGTCCGGGCGACGATAACCGGCTCCGACAGATAACCAACCGGCGACGATAACCGGGGGTTACGAGATGGGTGACCGGCGACGATACCCGGCCCCAGACATGACGATCGATCGGCGACGATAACCGGCGATCACGAGATGGATGTCCGGCGACGATAACCGGCTCCGACAGAGGACCGACCGGCGACGATAACCGGGGGTTACGCGATGGGTGACCGGCGACGATACCCGGCCCCGAACGAGACGACAGATTGAAGGAGTGAACCCAAAGACTAACGAACACGGTCAAGGGGTTGATACATTGACACTCTTACGAATGTCTTGCATGCATTGCATCTTATGTTGCATCATAAGCTATATGTGTGAGGCATCATGTATGCACTGTCATTCTTACACACTGTCATTCATGCATCGAGTGTCTATTCTTTATCCTGTTCATTTCATTTATCATTTCATAAACATGATAAAGAGGGGCAGCTGTAGACACCCAAATTTTGCGTTTCCTTCTACTAACCGTGAACAGGAGGGCGAAATCGTCAATTGAAACCAGCTTGCGGGAGCAAAGGAGCGGGGCACAAGGGCGAGCGCCCGGGCACCGCCGCAATGTTTTGGGCAACCCAAGTTTACGTGACAATAAAGCCGTCCGAAGCAGGCACTTCCAAATGAGGTGGCACGTCTCCCGGAAATTCCCGGACTGCAGAATACGAGCCTGTCAACGAAAACCGACGTTGCGGCACGAAAATCGAGGCGTGGCACGAAAATCGAGAAAGTCAAGCCCGCCAGCCGCGGATAGATCTGCGGCCAAGTGGGTGCGCCAGCACGAAAACCGGGAAATCAGCACTACCAGCGGAGTGCGATGGGAGGCGTGCCAGCTGGCCAGCCGCAGATCCATCTGCGGCCAGCCGCAGATCCATCTGCGGCCAGCCGCAGATAGATCTGCGGCTGGCTCTGGCCAGCCTATTTAAGCCAGCTTCGGCAGCATACAGGAGGTTCAGCAAAAAAATTTGAGAAGAAGAAGGAAAACAGCAAACAGCAGCACGAAATTTGAGAGAAAAAATAGTAGATTTTGCAACAAAAATAGGAAGAAAAGAGAGGAAAAAGAGAGAAATTTTTACTCCTTTAATTTTGATTGTATCAAATATATTTTCTCATCCTATTCAAATACCAAGACTTCATCCTTTTTGAGAATCATTTTGCAAGGTAAAAATTCCTTTTGTTATAACAATTCCTATCATCTTATTTGCTTAGATGGGATGTAGTTTTCATGTATATTGTTTGAACAATCATGGATTAGGGATTATTAGGAAAGGTTCCATCGGAATAAAAAATTCTTCCTAATAAACCCGAGGATATCCAATTAATTGATAAAATTTCTAGCTTGTTTGTGATAATTTTATTGGGTGTAATTTATCTAGATTGTCATTTCCGGATATCATGGTATATTAGATAAATCCGGGTTGGTTAGTTATGGTAATATTACATTTTGTAGGCATGTATTAATCTCGTGTCGAGCCTAGGAACGCGAACCCCGTGGTCCAAATCCGATGATGGGACGTTTTGATGTATGTGATAGATTCAAGATGCTCGTTTATTGTAACATGTAACCTTTGGGCCTTAAAACGACGCCAAGGCGTGAATCGTGTTTAAGGCCCCGGAATAGTGAAATTTGTGATTGTAGGCGTTTGGGGTTTATTTTGATGGCTTACACGCCCCATGAATAGCCCCGACGCGTGTTTATGCTTGATTAGATCTTGTGACACAAAATGATTTCAAAGATTAAACAATGAAGATTCTCATCAAAATCGATCAAAGTAGGATAATTAGGAATCACGAGGTTAAAATTTGAGGAAATGTTTAATGAATGTCGATTCCTATCCTAACGAGGGAAAAGCTAAAGAAAAATCGTTTTTTCCAAAACATCACACAAAATGATTTTATAAATAAAATGACGTTTTACTAAACCTTGATACATAGGGCGAAAGAGATTCTAGAAAATTGCCTACCATTTATGAAAGCAACGTATTAAATCTCGATTCCTATTTTGATGAAGGTTTAAAACTCTTCTTTTGCCAAAACGACACCTAATGGAAATCTTGCAGTTTTTTTTGACAAATTAAAATCAAACCTTTCTCATAAAAAATAAAGCTTGTTCGTGTATACCGAAAAGACATTCCGAAGCGTTCTCAATTTAAAAACACAATTTTCCCTAAAATCCAAATGATTCTTTCATACAAATTCACCACAACATTCACATAGGTACACACACACCACACACGCGCACCTACATACACATATTCATGAATTAAAGGATAGGAAAGCATCAAGATTGCGGTAATCGTGTTTCACGGAAGTCGAGGGGTGCCTAACACCTTCCCCTCACTTAAGCAAGCCCCCGAGCTCTATGAATCTCGATTCGCAGACCAATTAATTCGGAGTCACATATGAGCCAGCGATTTATAAAACACGAAAATTCGGATGAGTTGGTACATCCATTTCAAACATACCAACTGGCGACTCTGGTTAATTGGCTCATCACAAAACACGATCTTTCAAAACCCCGTCGACATCAATGCCGACCTTTTCCAGAAATCATTAAATCAAAAGGCTAAAATTTGGAAAAGACTAAGAGACCAAGAGAACGAGAAAACCCGGCGTCGACATTAGTTTACTAACCTAGGTTTAATTCATCTTAATTTTGATTAGGGTTTGATAATTAATGATTAGGGTAACTTAATTAGGTTAGTAATAACTTAATTAAGCTTAAGTTTTATTATTAAGATTTAGAAACTCATAATTTTATAATTAGGGTTTACTAATTAGGGTTAGTATTTCCTAATTAGGGTTAGGGTTTCCTAATTCATAGATTAGGATTTAAATCTTTCAATTAGGGTTTTAATCTAAGTTAAATGATTCATAATTAATGTTATGATTTATTACTTATAATCTAATTATTTTAATTAGAATTATTGTGTAATAATTAGGATTTTGATTTAACAATTCGAACAAATTTTATTAATTAGGGTTTTCCAATTAAGGTTTCTAATTCAGTTTATCATTTTAAACCCTATTTAACTTATTTGAAATTTTTATCAATTAATATAATAATATATTAACTCCGAAGCACAATAAATCACTTCGTCATTTCTAAGCACGTCACAGCAGCTTACAAAAATAATTTGTGGAGATGCTTCTCGATGAAATCGTCGGAAGCACGACAAATCATTTTGTCCGTGTAAGCACGACATAGCTGCTTGGCGAAAAATTTTTATTTGACCTAATTATTCAATAAAATATAAAATCACATAATACAAAGTCGGAACATAAAATCTTATTAGGGTTCAGAATATTACAGGGGCGCATTCCGGTAAAGATGGCACCTTACCGGCGCTCATTAAGTGTAACCTCAGAGCTTATAGGATTTTCAATATCATTCAAATACCCCCATTCAGATGTATAGTTCGTATAAATACTGTATTTACTTAGTACAACTATGCTAAACAAAGTAAAGATCAGAGTATAACGCATTCGATATAATAAAAGATGATAATATATTTCATATCATTAAGTTCGGTTACATCGTTCTCAGTACTAAGTTATTACAACAAAGACTTATAAAAAACTTGAATTATTCAAAACAGTAATTAAAACTAGTTAACATGTCATTTTCCTTTGTCTGTCCCAGAAGTGCCGGGATTATCATTTAAAACTGGAAAAGAAGATATATGCAAGAATGAGCTACAAATGCTCAGCAAGTTCATTTGAAAGCCTAAATACAATATGTTTGATTTGAAAGATGTCAATGATATATAACTGAGGGTTCTGTACATGAACCATATATTTCAATTAGTTCTATTAGTCTTCAATGACTTAGAACCGCTTGATTTCGGATATCTGGTAGGGAATCAGCCTAACCAATATCCTAGGAGTATGCATATCATACTACAATTTTGTGTCGATATATAATCAACATTTACCACCACCTTATATCAAGGTGTTTCAGTTCACCTTACATTAAGGTGTTCCATTTCTCAGTATAAGATGTCGTACCAAAACAATTTGGTTTGACACAACATTTTACACTCGAATAAACAATATATGAATAATGATTCATTTCTTAAGTTATGTTGAACAAGAAGCAATAACTTCACAATAATTTATAGCAAGATGTAATAGACTTGCTTAAATATAACAAGGTTAGAAGACTTGCCTCGTATATCATTTACAGTTAATATAACGGTCTAAACGTTCGTCATAAATCCCACACGATTATAAGTTTATGTAGACAAATAAGCGTTTAACGATTAAATCTTTTAAGTTTTATTTCGGGTATCATAACCACATATAAATAAGACTTCTTCTACAATATATGAAATAATTTTAGCATTATAACTGCTTACAGAGTGAATATTTTTTAACTATATTTAAAATAAATTGAGCATTATTACTACTTGAAAAATAAATATTCGGTTACTATGGTTGAAATAAATCAGGCATTATAGCTGCTTATAAAATGAATATTGGACTATTATATTTGAGAAAATTTCAGCATTATAACTGCTTATAAAATGAATATTCGGCTATTATATTTGAGAAAATTTCATCATTATAACTGCTTATAAAATAAATATTTTTACTAAATAGTTGAAGAAATTCGGACATAGTAACTGCTTATAAAAGTATATTTTCTAATATATTAGAGAAATAAATCGAACATTATAACTGCTTGTAAATAGGACATTATAACTGCTTGTAAATAGGACTTTTGTACTATAAACTTAAAATAATTTGGGCATTATAACTGCTTGTAAATAGGACTTTTGTACTATATACTTAAAATAATTTGGGCATTATAACTGCTTGTAAAAGTATATTTTTACTAAATATATATAAAGAAAAATAAAAATAATAACCACTAGAGTAATACCTCTTGTAGTTGCTAGCTTTACTTCCAATCGCGTAGCGCTTCGATGCTTAGAAAGTAATTTTTATCTCACAATATCTCTCAGAATATAAATATAGAGTGTTTTTGCTCTTGAACTACTCTTGAAAAATAGTAAGGAATGAATGAACTGAGCTTGCTATTTATAGAAAAATCAAGTTTCACTAATTGCACTTTAGGGGCTCGACTAATTACACTTTGCACCCTAGCATATTCTTAGAATATTCTTCTAAGCTCCTCAATGAAAATATCTTCCAAGCTCGACAATACAGCTTGCAGTTGAACCTATCTTCTAAGCTCCTCAATGAAAATATCTTCCAAACTCGATAATGGAGCTTGCAATTGAACCTATCTTCTAAGCTCCTCAATGAAAATATCTTACAAGTGTAGGGTTTCCGATTCATAAAGGCAGCGGAATTTAAAAATTTTTAAAACTATTTCGAAACCCTAAAACAGATCCATGCGAAAAACAAATTAATTCAGAGGTTTAGATTTGTTTTACCGATTATCCGAGCTTGTATGGGGGAACACGATGAAAATTACTCGGAAACGGGAGCTTCCGAATCTTCACAACGCTAATCCAACGGAATAACTGCGGGTCTCTACGGTAATCCACTACGTTTCGGAACGTCCTATTTTCAATTTTTATTTTTTTTTTTTTTTTTTTTTTTTTTTATTTTATCGTCAACCCACGATTCTGGACAGGCTAAAGAGAACTCCGGTCACTAGCCACGCCAAGATCTGGAATTTTCTCAAGTTTTTGGCTCTCATTCCTCTCTTTTTCTAAATACGGCTAGGAATTTTGTTTATTCATTTTGTTGTTTTCACGTAAACATAGACTGTCTGTGATATATCAGATATATATAGCGTCCAAAAAGTAATTAATACAAAAACCCTAATCCTATTAGAAAAATGTAAATAATTACCGAATTCTTTATATATATTATATTTCTAAGTAAGTCTTTACTTAATTAATCCTCTATACATATATAACAAATCTTATCGGTGTTAATTTAAATTCGTCAATTTATAATTACTTATTCAATCATTATTGGATACATATTTAACATAAATCCTTAACAATTTAAATTAATTCCTCTTTTAATTACGGTTTCTAAGTGCTGTCGTTGACCCATATAGGTCTCATTATTTATATTATGGCAACATTAATTTTAATAATTTATAATTCTCTTATAACATTAATAAAATCAGTGGAGCGAGGTATAAACATCTAGGTAATGCTTTTCACTGCATATCCCCAAGATTAATATATAAGATCAAGTGATTCGTAATACAACCTTTTCTGTGACCAATGTTTCCAATTCGTAATTTAAGCCTCTTTTAAACCTTGGACAATCCTAGATTAAACTCCGAGCCATGTGAACGTGTGTCCATACCTCCACTTCATATATTTAATCTGAAGTTTTTTCTTGATCCTCTGCAGTAGACTAATATCACATAACATAAATCATTAGATAGTACCCAATTTAATTCCAAACCTTTTTATTTGTCCACCCCTATATAAATTGGTGACCCCAATTTGTGATGATATCAAAGTACCATAAATTCTCCGTATTATTGTAATATCAGCTCGATTTCAGGTCGTGAGGACCATCTTATCTTATCATTGTTCACTATAAGAAATTGACCTTATTGACACTCTCTGACCATCAATGGCTCCACGTTAGAATTCTCATGTTGGGTGTCCTGTCAACATATACTACATTGTTCTCCTAACATGGTATCCTATGCAATTGGGACCTTAATTATCCTCAATTTATATTCCCATGAAAAATGACGATGTGGCCATCATGTCAATACCCACACTATACCTAGTCTACAATGTATCATTGTTGTCCCATTCCCTCAATGATACTCGACTAGGGACATTTTAAAGAGTAAAAATGATATACTAATTGTAATTAATATAATTACTCATGTTCAAGTCACATACTTTGCATAGTCTATATTGAATTTGTATCATTATTCTAAGGGATTTTTTATTATGCACTAACATTTTATATTAAACCACCAGTAAATACTGAATACTCATAATAAAATAATTTTCATTTACTTTAATCAAAATATCAAATGAACAACGTTTCAAGCAAATTAGATCAAAGGATCGCTCTTTTGCGCTCTCTTTAGGGCATCCAAAACTCTACACATATCTCCCATCTTGCACTAGAGCCAATCATATCTCATACTAAATCGTAGCTTACCCATGGAATACTTAGTGTGGACCTTCATGCTTCTGCAGGGTGACAAAGCCTTGGTCAGCGGATCTGCAATATTATCATCTGTTGGCACTCTGCATATATGTACATCTCCTCTACCAATGATTTCACGAATGAGATGGTACCGCCTAAGTATATGCTTGGATCGTTGGTGAGATCTGGGTTCCTTAGTCCGTGCAATGGCTCCATCATTATCACAGTATAGCTCAACTGGATCAACAATGGTTGGAACAACACCAAGTTCAGTGACGAACTTTTTAATCCATACAGCCTCCTTGGCCGCACTAGAAGCAGCAATATACTCAGCCTCTGTTGTAGAATCGACTATTATCTCTTGCTTCAAACTTTTCTAGCTAACAGCACCACCGTTAAGATAAAACACAAAACCTGATTGAGACTTATAGTCATCCATATCAGTCTGGAAACTAGCATCTGTGTAACCCTTTACTGCTAGTTCGTCTTCACCTCCATATACCAAGAATGAATCCTTAGTCATTTTCAGGTACTTGAGGATATTCTTGACAGCTGTCTAGTGACCTTCACCTAGATTCGACTGGTATCTGCTCGTCATGCTCAAAGCATACGAGACATCCGGACGAGTACATATCATTGCATACATGATAGATCCAATTGCCGAAGCATAAGAGATATTTCTCATACGCTCCTCATCATCTTGCGATTTAGGACATTGGGCCTTAGAGATCTTTACACCATGAGACATGGGTAAGTATCCTCTTTTTGCCTCTTGCATGCTGAACCGTTTCAGCACTTTATCAATATATGTACTTTGACTTTGGCCGAGCATTTTTCTCGATCTATCACGATACATCTTGATACCTAAAATGTAGGTTGCATCGCCCAAATCTTTCATGGAGAAACATTTTTCTAGCCATGTTTTTACAGCCTGTAAGGAAGGAATGTCATTCCCAATAATTAATATGTCGTCAACATATAATACCAGGAATACAATGTGACTCCCACTAACCTTCTTATATACACAAGGTTCATCTTCATTTTTTATAAAGCCAAACTTTTTGACTGCTTCATCAAAACGAAGATTCCAATTCTGAGGAGGCTTGCTTCAATCCATAAATGGATCGCTTCAGCTTACATACCATTTCCATGCATCCTTTGGAGTGACAAAACCCTCAGGTTGTGTCATATACACATCCTCAAGGAGATTTCCGTTAAGGAAAGCAGTTTTGACATCCATATACCAGATTTCGTAATCATAAAAGGCTGCAATAGCAAGTAAGATCCTGATGGATTTAACCATTGCCACTGGAGAGAAGGTTTCATCATAGTTAACACCTTGAACTTGTTTGAAACCTTTTGCTACCAGTCGACCTCTATAGGTTTGTACATTACCATCCATGTCAGTTTTCTTCTTGAAAACCCATTTGCACTCGATTGGTTTTACCCCTTCGGGTGGATCAACCAAAGTCCATACTTGGTTAGTATACATGGAGTCCATCTCAGATTTCATGGCTTCAAGCCATCTCTCAGAATCTGGTCCATTCATAGCTTCTTGGTAGGAAGCAGGCTCATCCTGATCTATGAGCATCACATCGCCGTTTTGAGTCACAAGAAATCCATAATATCTCTCGGGCTCTCGGCGTGTCCTACCAAATCTACGAATGCCTTGTGTAATTTGAGCAGGTTCACTTTCCACAACATCTTATGGTCCCTGCTCATGTTCCAACTCAGGTTCAATGATATTTTGTGGTTCTCGAATTTCTTCGAGTTCTACTTTCCTCCCACTATTTCCTTTAGAGACAAATTCTCTTTCTAGAAAAATACCAGTTCGAGCAACAACCACTTTGTTCTTAGAAGGTTTGTAGAAATAATACCCTTTTGTTTCCTTAGGGTATCCCACAAAATTACCTTTCTTAGATTTAGGTCCGAGCTTGTCAGAAGCCAGACGTTTCACAAATGCCTCGCAACCCCAAATCTTCATGAAAGACAAACTAGGACGTTTTCCAGTCCACATCTCATATGGTGTCTTTTGAACCGTCTTTGTAGGAACACGGTTAAGTGTGAATATAGCTGTCTCTAGGGCATTACCCCAAAAGCTTATTGGAAGATCTGCATGACTCATCATTGATCATACCATATCAAATAAGGTGCGATTTCTCCTCTCAGACACACCATTCTATTGTGGTGTTCCAGGTGGAGTGAGCTATGATATAATACCACACTCCTTTAGAAGGTCATCAAAGTCTTGGTTTAAGTATTCACCTCCTCGATCGGATCGAAGGGCTTTTATGCTTTTGCCAAATTGGTTTTGAACTTCATTCTTGAATTCCTTGAACTTTTCAAAGGATTCGGATTTATGTCTTATAAGATACACATATCCATATCTACTGAAGTCATCAGTAAATGTAATGAAGTAATAGAACCTACCTCTTGCTAACGAACTCATGGGGCCACATACATCACTATGTATAAGTCCCAATACATCGCTAGCCCGTTCACTATGACCAGTGAAAGGGGCTTTAGTCATCTTGCCTAATAAACAAGACTCGCAATTCTCATATGATTCAAAATAAAATGAATCCAAAAACCCATCTTTATGGAGTTTGGATATGCGTTTCTCATTTATATGGCCTAAACGACAGTGCCAGAGATATGTCGGATTTGAATCATTTGATTTAAATAATTTTGTATCTATGTTATAGATAGGCATTTTAAAATCAAGAATATAAAGACCATTAAACAATTGTGCAACACCATAACATATTTCATTTAAGTAAAACGAACAACTATTGTTCTTTATTAAAAATGAAAAACCTTTCTTGTCCAAACAAGAAACAGAAATAATGTTTTTGCTCATAGCAGACACATAATAACAATCCTCTAATTCTAATACTAGCCCAGTGAATGATAAGTCCCTACGGCTAGTGCAGCAACTTTTGCTCCATTCCCAACTCGTAGGTCAACTTCTCCTTTCGCCAAAGTCTTACTCCTTCGGAGTTCCTGCACATTAACACAAATGTGAGAACCACATCTAGTATGCAATACCCATGATGTAGAAGTGGACAAATTGACTTCTATAACATATATACCTGAATCAGAAGTCACACTTCCTTTCTTTTTCTTCAGCTCTTCCAAATAAGCATGGCAATTCCTCTTCCAGTGTCCAGGTTTTCCACAGAAGTGACAATCACCCTCTTTAGCCACCCCACCTGTAGGCTTTAAAGCCCGTTTGTTTTTGAAATTGGGTTTGGCACCAGATTTTGATCTTATCTTTTTCTTGCCTTTCCCTTAGCATTCCCCTATTGCACCATCATTATGGGATCGGGTCCTGCCTTTTTCATGTTGTTCTCGATCATTCTTAACATGCTCAACAACTCAGTAAGTGGTTTCTTAATTTCATTCATGAGATAATTCATAAAAAATTGAGAGTAGCTGTTGTTCAAAGATTGCAAAATAAGATCAGTTTGGGCTTCCTGAGTAATCAGAAAACCCAACCTATCAAGGTACTCAATATACCAAATCATTTTTAGAACATGTGAACCAATTGGATCACGATCACCCATCTTGCAGTGATACAACACTTTGCTTGTATCATACCTCTCCTGCCGAGCATGCCCTTCGAACAATTTCTTGAGATGCTCGATCATCTCATAAGCATCCATTAACTCATGTTCCTTCTGAAGCTCAGAGTTCATAGTTGCTAGCATGAGATAACTCACGTCCAGAGCATCATCTTGATGCTTCTTGTAAGCATTATGCTCTGCACGTGGTGCAGTGTTAGCTGGTGCTGCAGGAATGGGCCCATCAAGGACATATAGCTTGCGCTCTTGTTTGAGGACAATCCTCAAGTTCCTATGCCAATCTAGGAAATTAATTCCACTCAGTTTTTCCTTCTCAAGGACTGATCGTAGTGAAAGACTATTTGTGTTGTTGTTTGCCATTGATATCTACAATTTATAAGTGCAAAAATAATAAGTCAAATTGCAGAGTTTTTTTGATATTATGAAATTGATAATAGTACATTCAAAATATAACTCCCACTATTTTATTCAAATTAATAGCCCTCACCATTAATTCGGAAAGCATTTTTATTTAAATGTTTCTAGTGAGCCAAGATCCATATTTCATTATTCTTTAAGTTAGCTTTGGCTATTCTCTCAAAACATAATTATTTAGGTAGACAACCCTTTGTCAATTATATCGTATATAACTCTTAAATAGTTTGGTGAACAACATTTGTTCTAAGTCCATCTAATGGTACCTACCAAACTCTATGCCTCTAAGTCCACAATCCTATTGAGATAACTTAGTTAAGTCAGGCCCAATGATTTTAACAATTTGGATATCACAATTATCCTATCGCATCTTACCAAGATAAATAGGGTACTTTGCTTTGGCAAACCTACATCCATCGATCAAGGTCTTGAAGAGTGTTATTCATTGGAAGGCATCTGATTTAGACTTAATAATTTTATGAGGGATTTTACTAATTAATTTAGATCTCACCAATTTTAATCTCATTAAGCATGCACATTATTTATCATATCATATCGTATACAAGCATAAATAAAGTGCAAAATTAAATGTGTCACAGTTATGGCCCAACCCTATGTCAATCTTTTCAAGCTAATGAAAAGATTGAAGGTCAGTCTAAGGTGATAAATTAAAAAAAAATCTTCAAAATAGTAGCTTCCTTGGGCTTTCCTCATGTATGTGTCTCCTCTCCATCATCATCTTGTCATCTTGATAGGTTATATTTGTACATTACATGTGATAAAGAAACCTCAAGTTACATTCGAGGGGATTTAGATGAGAAAAGAATATTACATTAGACTTTATAGAGAGGCACGACATGCAAGCCGTATTTCAAAAGCAAAAACCATTAACCTATGGGTTAAAAGGGCTATAACTGTGCACCATGCATATCACAATAAACACATAACACAATTTTTATATAAAAATATCAAATATTAGAGTCACGACCATCGTGCGCTACGACGGGGGGTCCAAGGGGGGTTTCCCCCCTGGCGGTGGTCCGGCTGATTGATCAGCCGGCGGGTGGTCTCGCTGCCTGGTCAGCGAGCGGGGTCGGGGGCAGCGCCCCCGAAAAAATTTTTCGAACTACAATTTATATTGTAGAATTTTTCCACACGAATTTCTGAAACAATTCCAGATTCGTATACAAACCACCAAAACACACATAATAACAATACATTCAGAACATATCATATATATCTAGTTTAGGTTAATCATATTAAACCGAATCATGCTTCTAATCCAATTAGAACAGTAGTTGTATTGTTATTCCACCTTCTAGGATACGATTAAGAAAACATCTTATACATGTATATATATTACTGTTTTTTCAGAATTCGCATACATGCAGAATAGGGTATATTCAATTTCAGATCGGTAAACATGCATCATCAAATATCATATATATATCGAATACAATTAAAACACGTAATTTGAATTAATCGTTTTGCAAGTAGCTCTGATACCACTGTAGGGTTTCCGACTCATAAAGGCAACATAATTTAAATTTTTTTAAAACTATTTTGAAACCCTAAAACAGGATTCATGCGAAAAACAAATTAATTCAGAGGTTTAGATTTGTTTTACCGATTATCCGAGCTTGAATGGAACGATGAAATTCTGGAACGGCTTCGAATCTCCAACACAATCCAACAGAACTGCGTCTCTACGGTATCCACACGAACGTCCCACAAATCGTCACACGATCTGCAGCAAAGGGAACTCCGGTGCTAGCTGCCAAGATCTGGATTTTCTCAAGTTTTGCTCTCAACTCTCTTTTCTAAAACGGCTAGGGTTTTGTTTTCTTTTTTGGTTTCACGTAAACAAGACTGCTGATATATCAGATATATGTAGCGTCCAAAAAGTAATTAAAGAAAACCTTAATCCTATTAGAAAAGTAAAATCCGAATTTATATATATTATATTTTAATTAAGTCTTACTTAATTAATATACATATATTCAAATTATCCTATTAATTTAAATTCGTAATTTAAATACTATCAATCATATTGACATATTTAAATCCTTACAATTTAAATTAATTCTCTTTTAATTACGTTCTAAGTGTGTGACCCTATAGGTTATTATTATATTGGCAATAATTTTAAAATTATATTATAAAATTATAAACAGTGAGCGGCATCTAGTAATGCATCACTGCTACCCAATTAATAATAAGATCGGTGATTCGATACAACCTTTTCGTGACCAATGTTTCAATGTAATTTAATCCTTTTAACCTTGACATCCTAGATTAAACTCGAGCCATGGAATGTGTCATACTCTTCATAATTTAATCTGAGTTTTCTTGATCAATGAGTAGACTATATCAAACAAATCACTATTTGAGCATGACCATGCATTTCATAGTCCTACTCAATCAAGAGGCCTATGGATATCACCCCTAATATATACGAGGGTTAAATTCTATCTACATCACTCATATTCCTCACACGATTAATGATGTACCCAATAATCACCTTTATTGTCCACCCTAATAAAGGTGACATTTGATGATATCAAAGTACATAAATTCTCGTGTAGTAATATAGTGATTTCAGGTCGGAGGACCATTACATCATTGTCACTATAAGAATTGCTTATTGACACTTTGCATAATGGTCCACGTAGAATTCTCATGATGGGTCTGTCCACTACATTGTTCTCTAACATGTACCTATGCATTGACTTAATATCTCATATATTAATGACCAATGAGATTTGGCCATCAGTCAATCCACATACTAGTCTCAATGTATCATTGTTGTCCCATTCTCAATGATACTCGACTAGGGACATTTAAGAGTAATGATACTAATTGTAATTATATAATCTCATGTTCAAGTCACATACTTGAAGCTATATAATTTGTATCATTATTCTAAGGACTTTTATTATGCTAACATTTATATAACATAGTAAATAAAACCATAATAAAATAATTCATTTATTCAATCAAATATCAAAAGAAACGTTAAGCAATTACATCAAAGAATTGGTCTCTAGGGCATAAACTCTAACAACAAGCTCGACAATGCAGCTTGTTACTTTAAGCACGACAAATCACTTTGTCATTCTTAAGCACGACACAATAACTTATCAAAAATAGTTTGTCGAAATGCTTCTTGTGAAATCGTGAAAAGCACGACAAATCATTTTGTCAATGTGAGCACGATTAAGCAGCTTGACCATTTTTTTTCAAGGTTAGTGCGTTTTACGCTCCCTCTCACATGCATGACGAGTGCATTTTACGCTCCATCTCGTCTTAATTATTATCAAGGAGTACACTTTTTAAGCTCAATTCCCTCCACCATATTTCTTAGCTCTAGGAAGCATAACATTTTTTTCTTTCTTTTCATTTGAACCATACTTTTTTTCCCAAACTTAAACAATTCACTACCCCTGCTCCAGTTAAGGTCGTAACATAATCCTAACTCGTGACAATTTCTCCTACCAAGGTTTCGAACTATAGTCTCCTTAAGATTCAATCAATTATGGTCGGATCTAAGTGCTCAAGATAATAGGGACCATACCTACGCAAAGTCGACTTCTAAAATGATATAAAAGCATAGCACAAGATTCAAACGTGTTTCTAACTTGCTAACACATTTAATCATCTCTTATCATCGGCTATTCTAAAGATTCATTACTTATTTTATTTTTATTTTTCTATTTCATATTTTTTTTCAAATAAATATGCAAAAATTAACAGCTTAATATGCAATAATTAAATTAAATCCTAAAAACAAATGCAAAAATTAAATCCTAAAATTAACCATGCAAATAATTAAATAAGTCTTAAACAAACTAATAAATCCACCAAATTAAAACGTAAAGTATCATCAAACCATTCCCCCAAACTTGAATATTACATTGCCCTCAATGTAATACCAAAAACTTCCATGGAAATCAAGCATCACCAGCAGCATCAACACCATCATCAACATCATCCTCATCATCAGCAAGGTTATCCCAACTACTCTCAAGTTACCTATTTATGCAGTTTATTAACAAGACACACGTCACTTAATCCAATTAATAACCCACAACAATCTTTAACTCTCATATGTTATCATAACTAGGTCTTAACCTATAATTCGTTCATCAAGTTCATATAGGTTCCCAAGGTAATTATGGGCCAAGCAATTAATCTAAAAGCAAAGGTTATGATAATCAATTCACAAATGAATAACTAATATCAAAGAGAGAGAATTCAATTCAATTTAAGTGTTGGGTTCCATTGCAATCTTAGAATAGAAGGTTAGTTCATGATAGCTACAATAAACATCAATTTCAATTTATACATTATCAAATTCGAATTACAAAGGAGATGAAAATCTAGAAATGAAACCACTTTTGAAGCTATTCAGCTATTGTTCCTTGGGTTGCTGTTGGTTTCTAACTCTTCTCCTTAGGTTTGCAATTCTTGTTGACTGAGTTCCTTGGCTTGTGGCTTGATTCAGCTTAATTTGCAGCCTTTAGCACTATTGTTTGATGTATTTTGTAGCCTCTCTATCTCTATATGTCTCTTTGACAATCCTTTCCTTCTTGGTTCATTGGCTTTTGCTGAGTTTTCCTTGTATTGCAGCTCTTTGGCTCTCTATTTTGCTGTTTTATTGTAGCCTCCCAATCCCAAGATGTCAAACATGAAGCCCCAATGAGATATTATATAGTACCTCCATGAAAACCCTAGCAAAAATCAGAGTGTGGGTCAAAAATCAGCTCAGATCGCACCAAAAGGCCAGTTGGAATCGCACTCAGGAAGTTTAGCGCGCCCGCACGCTGCTTGGCGCGCATGCCCAAACCCTGGCGCCCGCCGCTCGCCCGCGCCCAGCTGCCGAGGCCCAATGCCCAGCGCCTGCCGAGGCCCGCGCGCGCCGCACGGCGCCTGCGCCCAGCGCCTGCTGAGCAGCGCCCACGCCCATGCCTGTCGAGTGCCCACCGCCAGCACCCAGCGCCTGCCACGGCCCGCGCGCACCACACGGCGTCCGCGCCCAGCACCTGCCGAGCAGCGCCCACGCCCAAGCATGCCGAGTGCCGCGCCCAGCTGCCGAGGCCCAGCACCCAGTACCTGCTGAGGCCCGCGCCCAGCGCCTGCCGAGCAGCACGCCGCCCGACGCCGTGCACGCAATCTAACGCCATGCACGCTCAACTTCCAAATCTCATCAAATTTTACACCGAGCGTCGCTAAACACTAATTTTCACCATAATACCATTCGGGCATGGATATTCAAGTACGGGCTTGCCCTCGTGGCATGGCCGATGCCAAACGTCGTGCACGCTTTCCAACGCTGTGCATGCTCGACTTCCAAAATTCATCAAATTAAACACCTAGTGTCGCCAAATACTAATTTCCATTGTACTACTATTCGGGCACGGACGTCCAAGCACGAACATTGAGTCATTACGAACAACGATCTGAGCGGTCTTTATTTTAATTCCTATAAACATAATGAAAATGCATCAAAGCAACATAAAATATGTAAAAATAACTAAAAACTAATTTATCTAGAAATACGATAAAAATAGCTAAAAACCATATAAAATTCCCAAAAGCTAACAAAATACAAAGGTCAAAGGTGCCCAAACTGTGTGTATAAAACACACTCATCAAAACACCAAATCCTGTGGGAATGAAGAACCCGGATTTGGGGGTGTCGCTATAATATTCGAGACCTTTATGTAATTCGATGAATATTTTTTTTAATGAAATTTTGTGAAACTTGATATGATTAATTAAATGTATGTATATGTGCTATGTGATGAAACATATTTTTAATGGTTAGTTTAAACTAATTTAATTGTTTGAATTAACTAAGAAAGATAACAATTTTATAAAATGCAAGAAATAGAGTTAAAACTCGAATTTGAGTTCGGAGTGGAATTTGAAGACGCAGATTGTATATTTGAGTTCGGAACATCGAAATTAGTAAGAATGGACTGTAAGCACAATGTGTCAGGGTTGACTTTTTGGTCAAAGTCAATTGGTTGACTTTTTTGGGTAAAAAGTCAAACTCGAATTTCGGGGTCTAATTTGGCGAAACAAATATTCCCATGACGTTCAGAACGTCGATTTTAGTAGGAATCGACTATTGTATCGAAAATGTTGATTCCGAAGGACAAAATGGTCAAATGGCTTATTAATTGATTAAAATAATAATTTTAAAAGAAATTGGGAGATCAACTAAACTAGTGGGACCCATATGGCTGTTGATTTAATCAATTTGAGAGGGAGTGCATGGTTATTAGAAATTAAAGGAGAGAGAGTAATAATTTGGGGGTTTTCTTTTAATTCTCAACCTTTTAATTTCTCAACCTCCACTTCAATTCAAAACCTCAACTGATACATAGGAAATTCCAAGAGGCTTGCAACTGATGAATTCAGAGTTAAGATCATAAAGGAAATCAAGCACTATAAAAACATATCCTTGCTAATATTCCTCTTTTTGCAAAATACTTTCTACCAAAGAGAGAAAATTGTGAGTGTGAAAGAGAGAACGAGCAGGATTGCTGGAGGTTGCAAAAGAGATTAAGCAAGCAGGAAGTGAAGCAATATCAGATTGTAACAAACGAGAAATAACATCCAAGATAGTTTTGAACTCTTGTATTGTTATTTATAAGAAAAAGTGATAATACTTGCATAAAAGTGAATGGATATATATTGCTTGGGTTGTGCTTGGTTATATTGTTGATTGCAGATGATCATAAGTCTGAAAGGAACAAAAATTTGTGCATTAAACATGTTTATGATGTATTGAAATTCAATGCTCTAAACTATGTATGCTTTATGTTTGTGTAAATGTCTCTAAGAAGCTAAAATTGGTTTTTGGTGGAAAATGTACAAAATGGCTTATTTTGGAATCGAAATTGATGTTAATTCATGTAACATTCAGTAAAGTTATATTTGTTTGTGTTAATACATTAAGAAATAAAAAGAATGCAACTTGAATAGATTAAAATAGTTGAAAAACGAATCTGTGGTGAATGATTTCGCTAAGTATGCGAAATATGAAGGAAATAACAAGAACTTTGATTTTGGAGGCTCTAAATTGGCTAATACTATTTTTGGTGCTGTTACAATGGTTAAGTACATATGTTATGTTGTTTTGATTGAAGTTTATAATGTCTGGATGTGTCTAAAATTGTCATTGTGTAAATTTTTGGAAAATTGGTTCGTAGTAGCAGCAGCCTGCAATACCTGTGTCTGTGTACCAGCGCGACCGCGCTGGTACCAAGGCTAAACAGGGCGCGGTCGCGCCTGCACCAGAACAAAAACTGATGTTTTCTTTTTAATTGTTCAGCCTTTAGAACCCAACGTAACCTAGTATAATAAGCATGAAGAAGTTTTAAACACCTATTAAGTTGTATCATGAGTACGTTATCACAAAGTTGAATTGTAAGTTTTGATTTGATAAGTTTTAAAGGAAAAGCTACCTTGAATTGAAGAAATGATGTAGATGTATTCTAGTAACGTTGAGCATGTGTATCAGAACCTATGTAGAAATAATTTGAGGGTCAAATATGATCTTGGTCAGTCCTTAAGGAAAAGAGCTTTTAAGCTTGTTTTCGAAAAGAAAATTTCAAAATGAGATAATTGAATATCGAATGCATAGATTTATTTTGGTTTTAAGTTTTCTGGATATTGTATGCATGTGTTGTATGCAAGGACCCCAACATGCTAGTAAGAGAGTTGTGCATGAAAAATCTCAGTTCTGGGCTGGAATGGGAGTAGCGCGACCGCGTCACTCCCAAGCATATATGCAGCGCGGCCGCACCGTACTGCAGAGTTGTCAAGAGGCTCTGTTTGTAAACTGAGGCTTGGTACACATATATTGAACCCTTATAAGCTTTGTTATGTGTTAATTGAAATTCTTGTACTGTCTAAACATGTAATGACTATTTAGAACCAATATTTTAAAAGGTTTAAACGGGACTTATAAATGAAACTTTTGAACAAAAGCAAGAATTTGATTTGAATTTATATTTGGCTAAGTGTATGCTTGGAATACATAATTGTAAGTGTGAAGCAATTACTTTAGGTATGTATTGAATGAGTATGATTTGAGAGTATGTTAATGAGTATAGAAGGCTAATGAATATCTATATATGAATATATAGGTTATTTGAAGTATAGTTAAGCGGTAAACGTAAACTACGCGAAAGGCAAGTATCCTATCTTACTTCATTTTGTTCCTATGAAAGTAAGTTTCCTAATTGGTGAAATTTATTTACAACCGTCTCATGTTGCAAGTTATATCTCATTCGAGTTTATGTCTTGTTCAAGTTCAATTGTGGATGTGACACCCCAAATTCGGGTTACCTCAAACCACATAGATTTGGTGCTCACTATCCGTACACAACCACTATCTACCCATAAACCACAGGTTTTAAGTAAAGCAAACTGAATAATAAAACAAAAGAAATATCTCCCATAAAAGGGCTACATAGCTTTTCAAAATAAGTCCCAGGTTCTCTAACCTTTATTACATCTTTCAAATACGGAAACGTAAATAACTTTTAAGTCTTGATTACACAATCATATAAATAAAAATAAACCGGTCTTCATATAACAGGAAATCACAGTCACTTGTTCATTTTTCCCTTTCCTTTACTAGTAGACGGCTCACTTGGTATTTCAGCTTTAGCTGCAAGGGTTTAGTATGCAAGGGTGAGCAAAACAAGTGCCCACCAAAATAACAATGAACACTTACAAATAATTTAATTTACACGGTATAACTTTTCTGCTGAATGATAATTAAGAATAGAAACATCTAAAAGCTCAATAGATTCTAAATAGAACATCAAGGTATACTGAGAATGATATACTGAGGGTCACAAGACCACGAACCATGTCCTAGGTTAACAGATAAGTTTGTTATAACCTTTAACAGTTTAATAAACTATAACTGGACTATCCATCTCGTACTCAGGGTGATCAGCCCGTTGTACAATGTATTGTGCACAACCATTCAACACTTTCGCGTAAGTATTCCCCTATACTAGGGTTGTTCTTCTCAGTTTTGTCATCTAAGAATTCAGTTCAACAAAATAGAATTTAAACAACTTAGATTATGATCAAAGATCAACAACAATGATATACAATGATGTAGATTTTGTATATCCAAGATATTAGAATAAAAACTTCAATTAACTTGAGCTTTGAACAACAAGAATCCAAAAGTCAGGAGAAAATAGGATTTAGAAGCTTGCATATTTGTAAACAAGATATGAATAGAAAGCTTGCATTAACTGAAATCAAGGTAAGATAAGGAAACTTGCGTTAAGTAAATTTAAGATTAGAAACATGTTCAGTGTGAAAGAGTTGAGAATAAGAAACTTGCCTCGTGCGTAGTTTCCTAATTATAAATCACGTACAATAAACAACATACACATTTGTATAGCAACAAAAATGATTAGTTACAATATTCACGTACATTAACACTCCAATCCTCATCTCAATTTCCAATTAATTTCTGATTATCAATTCTATTTCAGAAGCTACAAGCTTAACTACAACGATATTACACTTTAAGAATTTTCAAAACTTATCTTTAAGTTAAGGTATATTAACTTTATATTTAATCATCATCAAATATTCACTTAGAATCCATCTTAACATCTTGGTATTCATTTAATACATTAACTTAAGTTTTAATCTTGCATAGAGTAGCATATCATAAGAAAAGAATTAAATAATAATAAAAATTTCATTCTATACAATTCCCGCCGGGGCGAGAAAATTAAAGCACAAAACGCTCGCCGGGGCGAGACCTCGCCGGGGCGAGAAACTTAGTTCAGTGAGCTCACCGGGGCGAGGAAATTGGCTTTTATGAGCTCGCCATGGCGAGCTCCCTAGATTCCAACCCAAAAACACGAATTTACAAGCATCAAACACCAAATAAAATATACTCAATTATTATAAACCTCTTCAAATCAACACCAAACAGCTACATACCGATCCTAACAACCTAAAACAATCAAAACAACAAAACCCAAAGGATTAAATCAACTTTTCCTTAGTTTTCCAAAACTCATATATTTAGTGAATCAACTCACCATTTATACAATTTTTAACCAAATCAGACCACAATAGTTACATTGTTTTCGTTTTTAAACGTATTATCATAAACAACTCCCAATTTACAGATAAATACATGATTAAATCATCAATTTCAACCCAAATTAGACCAAAACATATATACACCTCAAGAACACAAATTCCCCAATTAAAACTTGTTTTACATCAATCTAATTTCTGGAAATCGCTTGTAATTTACATACAATGAATTATAAACACATTTCAACATACATATAGAGCAATCATTCACAAATTTATCCATTAAAAACCCTAATTTTACAAAACTCAAGAACACAAAAACTAAGAACAATAGGGTTAAATTATACCTTAACGACCCACGTTCAGTGAACTTAACGACCCACGTTCTATTGATAGGCGAGTAAAACTCCATTAGGTATTCTTAGCGACCCACGTTCAGTGAACTTATTCTCTAATAAGCACCTAGGTACTTGTTTTAGTGTCTCCACACAAATGATTATGAGATCAATCATCCTCTTCATAAGAGCAAGCAACGTATGTACTAATCTATCCGGATTCACTAATCCCCTTTTTAGTAATCCATCGATTAGGAACGATTTTAGTTTGTGAGCTATCTAGAATTTAGATCTCATTAGCATGATCTCCATCATGATTCTAAAAGCATTGCTCAAAACTATGGGTTTATCACATTTAATATAACAACACCATGTAGATAAAGTAAAATGCCTTTAATAACTGAATAAGATTACAAAGTATATGCTACATCATATCAAATATGATTGGCTTGTGTGCATACTACTTTCAATTACTCTTCTTGCCAGAAAGCTAAGAAAGTTCATGAGGAAGGGAAGAAGCAGCCATCTGAGAAGATACAACAACAACAATTACTACAACAATAACTGAGATTTTTCAAAAGACCTGTGCTACAATTGCAAAAGGCCATATCACTATATTATTGACTGCAACAAGCCTCTGACAGAGAATTGAAGAAAGATAAGAAGAAGAAAGAGTTTACTCTGAAGAAAAATTTAAGAGGCTACAAAAAGCATCATAAGAAAGACAAATGTCTAGTAGCAGAAGGCTCATGGAGCGACTGACAATAATTCAAATTCAAAGTCTAGTGATGATGAAGGACCCCAGATGGCCAATCTTTGTCCCATGGCCATAGAAGCTTAAGTTGACAACACCAACGATTATCAAGAAGTTAATATCAGTGAGGTATTTGATTTTAATTCCCTCGATGTAGATATCAATAAAAGTGTCTTGCATGATATTTCATCTGATATGCATAAATATGTGAAGTGGTTCAGGATTGTATCAAAGAACCATTCTCTTATTCAAGAGGAGAAAGAGAAAGTACAAGTCAAGATGAAAACAGCTCTACAAACTACTAGCTCTCTCTCTCCAAGCTTAAGGTTGAGAATGAAAACTTGAGAAAGATAATTGAACAGTCGGTATAAAGAGAATCAACTTTAGTTTTTAAGATTTAGGAACTAGAGAAGACTATCTCTACATGGAACAAATCTTCTTCTTTAATGGACTCCCTGATCGTAAGTCAGAGATCTGTCTTAGATCGATTAGGATTAGGATTTGGGGATTCATCCTCTGATCGTAGCGTGGACACATTGTTAAAGACTAACAATAACAGTCCTTCTACTCCACATAGAAGTATTGTGTTTATGAAATCCATAGAGGGTTGCTGAGCCTAGTATTCCAAGCTATATAATCTCTACTGATCAAGTTATTATTCCTGAGAATAACAGATCACACACTAGTCTGGGATTCAAAAATCTCTCTCTCTCTCTAAGCCCTACTTCATCTTACGAGTTTACAAATCTTAACTTAATTTTTTCTTTCTAGATAAAACCAACCATTCGAATCATGTCGATTTGCTAAGTTATCCCAGGAAGTCTTATCTGTTTTGACGAGTTCGAAGGTGTTGAAGCCCATTTCAGAATAGTGCTAAACCTAGTGAAGAAGACAGGGTTCTACGACACCCTGAGCACTGATACGTGGATCTTCACAAAAGGGTAGAGAGTTCTATATCAATGGCTCTTATGCAAATGGAGTTATCCCTATCAAAGTGAAAGGCATTACTCTCACCTACGATGTCGAGGAGATTAACCACCTTTTAGGGTTTATGAATGAAGGAACACTAAATTTTGAAGACATCGATGTGAAGCAAGGGCTGGAGTTTATGGGGTACAAGCTAAAGGGGTTCAAGAAGGAGTTCCCCTAAGATTTTGAATTTTTGGCTAATATTGTGGGAAGTGCATTCTCTACAAGGATTCTATTCACAACTCTGTTAGTGAGCTGCAATTAAAAATTATGTCACCCATAACCACGGAGAAGAAGATAAATTTTGAAGCAGTGCTAGCTAACTCGATCTGTAAAGGGTTTTAAAATGTTGAGAAGAGGAAGGCTGAAAGATTCATCAGCATCCTGCTAAAGAAGAAGGTGAGGAAGCATCTTAAAGAAAAGGAGGAAGATGCTTTGAATGTCAACAAGAAGATAACAAAGAAGCTGTTTGAGAACAAGAAGAGAAATCTAGTTGAGATCTTGAGATCCAAACAATTTTGAGGGGAGTGAGAAGACCCTTAGTGAAGTTCAGAAGCCTATCATAGTGAAGTGGAAGAGGAAGCTGATAGAGGTAGAAGAAGAAAAATCAAAGGGCTCTACAGCTCCAAACTTGCCTGAGGCATTGGCTTCCACTGCTGAAAAGCCAACTTAGAAAAAGGTGAAGGTGGTGCCCACAACCATCAAGACCAAGTAACATAGTCTAATAAAGAAGAAGAAGGAAGACAAGCAAAAAAATCCTAAGGACTCTTGGGATGAATTAATTGTTCCTGAGAAGATGGATTCAAATAAAGAGAAAGCTAAAGATAAAGTCGATGACTCTGTCTCTCTGAGTAAGCTTGCCATAGAAAAGAGTTGGAAGGTTAAAGATACAGAAAGTTCACTATTCAGCCACCTCCCAAAATAACTCTTGAACAAGTTATAGAGCATTGTGAAGAGATAGACAAAAGAGACACTGATGTTGCTGCCAAAGAAGGTTTAACCCTTGCAGAATGGGATAGGCAGCAGATCAGGAAAGCAAGAGATGTCAAGATGGCTAAGTCTGGCAGGATCATTTATGTTGAGGATCCTATGACTGTTGAATCGATTGTAGAGTCTTCCAGCTCTCCGATCATAGAGCATGAAGTAGCAGCTGATGTGATGGCTGGGAAGACTTCTGAGCCTAAGCACGTTACTGGAGAAATGATGGCTAGGAATGTTTCTGAACCTAAGCCAATTCCAAAGAAGAGAAGACTGAAAATGTGACTAAGAAGAAGAAACTAATGACTAAAAAGGCCTCTGAGCCTGTAAAGCAAGTGACCTACATCTAAGGGATAGCAGAAAGCTACAAGCTCTTCGATGATTCCTTGGACCTTACCAGGATCGTTCATTTTGTGGTAGAGGACATCAGAAGTGAACCCAACAGACCTGCTTCTGTGCAAGAAGATGCTCAATCTCAGAGGGAGGAAACTGAAACTATATTTAAAGAAACTCCAACCCCAGAAGAGGCAGGAGCAAGGTATGACAATCTAGAATTCTTGGGCGAAAGGGTCTTTAACGAAGGTGAAGGAGTAGACATAACCACTATTATCTTTATTAATAATAGTGACTTACTGTTCTACTTCCTACCTGTTATGCCCTAGTTAAAGGAACTTCTGATGGGAGATCTGAGCTATATCACTTGGACCTTCAAGTCATTTCCAAGTATAAAAGTGTTGTCTCAAAACATCCCAAGAATCGTAAAGTTTTCCAAAAGAACCATCTCCGATGGAAGTCCTTCCTCCCACTTAGGTATATTTAAGAAAGTCATAGTCATTTCCTCTTCTCTCTACAATAAAACTGAATCATCTATATGAAGCTTTTGTAGAGCTCAACACTATGACTATAGAGCGTACTTCAGTCCAAATTTCTCAATCCACGATCGTAGAGTCTCAAAATCTTATGATCGTTAACCAAAAGAAACTAACCCATCCTATATATAACATTTAATCCTCACCCAAAATAACTCCTAAACATTTATACTATATATCCCCATCTCCTCAAAACTCTCTAATCGTAGAGTCTCTTACCTCTCCGATTATAAAGTCACCTAACCCACCTATTATAGAACAATCTCAATCTATACATGTTCATATACATACTACTAAACATACAGAAACTCCCTCAAGTAAAGGTTTAATTCTTCCTCATTCTTTTCTTGGAGACATCAATCGGGAAAATAAGGAAGGAGTCAAAGCTATCATGCAGCAGATTCTTGAAAGAGTTTTAGTAGTACCGTCGAAGATCTATCTTGAGCAAATGTTCGATACTATATCTTAAGAATACAATACTGGTATCAAGGACACTCCTACATGAATTCAACAAAGTCTTCTCCATATTATTAAGACTGCTACCAAAGTACTATGAGAGATGTCCAAAGAATTTGGTACAAGAATAAATGAGCTTATTAAGACTATTCTTGATACCCTTAAGAAGCGCGATGACAACTACTTCCAACAAATTGTTTAGCATAAAGCGATAGTGATATCTCTTTAGAACATAAATGTAAAATCTATCAAGTTTCTCTCTGACGAAGTTTTCTCACTGAGCTCCTCTTTGATTGAATTTAAGAATATGGTGGTCCAGTCGATAGAGCGTACTGATAATGCAATGGCGCTTGTTCATCATCAGAGAGAATAGGCTGATGCCAGATATCAAGAATTCAAATATGACATCACACTTTCAAGGAGCCAGATGCAGGAACTTGAGTCCATAGTCAAGCAACTCTTAGAAGAAGTTAATGCTTTACAACACCATTGAGATGCTGACAAAAAGGGGGAGAGGAGATAACCTCAACAGTTATCTTTTCCTCCACCTCCTCCTCAAATCTCTGCGTCTCATGCCATTCCTTTAGGTCAAGGCCAGTCGCCATCTTCTTCTTCTAGCCTAAGATCGTCGAGTGCAGTAACACCTATTGGCTCACGACTCCTAACTAGTGATCCAGCCTTTATGAATAGAAATCTTAAAGGGGTTCACATAGAAGGAGAAGGAAGATTCAAATGCCAGACCTTGGACCTAGAGATTTCATATAAGAGATTTAAAGACAGATAGAGGAAGGAAGAGAAAGCTATGTAAGGAGAAGAAAAGTTGAAAGAAGAGATCCCCCAAGAAGAAAAAGATGTAGGAGGTAAAGAAATTATTTTTCCTTGTAATTTTTTATCATTTTGTAACGATTCTTTAATCAATAAATTTATTCTTTTTCTCTAGAAATACAGTTACTCATTGTATATAAGTCATGTTTAAAATTTTGAATTATTTGCATTAAGAATTGATGATCGTTTAAAACTGCTGGTTTTGTTATCATCAAATAGGGGGAGATTGTTAGTCCAATGCATGTCTTTAGATTTGATGATGATATGTGAAATTAATATATATTTGTAATCAATAGCTTTTGTACAGTCCTTAAAATAAAATTGATATAAAATAACTTAGATTAGAGATCAAACTTATTAGGTTAATCAATTTCGTAGAGTGAACCTGATGTATAGATAATAAGTTTGAAGTCGATCGTAAAGCAAATAGTTGAAGATCGTAGAGCCTACTGATCATAGTTCTGAATATCGTAGAGCCCACTGATCATAGTTTTGAAGATCGTAGAGCTACAACTGCCAGTACTCTAAGTTTGTAGAATTGTTAAGTCAAACCTCAGAGTTCGTAGAGTACAAGCAATGATCAAAGAATCAGAGCAAAGAGCAAAACTAGAGATGATCAAGCCAAGAAGAGATGAAGACTTAGTCTTTCAAGACTAAAAAGAAGCATCGTAGAGTACACTAAAATTAAGCGTAAAACGTAGAGTCTGCCTAGCCAGATACTTTATGATTGGACACTTAACTCAACGGTTAGGAAAAATCGTAGAGTGCATCAGCTCTAATACGGATTAACAATGCCGATCTTCGTAGAGTGAAGACCCTAATGTAGTTTGTTAAAACTCTTGAGGCTAAAGAGAAGGAGATGAGTTGGTTTTATACCTACGAATTAGGTGCATTTAGGCTTGAAATCTTATTTATCCTTAAGTGTTTATTGTTACTTTTAATGCATTTTATTGTGATTTTATAGGAGGAAACACATTGGTTATAAGATTGGGTAATGCAGTGCAAAGTAGTAGAGAAAGAGCAAGATGGGAGATTATGCAAGTTGGGCATGGTCACGCTAGAAAATAGCTTAGTATTGGCACGATAGCGCTAGGGAAATTTTATGGACTTTAACAAACATGGCATGGAGGTGCCCGTGTATAAGCTTCTTTTTGGCGCGGCGGTGCCAGTTCGGCAGGAAAGCTGGTTTTTGGCAGACTTTGTAGAATTAAATGCAGCTTTGGATTAGGTAATTCTTGGAGGGTTAGGATTCTATTTGGGGGTTATAAATACCTTATGATGGACACAATGGAGAGGACATTATGCGTAATCAATAATTGAAGGAGATTAAAGGCTTGAAGCAAGTGAGTATTATAAAGGAAGAACGAAATAGGAAGCGAGGAGGAGACCAAAAACTTGTGTTATAACTGTTTTTCTCCCTTTTCTTTCTCTTTGTTTTGTAATTCTGGGATGTTTAATTAGTTATGGAATATGTTTATTGCTTCAATTATGAACTAATTTTATTTTAAGATTGCAACGGAACCTAATGCGTAGTTAAATTAAATTGATTTATAGTTGAATATTGTTGATTACTTTTGGATTATCTATCATATTTTATGCTTTAAAGTTTAATTGCTTGGCCAATAATTAATTTGTTAGTCTATATGAAATTGAGAGATGGAATATAAATTTAGACCTGGATATGATAGCATATAATTGTGTTTTCTGCATAAGTTGAAATTCATGATTTGTGTATAGGATAGGGATATTTCTATATGTCATATATAATCTAAAGAGAATTGGAGCTGAAAAACTTTGTTGATTTAATTCACATAGAGATATAGTGATCGAGTTAATTGGCTAGGGTGCTCTTTCCTAGTTCTATTTGTCATGGATTTAGGAAGAATTTGTTTATAGGATCATCGAGAGATGCTTATAAATACTGATGAATTCTCGGTTCACAATCCAACGTAGTTAACATAATTCAACAGGAAGTGACAATATAAAGGCAAAACATCAGGGGAAGTTGTAATCTTAAGTCTTTTAATCCGGATTTAATTCTTGGTAATTAGTGAATAGTTAGCTTAATTTAATTTAGTTTTAAATTTTTAAACAATTTTAAGTTATTTGTTTAATAAGGTTGATTTGGTATAAAGTTAGTAATTGATAGATATTTGGATCAATTCTCTATGGGACGATACCTTGTTTGTCACTTTATTACTATTTGATCACGTATACTTGCGTGTATTTGATAAGCATAAAATTAGGCAACAAGTTTTTGGCACCGTTGCCGGGGAATTGTTAATAATCTGTCAATATTAATTTCAATTAAATTGATCTTTGTTAAACATCTTTTGTTTTTCTTACAAGGGCTCTTGATTTGTGTTTGCAAACTTGATCAAAAGGTCAAGAACAATTGTCGTACGTAGATGAATTTGAAAGAAGGTTCCGATGGTTACGAAAGTTTTGCCAAAAGACACGAAATCAAGAGGAGATGGCTAACGAGGAGCAAAAATCTCTGCGGGACTATGCGATGCCACAAGTGGGTGAGATTCAGTTGAGTATTCAAAGGCCTACAATCCAAGCCAATACTTTTGAGATCAAACCGGGCACTATTCAGATGATTCAAAACTCGGTGCAGTTTGGAGGATTACCCAATAATGACCCGAATGATCACCTAATCAGTTTCTTGGAGATTTGCGATACGTTTAAGTATAACGAAGTCACGAATGATGCAATTAGGCTCCGATTATTTCCTTTCACTCTTCGAGACAAAGCAAAAATCTGGCTTCATTCACTTCCACCAGGATCTATCACTACTTGGAATGATTGGGCGCATAAATTTTTAGCAAAGTTCTTCCCACCCGCTAAAACTAGGAAGATGAGAAACGATATCACTTCTTTCATTCAATTGTAAGTTTGCAGAAATGAGAACATACATACAATCATATTGTAATAAATAGCGGAAGCATGACATAAATCAAATTTAAAATTTTTCGTAATCTTAGAAATCACCGTATGAAATTTTATTAATCGAGGAATGATAAAATATATACATTTGAAGATGATCAACTCCTTGATGTAATCTTCAAGCTCCAATTCCTCAGATCAAACATTTGCTACTCAAAGTGTGCAACGCCCAAGAGGTGATCCACCAAGAGAATATTGATTGAAGAAGTGAATGTGACGAACGAGAATTTTGTAATTTAATTTAAATATTTATTGAATTAAATAAATATTTTTCGATAATTTGATTGTTGAATTAATTGATTAATTGATGAATTTGTGGTAGATTAATTTAATCCTATCTGTTACATTAGTAAAATTGATGTGGAGAACTTTTATATTCAAAGTATGTGTTTAATTGAATTTATTTGATTAAATGCATTATTTAAATATGTAATATCCCAGATATTTCGAAAATTTAAAATAAGAATTTAATAAATAAAATTCTTATTAAGGGATGAAGTAGATTTGGACATATATGTATATATGTGTTTCATATAATGTGAAGTATGTGATTTTGTGTAATAGATTAAATGTGTATATATAGATGTGAAATATATACATATATTGGGTAAAATTAATTAATTAATTAATATTAATTGATTGAGATTAAATTGAAATTATATTATGAAATAATATAATTTGAATATTGAGCCTTAGACGATGATAGAATTATTATGAACTAAATTTTCATATATGAGTTAATTAATTCACTTAGTTAAAATTAGTGAATTAATGTATGTACTTTGTTCTAATAAAATGAAGTTTATATGGATAATATTTTGTGTAAGTGTGATGAGTAAATAAATATATGTGATATATATTTATTTGCTAGTATGTGTGTTATGTATTTGCTAGTAAGAAATTAATCTAGGTTGCAAGCCCAATGTATAAAATAGTTGTGGAGAATTTAGTTGGCCCAAATTTTGGTCTAACTTTATATGAGAAAAGTCCAAAGAATTATAGTGTTAAGCCCAAATTTTAAAGAATTAAGATGGCCCAAGTTATTTAATTAAAAACTTGTGACAAGTCCAATGAAGAAGCCAATGAGAATTTAATTTAGTAGCCCAAAATAATGGGACATGTGTTAGTAACTATGGTTAGGAACTAATCATGTTTGAGTTAAATGTAGGAAATTGTGAGAAATGATTATATTATCCAAGAGAAAGTGATTAATGACTCATGTGTCCTAAGAAGGAAATTGCTAGGAAGTTTCCTAGTAATTGGATAATGACTATTTAGTCCCAAAAGAAAAGTATTAATGACCATGGTATCCTTGAAGGAAATTTCTAGAAAATTTCCTAATAATGAAGGAAATACTACTTTGTCCTTAGAGAAAATTATTAAAGACCATTATGTCCTAAGAGGAAATTGCTAGGAAGTTTCCTAGTAATGAGGGAATGACAATTTTATCCTTGAAGAAAATTGCTTATGACCATTGTGTCCAAGGAGGAAATTTCTAAAAAAAATTCTTGAGATGTTTTAAAGACCATTATGCCCTTCCCTAGCAATGGTTGATGAGCATTTTGCCCTTGATGTTTCTTATGTAATTGAGCCTAATAACACAAATTTTCAGCATTCTTCTCCCATTATACTCCCTCCCATAGCCTTAGTTTCAGAAAAGAAAGAGAGAGAAAGAAAGAAGAGAATAATAAAGGAAGCCATGGAAGGAGAAGAGAAAACAAGCTACTAGTTGAGGTATATCAAAACCCTTGGTTAATACCTTGATGTTTATGTATAAATTTATGTTTTTATAAGATTTATGGGGTAAGATCATGATTAAACTTACTAGTAATGGTTTAGCAATGGATTAGCAAGAATCCAACAAAAGAATTCAAGAAAAGAAAAGAAATGAAAGAAGAAGAACAAAAACAGTTTTTAAGCTCTAAAATCCTAAATTTCAGTCCACTTTGGACTTTTATCATTTGAAATCTATAACTTCTTTTTGTGATCCGTCAAAGAGTGGTGTTATATCTATGAGTTATCAGATGAACCCAAGTGGAATCACTTAAAAAGATTAAACGGATCAACCGTGGTGTAATTTTTGGCAAAACACTTCCTGCCGACAAAAATCTGGAAAACTGTTAAAAGTTTCTTGGCCAGTTTATTTAGTGGGCTGTTTCGGCTACTTTTGTTACTCTAAAAATTCTGGTATTTTGTGGTATGTTAGTATATCAAGTTAACTAGATGTTGTCCAAAGATGAGAAGTTTTTGATGTCCTGAGAGGGAGTTATGGCTTTTATAAGAAAGTACGATTTTAAAAGTAAACTGCTATAACGCAGTGAATACAACCCAGAAAATTATAAAACTTTAACTGGTATCAGTATATGGTAGCATGAGTCTACCGTATAAATTTCATAATTTTTGAACAAACAGATAATTTATGATAAATGTAGCCATTTTGGACTGTTTTAGCCTATTTAAAAATAGGAAACGAAATTGAAAAATTGTAGGAAAATTATTTTGTAACTAAAATACCATATACTGATATTCCCCAGAAGATATAAAAATAATAAGTTATTTTGGTATTTTTCATACCTATGATTAAGTTAAGAATAAATGAGAAAATTAAGTTATGTTAAGTTGAAAAATGTGTGGATGTTATTTTATTGCTTAATGACCTTTAATATGATATGTTAAGATTTTATATGGGTAATTTGGTAATTTTTAATAAAATATTATGTGTATGACCAAATATGTATGTTAACTAAATTAAATAGTAAGGATAAACAATTAAATTAAATTGTTCATGAGTCTAATAAATGATTAAAATATTATTAAATAATTAATAATATTATATTAAATTATTATTAGATGATTAAAATATTATTAAATGGTTAATAATATTTGTAATGATTAAGACATTAATAAATGATATTAAGTGATCAAAATATTATTGAATGATTAATAATATTAGAAAGTGAATAAAATATTATTAAATAATTAATAATATTTCTAAGTGCCTAAGATATTATTAAAATATTATTAAATAATTAATAATATTAGACGAGAGTTTTAAGATGTTGATTAAGTGATTGAAATATTATCAAAGGGCGATAATAATATTGATGGTTTAAGGTGTTATCTAACATTTGATTATGTGGCTAAATGTTAGATGATTTATTTATAGAAGTAGCAGTATTATGTGGTATGATATGATATGCTGATTGAAAGATCAATCTTATAAATGATAGGTCTTTCATAAGAGATTAAATTAGATTGTGTAGCAGTAATCGACGGACAAGGCAAGTTCTTAACCCTAAACTTCTTACGTTATTGTAAGTTTCCTAACTCAAACTTGAGTTAATATTTTCAAGCATGTTAGTGGTTTAATTATTGTCAATTATTCCACCTCAATGAAATTTATTGTTAATCGCACTTAGTGCAAGTTGCATATGTTCACCTGGTATGAAAGGCTGATCACCTTGATTACCAAATTTGTTCATGGTCATTGTTGGTCACTCAGCGTTATTGATTCAGTTATTCATTTATTGAAATTTGATTATCGTTCTTTCACAATTATTATATATTGTTAAAAATTCGAAAGCCTATTCTTTTTCAATCATGATATATCTTTCTTGTATTTAAACTTGCTGAGCAAAGTAGTTGCTCACTCTTGCTTTATCATGATAATATTTCAGTTAAGCCCAAGTGCTTCAGGAAGGACAAAGCCAAGAGGAAATGTTCTACAAAAACTTAATATGTGTTAACTATTATGTTATCTTATGAAAATGATCATGTAAACCTTTTGAATTATTAAGGTAAATATTGAGTTAAGGTTATAGACCTTGGGAAAATGTTGTAGAATTATTTAAAATAAATAATGTATATTTATATATTCCGTATTTATTGTAGAATGTGTACGAAGATGATGTATCGTGACGCACCAGGTCCGAGGTTCAAGGGACCCGGAATTGGGGGCGTGACAAAATAAGCATGATGTTATTTCTAATTAATTTAATAGTAGTTAGAGATTTAATAAATTGTGATTATTAATAAATGAAAATTTTATTTATATGACTATGTGATTTAATGTAGAATTATTCTACTTTATTTAATTGATTTAAATGAGATTATTTAATTGATTAAATATGTGACATTAAACTATATAATAAGTAGTTTATTAAAATAAACCAAAGGGGAGCTTATAAGGATAACCAAACAGAGCCTAAGTGGGGGTTGATGTCAGTTAACCATAATGGGGTTAACTGACAACCATGTACGCCAGTATTATTATCAGTTTGTTTTTTTTACGCATTGTGCTTAAACCAACTTAGAGATTAATCAGAGAGAAAAAAAGACAAATTTGGAGAATTGAAAAAATCATTCATCTTCTTGCATAATTTAAAGCATCTAATTGAAGGTAATTCTTCAAATTTATGTGCTTATGAGTTTTATTCCATGAACGTATGTTTTTGAGTTCTCTGTATTTTCTGTTATTTGAATTCTATGGCTAAATCTTTAAATAACTTGATGTTAAATGTTAGTAAGCATGTATATATGTATGTTATATGATTTATAGATGATTTAGAGTAATTAAATCCATGAAATCATGTTTATATTAGTGTTCTGAAATTTACAGAGTAGTTGTGTACGAACATGGTTTGAATGTAGGAATTGACATTTGTGTTGCATATTAATCGGTTAAATTGATGATTAATTATGTTTATGCATGTAAAAACGTAGAAAACAAGAGTTTAAACGGATATATTTGGTGTTATAACGAACCTGTTATGTGTGATTTCATGGACTTTGTAGAAACTTTGATAAAGTGATAAAAACCTCAAATTTTGATTCTTAGATTCATGGTTGATACGATTTAAGTTGTTAGAATCATGCTAGAAGGCTTAGGTAACGATTATATATGAATTATAGTAATTGGGTATGTTTAATTTGATTTAAAAATAAGAAGATTAGAAATTTTTTGGCCTGTTTCTGTGTTCTGTGCGAACTACAGGAACTGAGTTTCGAGTCCACCGCCCCGGCGGTGGAATTGCTCTAGAAATGCTGCCCCAGCGGTGTCACTGCCCCGGCGGTGAAATTGAACTGACTTTGTCGCCTCGACGATGACCCCGCCCCAGCGACAAAATTGAACTAGATTTCCCGCCCCGGCGATAGGGTCGCCCCGGCGATAGGGTCGCCCCGACGACGATTTGTAAAGGAAACCACCGCCCTGGCGGTGGAACAAAAAAAAAGGAGTAAAAAGAAGAGAGTAAAAATTTTATTCTTTCTTTGTGATCATGGTATGAAATCGTAGACATACCTAAAGCTTAGGCTAATATATAAAATGAATAATAAAATACTGTAATGAGTGGTGAGTATATACCCCTTGATTATCCAGTGGCAATTGAGATATTGAAATGAAAATTTGATGAGAATGAATCCTGAAGTGTTTATAATACTGTAACTAATTATTGTTACTACTTTATAAACCAAATGTATAGGTTGATTAGAGAACGTGAGTCTTAAATTTATAGTCTACGCACGAGGCAAGTATATTATCCTTACTTTTACGTTTACGCAAGCTACCTAATTCTACCTTGATTTCAATTACGCAAGTTCCTAAATTTCATTATCTTAGAATGCAAGCTTCATAATGTTATTACTTACTTGAGCAAGTTATTATTCCTATTTCATTCAATTTCATGAATTCAATGAGAAGTTCAATCTTTCTTTTGTAATACTTCAGTTATACAGAATTTACCCAATCGTACTTTTTGCGAGATTTAGTCTTGATTCTCGAATATTTATTACATTTTACTGAACCTTGATTGACTAGCGAACCCTTATTGATTCGACTAGTCCATAGTTGATGAGCGTTCTAAATTCTAGAAACGTTATTGAAGTAAATCCAAACCAAACTTCTTTTGGTGCGGACTCTTGTAGACACCCAATTTTTGCACTCCCTGTACTAACCATGACAGGAGGGCAAAATCGTCAATTGAACCGGCTTGCGGGAGCACGGGGTGGGCCCAAATGCGAGCGCCCGACACAACCGAAGTGATTGGCGATCAAAGCTGACGTGACAATAAAGGCCATCCGAGACAGACATCCCCGAATGAGGTGGCACGTCTCCCGGAAATTCCCAGACTGCCAAATACGAGCCTGTCAGCGAAAACCGACGTTACGACACGAAAATTGAGGAGTGGCACGGAAAACGAGAAAGTCAAACCGTCCAGCCGCGGATTGATCTGCGGCCAAATAGTGCGCCTTTTGAAAACACGGAACTCGAAACACGGAACTCAAAATCGGGGTGAGTGGAAGGCAGGCGGCCAGCCAGCCTATTTCAGCCCAGTTTCGTGCAGCATACAGAGAGTTGGAGAGAGTTCAGAAAATGGGGAGGAGAAGGAGAATTCAGCAACAAGAAGCACGGAAATAGAGAGGAAAAAGGAGAGAAATCTTGCAATCAAATAGGAAGAAAAGAGAGAAAAAAGAGAGAATTTAATTCTTTGGTTTTTGGTTGTATCAAATACACTTCTTATCCTATTCAAATACACAAGTTCATATCCATTTGAGATCAATTGCAAGGTGAAAATTTCTATTTGTTCTAGCAATTCATATCATATTGATTGGGTAAATTAGATGTAACTTTCATGTATTTTATTGAACAATCATGGATTAGGGATTATTAGTGAGGGTTCCATCGGAACAAAATTCTTCCTAATAACCCAAGGATATCCAATTGATGAAATTTCTAGCTTGTTTATGGTGGTTTATTGGATGTAATTTACTTAGATTGTCATTTTCGGATATCATGGTGTATTAGATGAATTCGGGTTAGTTAATTGTGTAGTATTCATTTTGTGGGCATGTAGAAATCTCGTGTGAGCCTAGGAATGCGACCCCGTGGTCCAAATCCGATGATGGACGTTTTGATGTATGCAATAGATTTAAGATGTTCGTGTTGTAATATGTAACCGTTGGGCCTTAAAACGATGTCAAGGCGAGAATCGGGTTTAAGGCCCCGTAGTAGTGGAACATGTGATTGTTGGCGTTTGGGGATGTTTTGATGGCTTACATGCCCATAAATAGCCCCGACGCGTGTTTATGCTTGATTAGATTTTGTGACACAAAAATGATTTCAAGGATTAAACGATGAAGATTTGTTTTATTAAAATCAAACAAGCTAGGTTATTAGAATCACGAGGAAAGAATTGGAAATGTTAATAAATGTCGATTTCTATTAAACGAGAAGGCCAAAGGAATTCATTTTCAAGCATCACCAAAAAAAATGACTATTATGAATGAACGAAACGTTTCACTAAACCTTGGTACATAGGGTGAAAGAGATTCTAGAAATTGCCCATCAATTATGAAGGCAACGTATAAATCTCGATTCCTATTTGGCTAAGGTTTAACAAATTCATGTTTTACCAAAACAACACTTAATAAAAATCTCATAACTTTTGCGATTTAAAATCAATCCTTTCCCATAAAGAAATAAAGCTTTCTCGTATTAAAGGAAAAGACATTCTAAAAGCACTCTCCAAAATAAAACACGTCTCTTTCATAAAACACCCAAAAGAATTTCTTTCATACAAACTCACTGCAACATTCACATAGGCACACACACACACACGCGCGCAGGCACACACATTTCATGAATTAAAGGATAGGAAAGTATCAAGATTGCGGTAACTGTGTTTCACGGAAGTCGGGGGGTGCCTAACACCTTCCCCTCGCTTAAGCAAGCCCCCGAACTCTATGAATCTCGATTCGCAGACCAATTAATTCGGAGTCACATATGAGCCAGCGATTTATAAAAAGCGAAAACTCGGATGAGTTGGTACATCCATTTCAAATATACCAACTGGCGACTCTGGTTAATTGGCTCATCATAAAAACAATCTTTCAAAACCCCGTCGACATTAATGCCGACCTTTTCCAAAAAATCATTTAATCAAGAGGCTAAAATTGGAAAAGACTAAAAAAGGACACGAAGAAAACCCGGCGTCGACAGCTGGCGACTCTGCTGGGGACCTTAGAGGGCTTAAGCCGCATTCAAATCTTGATGCTATTCAATCCTTTAAAATTCATAAAATGTGTGTGCATGCGATATTTTGATTTTTGTTTCTTTTTATCGTGTGAATGTGTGTTTTGTCCAAATAAATGAATGGAATTGCTTTGCTTTTAAGTAATCATTTGCATACGGTGAGGACGATGAATGTGAATGTATGTTGAGAGAGTACCTCCTCCTGAGGCGAACCTGTCGGTTGCTTATTACTGGACTCGAAGGGGCTGCTCCCCGAAGATGGCTCAGGAAACGCACCACCCAAATCCGCTCCAATCGAAAGGGCTCAAACGAGTAGATTGCGAAGATTTGGGGACCTTCATGCCGAAAAGCCCGTGAGAGTAACCCTAGGATAGGTCAGCCTCAGATTAACCCAACGCAGGAAAAGTCTCTTCATGCCTTTTTACGTTTATACGTCTAAATGTCATGATACCATTTAATATCCATATATGCCTCTCCTGTGTCAAAAGAGATTACTAACCTCTGTGAATTGCAGGGAACAGTTGGGGAAGCATAATAAAGCATGTTTAGCATTGGTTATTGCATTAAAGGACTACTAACTTTCTGTTTTACAGGGAAAGATTAAAAAACCCAGAAATACAAAAATTTTTACAGCTTTAGCATGCATCCACATTTCTCATTTCCCAGGACTAAAATCCGGACCATTGTTTCTGTAGGATTGCTCCTCGAACCCGTTCGCAGTCTAAGAAAGCCCAGGTCTCCACTTCTGAAATGGCTGATCTTCCCAATCATAGTACCATATCTCGGGAAGAGTTTGATGACTTTAAAAAGCAGATGATGGAAATGGCCACAATGCTAAAAGAGCAGTTCCTAGTCAGACAGGATTCATCAAACCAGGGACCACATAATATACCGCCACCGGGGGGTGACCAGAATCCTCCTAAGGATGATGCAGTCCTATTTAAAAATAACCAACATCAGCTTAGGGATGAGCCGGTCCTCCCAAAGGTCATTCCTGCCCTCAATAAGACAGTGATCATGATTCCAGAGGAGGGAGATACTGATGACCTTCGCAGGAAGATGAAACAGATGGAAGAGACCATCCAATCTCTAAAGGGTATAGGCTCCCTGGGTAGGGTTAATTACTCGGATCTGTGTGTCTTCCCCGGAACCCGATATCCAGAAAAGTTCAAGGTCCCCGAGTTTGAAAAATACAATGGGAAGGGAGACCCTTACACGCACTTGAAAATATACATTGGAGAACTCGGGTCTTATGCCGAGGACGAGGGGTTGAGGATGCAGCTATTCCAGAAAAGCTTAACAGGAGAGGCGAGGATCTGGTATGCCCGCCTTGACAACGCCCGAATCCACAACTGGGAGGAATTGGCCCATACCTTCTTAACCCAATACAGCTTTCAGGCCCAGATGGCCCCTGACAGATACCAAATGACAAAAGTTAAAAAGTAACCCAGGGAATCCTTCAGGGACTATGCACAACGATGGAGGGGTATGGCTGCCCAAGTGAATCCTCCAATGAGCGAGTCAGAGATGGTGATGACTTTCGTCGATATTCAGGAGGCCCCGTATTATGAGCGGGTTATTTCAGGGATTGGTAGGCCTTTCGCTGAAATGATTAAGCACGGAGAAATGGTGGATATGGGGTTAAAATCCGGCAAAATTCGGGATCTCACGGCTTTGGAAACAGCTGCAGAACAGATCCAAAGCGGTAACTACGGCAGCACTTCCCGTAGGGTCCAAAAGAAAAAGGAGGAGGATGTCTCCCTCATCATACAGGGATCTTCTAGAAAGGCAGAGAGCAACCCTCCAGTACATGGGCAGAGAGTGGGGCCATCCCGGCAGCCTAACTTCAATGATCAAAGGGCAGAGGGGCGAAGGAGATTTGAGGCCTCGCAAAATCGGGTATTCACCCCGCTCGGGGAGCCTCTCGAACGGGTATTGGCCGTATTGATGGCCCAAAAAGAAGATAATCAATTTGGCACCCCCGAGTGACCCAAAGGGAAGAAGATTTGACCCAAACAAACGATGTGCCTACCACTCGGGTTCCCCGGGTCATAATACGCAGGATTGTTGGACCTTGAAGCATATAATTCAGAATTTGATTGATAATGGGGAAATTGTGGTGGAGCAGCCAGACTCCCCAAACGTTAAGGTCAACCCCCTGCCTAGACATGATGGAGGTGGGGTCAATATGACGGAGGACAATGGAGTCGAAGGGCTGTCAAGACTGAATTATGTGAAGAAATTGGATGAAATGATCAACATGATAAGTAATCATGGGAATGCACGGGGAGCGCCCGTTCGATTGATAGGTGTAAGTAGAAATACCCCGGGGGAACCTGTCAAATTGGCGGCACCGAAACCCATCATCCTGGCAGCAAGACCGCAAATCCCTATCAGCAGTCTAAGGACGGTGCCCTGGAACTATGGGGGGGCGTCAGAGGAAGCGGCCAGTTGTGCTTCTGTGACGACAAAGGGGAATCCCTTGTATCTTCCCGAGCGAGTCCTGGAAGGCCAAAAAGAAGAAAAATGAGGAGATATCCGAGGAGAGAGCCGTGGAATTCTTGAAGAGAATGGACCATCCAGAGGCGAGAGGGATCCAGATTTTGAATGAGGAGTCGACCCTGTCGTCAATCATGGACCTGGTGTTATCATCCAATGAGCACTGCAAAACCCTGGCAAAAGTCCTGGAGGAGGCATACGTGCCCAAAGAAATTAGTGAAGAAGGTTTCGGCCAGCTGGTGGGCCATCTGATGGAGAGCGATGTAATATCCTTTGCAGATGAGGACATCCCCAAAGAGGGAAGGGGGCATCGAAAACCGCTACATATTGCGGTAATCTCCTCAGGATATATCATGAATGGGGTGTTGATTGATGGGGGATCGGCATTGAACATTTGTCCCCTCAGTACATTGCAAAAGATGAACATCAATCCCAAGCGCCTACGGGCCAGTCATGTGGTGGTGCGAGCCTTCGATGGTTCTCGAAGGGATACAATTGGAGAAATAGAATTACCGGTGGAAATAGGACCCTGTACTTTTGATATCTCTTTCCAGGTCCTAGACATCGCTGCCAGTTATAATCTATTGCTGGGGAGGCCGTGGATACACATGGCCGGGGCAGTGCCTTCTACGCTCCACCAACAAATCAAGCTAATCATCGATGGGAATCTGGTAACAATCTCGGCCGAATGTGATAACCCTTCTCCTCCTAGGAGTGGCCTACCAGTGATCAATGTGGATGAGTCGGCGGTACCTTCCAGCTTTCAAGCACTGGAGATCAGTACTCCCCACTACAGATGCTTGAGGGCTCCAGCCGTGAAACCAAGGGTCTCTCCAGAACTTACTTTTGTTGCAAAGGAAATGATAAGGATGAAGTTCTAGCCTGGACAGGGGTTGGGAAAAGGTAGCCAGGGAATCACCAAGCCCATTCAATTACCCCATCAGGTAGGCAAGGTGGGTTTGGGATATCATGGAGGTATAACATGGAGACGCCGTCAGGGCATGGCCCCGATTCGACTGATTGGCAGCCCGGTGACCCCGGTCAACAATGAGCAGGGGACTAGTGAACTTGTGACTGGAGCAGGGGGTGAAGATTTATTCCCCACAAATGATGCATTAGCCAAAAGGGAAAGTTTCCTACAGGAGATCGCAAAAGAGTTCGAAATCCAGTGCTATATCCCCGGAAAATTAATAAGCAATGGAGAGGGGACGAATGTTGCCACACCAGGAGCCCAACAAAATGTGCCTATCATCGATTGGGCAGGTTTGATTATTCCTAAGGAAGGTATGAGGGGAGACTCAGGCGATGTGGCCGTGGTCATCGGGGAAGTGTCCGGTATAAAACCACCTCTCATCGAGCACATATCGTCTGACCTGACCATCGACAATTGGACCGTGAGGCCAGTGATATCCAAACAAGGGTAAAGCCCGACATCAGGGTGGTAGACCCCAAAGGATGGGATGATGGAGAAGTTTATTTTTGTTGTTGTTTTTATTTCTTGCATAATTATGTCATTTCTTCAAGTTATCTGAAAATGTGATCATCGTGGAAAATAACTTATATATGACAAGTATTTTGTTTCATGTCAGGTGTACCAATTTGAGTAACCCTTGCCTAACAAACGATCTTTCAAAATTTGAATGATGATTATGATTTTGACATTGAGCTGGATTTCGATTTGATGGGCATTGAGCAAGACGAGACAGATTACGACGACGCGCCTAAAGAGATCAAAGGATGGGTCGAGGATAAACCCAAACCCAATTTGGACCAAACCATCACTATAGATATCGGAACCCCGGACGAGCCAAAAGAACTCAACATAGGGACGGACCTTACCCCCAGCCAAAAAGCAGAAATGACTGAGTTGATGAGCCAATATGAGGATGTCTTTGCCTGGTCACACGAGGATATGATAGGATTGTCCACCGACATCGTGGTACACCGGTTGCCCATCAAGGAGGGTTTCAGGCCTGTCAAGCAGAAACTAAGGAAGTTGAAACTAGAGTGGAGCTTAAAAGTGAAGGAAGAGATCATCAAACAATTCAGGGCCGGAATCATTATGGTCTCCACTTACCCAGAATGGCTGTCCAATGTAGTCCCAGTAGCTAAGCCTGGAGGAAAGGTGAGGGTATGTGTAGACTACAGAGATCTAAACAAGGCCAGTCTTAAAGATAACTTCCCGGTGCCTTTCATACACATCCTGGTGGATAACACAGCACAGTACGAGATGTATTCTTTTGTGGATTGCTTTGCGGGATATCATCAGATAATGGTGGCGGAGGAAGATCGGGAAAAGACCGCGTTCATCACCCCTTGGGGCACTTTCTGCTATAGGCGATTGGCTTTTGGTCTCACAAACGCGGGGGCCACCTATCAGAGGGCCATGATGGCCTTGTTCCACGATATGATGCATAAGGAGATAGAGGTCTACGTGGACGACATTATGGTAAAGTCAAGGGTAGAATCTGACCATATAGCTCATCTTAAAAAGCTATTTGATCGACTCAGAAAGTATAACTTGAAGCTCAACCCAGCGAAGTGTGCTTTCGGAGTACAATCAGGTAAGCTTTTGGGATTCCTGGTTAGTGATCGAGGCATTGAGTTGGATCCAGCAAAGATTAAAGCCATTGTGGATATGCCGGCACCTCACACAGAGAAGGAGATAAGAGGATTCCTGGGAAGAATAAACTTCATCAGCCGTTTCATATCCCACTTGACAACTACGTGCGAGCCAATTTTCAAGTTGTTAAGGAAGGGTGCTTCCCAAGAATGGAATGAGCAATGTCAGAGGGCTTTTCAGACTATTAAAAAGCAGCTGACTGAGGCACCGGTGCTGGTATCCCCAAAGGATGGGATCCCTCTGTTCATGTACATATCGGTCAATGCCATCGCGATGGGATGCATGCTGGGACAAAAGAACGAGGCAGGTAAAGAACAGGCCATCTATTACCTCAGCAAAAGATTTAGCCAATGTGAACAGAATTACACTCCCATCGAGAAGACCTGTTGTGCTCTGGGCTGCAGGGAGATTACAACATTACCTCCATGGGCACACTACGTACCTGATATCGAGAATGGATCCCTTGAAATATATCTTTGAAAGGCCCATGTTGAACTGTCGACTTTCAAGATGGCAGTTAATCTTACAACAGTTCGACATGGTATACGTAACTCAAAAAGCCATGAAAGGGCAGGGAATTGCAGATCAATTGGCAGAAACCCCATCAGGAGGGATGGAGCCGTTAGAAACTCCTCTACCGGGCGAAGATATATTTTGGGTGTCAGACACGAAATGCAATGACGAGGGACAATTCTGGAAGCTGTATTTTGATGGTGCCATGAATGCTGAAGGGGCAGGAGCCGGAGCAGTACTGGTCTCTATCACCGGGGAGCAATACCCTGTGGCTACTAAATTGCAGTTCAGTAATTCGAACAATACAACTGAGTACGAGGGGTGTATATTGGGACTCCGTTTTGCACGCGATATGGGAGTGAAGAGACTGGAGGTGTTTGGGGATTCAGATCTGGTAATCAGACAGGCGATCGGGGTGTACAACACGAAGGAGCTACGGTTGCTCCCATACCACCGATGTGTTGTCCAATTAATGCAAGAGTTCGAAGATATCGCTTTCCGACATATTCCCCGTGGACGAAATGATTTTGCCGATGCATTGGCAACTCTGGCTTCCTTAATCCATATCATCAAAAGAAGAGACGCTCCACAGATTGAGATAGCAGTACAGAATGCCCCGGCATACGAAGAACATGTTGCAGTATTATCAGGCGAAGTGGTTCTGCCAAAGCAGCCTTGGTATCACGACATAAGGGAATATCTAAGGGATAGATCCATTCCCGACCAGGCAAACCGAGCTGAAAGAATGAGAATTCAAAAAAATGGCGATGAAGTTCTACTTGAGTGGGGATGCACTCTACAAGAGGGATGCTGGTTTGGGACTGTTGCAATGCGTGGATGAGACGCAGGCCCAAAGGATTATGAACGAAATACATGGTGGAGTGTGTGGGCCACACATGAGTGGACCGATGCTGGCCAAAAAGATCTTGAGAATGGGGCATTACTGGTTAACATTGAAGGCCGACTGCGATGATCATGTCAAACGGTGTTATCAATGCCAAGCGCACGGTAATGTGATCCATACGCCTCCCAATGAACTGCATTATATGACATCCCCTTAGCCATTCTCAATGTGGGGAATGGATGTAATCGGGCCAATAGAGCCCAAGGCAAGCAACGGGCACCGATTCATTTTTGTCATGATCGATTATTTCACCAAATGGGTAGAAGCAGCTTCTTTCCCCAAAGTAACTCAGGAGGCTATCGTCGGTTTCATCAGGAATAATGTCATTTGTCGATACGGGCAACCTGAGGTTTTGGTCTCCGACAATGCTAAGAATTTGAACAACGCCCTCATGAAGGGATTGTGCGACCAGTTTAAGATCAAACACCTCAACTCTGTCATTTACCGTCCCAAAATGAATGGGGCAGTGGAAGCTGCCAATAAGAACGTCAAGAAGATCATGGCAAAAATGTCTGCTAATCATCGGGGATGGCCAGATCTGCTACCCCTCACCCTACTGGCATACCGAACGTCAACGCGTACTTCTACAGGGGCAACCCCTTACGCTTTGGTGTATGGAATGGAGGCCGTTCTGCCAATTGAGGTTGAGATGGCGTCCCTCAGAATAATGATCGATGCTCAGATAAGTGAGGAGGATTGGATGCAAAGTCGATACGACCAGTTGGCCCTAATTGATGAAAGGAGGGTGGCTGCTGTTTTGCACGGTCGGCTATATCAGCAAAGAATTTCTCGATCGTATGACAAGAGGATAAGACCTCGGAAATTCAAGGAGAATGATCTGGTGTTGAAGAGAATCATGCCTTGTCAAGACGAAGCCAGGGGGAAGTTCGCCCCGAACTGGGAGGGACCTTTTGTGATTAAGAAAGTGCTATCCGGAGGAGCCCTCATATTGCAAGAAATGGATGGTGAGATATTTCCACAACCCCTAAATTCTGACTCAGTGAAGCGATTCTACGCTTAAATCATCAATTCCCTTTTTCCTTTGAGGAGCGAACTACGTAGGACCTGATCTCCCAACCTGTGGGGGTACGTAGGCAGCCATCTCGGCACGGTCCGATCCCTTTAAAAATAATCCTTCCCCTAAAACAAAACCAATCCCCAGCAGCCAGATAAACCTTCCTAAACCCTCAAAACTTTCCCGAACCCAGCCGACCAATCAGTTCCATACCAAATTGATATAACCCTGATCAAACCAAACAGTTAGCCAAAGTCTGAAACTCAATCCAATGAAATCAACAGGGGTACGACAATGTCTGTCAAATCTCCATCAAGACTTGAGAAGAGAAAGAAAGCGAAATGTCAAAATCATGATCAACCGGATAAAATGATGATCCAATGAAGGGCAACGATACAACAAAAAGGGAAAATGACTAAATTTAAATACCTGTTTACATATATAAGTCTTTTTGTTACAAGATTTCCTTTTCAATAACCGATGAAATTAACATAGTCTATGCAAGAAATAAAACAATCTACAAATCTGCAACTAACTGAAGCAGGATGGATAAGGTGGTGGATAGATCTGAGGCATCAGCATCCCCTGAAATCTGCTGTCCCATCATGTCGATGCGGTCCAACAAGGCAGTAGCTCGGCTGACAGTCCCAGAATGTGCATCTATGACTGTCCTAGCCTGAAAAACAATGGCATCTCTGTCAGCTATGGCAGCATCTCTGGCTAGAATAGCAGGATCTCTCTCAGCAATGGCGGGATCCCTCTCAGATTCAATAGCAATCAAAGACAGTCGGATCCGGCTATGTTCAGTGTCCTGACTAGGGGGAGAATCGGCTGAGATCGAGTGATATATGGCATCATCTGGGCAGGTCGCTCCAGAGTCATCAAAAGTCCCGGTCTGACTCATACCAACCGCATCCGCATCTCCGCGCAACCATTGCACATAAGCGAATGTCTGGATGGGGCAACTCTCATTATACTCGGTCAGGATCCTACGAGGCCAAAGATCATATACTCGCAGTAAATCTCTCTCTGTCTGGGACGATAGAAGGAATCGATATGCGGCTGCGCCCGTGAAGAGGTGGAAATCCTGTGTCTGATCAAACTGCCCCATCACCGCCAGGGGATGATAAGTCGTCACACCCCGCAAGCCAGCAATGGGAATGAAATCCAGGTCGGGCACATGAGTCAAGAAGCTCATAAAGGAGCAATAACCCGAATAAACCAGGAGATGAAAGGGATCCTCGATGACCGACAGAAATGCTGTCCAGGAGGCCGCATCAGTACAACTCACGGGACGAAATGAGAACTGCGTGGTTATGTCATGGTTGAAGCAAAATCCTTGGCGGCGGAAATGGCCGATGGGACTAAGATGACTCATGAACCACACATACAACAAAGTCGAGCTCCCTCGGAATACTCTTCCTCGGAAGGACTGACAGTATGAGGCTGATATGTAAGTATCCGCCAATATCATGGGAAGAATGGTGTGATCCTCCTGAAGGGCCCTGACGGCCGCGACCACCCGCATGTCCAAATGATCGGGTCCCGCGGGCAAGTACAGAGCTGAGATGATACAGGCCATCAAAACGTCTAGCCTCAAAACGCCCCAGCGCTCCTCCGATATAGAAAAATCCCCAGAGAAGTGGCGAAAACTGTTAGGTAAGCCGAATCGGTCAATCAAAAAGTGAAGAGGAACCAGGTGATGTGATGTGATCGCCGATAGCAGAACCGCCCTCCGCAACCCAGTAAAAGTCAAGAACTGACGGCGCATGGGACCAGACGTGATCCTGGCACAAGGTCTATCCAAAGGCAAACCGGTGAAGCGACCATACTCCTCGAGGGTGGGGGTCAGCTCTACTGTCCCTAGCCTGAACACTTGACGAGCAGGGGCCCAATATCTCAAAATACCATCCACAAAGCCCGCTGGCACCTGAAAGGTTAATAAGGACCGAGAGTGTCCCAAAAGACCATCTGCAATGGTCCTGTCGGCCGGCGATAAACTATCCAACCAACGGAGGAGGCTGCCAACCAACCCTGTAGGAGGAATGGAATCCAAGCATACCACGATATCTGAGGACGTCATCTGTGGAAAAATAGTATCAAAAAGACTGTACAGGGGTCATTTTCTATCCATGAATAAAAAGCATGCATCGTACAGACAATAATAAAGCAAATGATTTTCATAGGGATAAAAGATAAAGAACTGTGCATAAATAAATAAATGAGTTCAGTACATAGTGCATGAAGTGAAAAATAAATCTAAACAGGTACAGGTACAAAAGCCCTATCCTATCCTGATCTAGATAAAGTCAATCTCATCTATGAAGGCGGGATCCTCAAACTGGTCCCCTGGGGTCGCCAAAGTCGAGGGCCCAAAGTTCATATCGGGGATGTATGGCTGCGCGGTTGCATCGGATGAGCTCGGGCCCGCATCGTAGCCCGCACCGTCAGGATCATAGGCATAAGCATCCTCTGAAGTCCGGCCCAGTACCCGAAGATATAGAGACAGCTGGTCTACCTGCCGAGTCAAGGTGGCAATCTGCTCAGCATGAGTGGGAGTCCGAACACAGGCTGCCCAGTCAGTCATCATCACCGAGCCGGGGACCATATCCCCAAGGAAGAATGTGGCCCAGGTCTGAGGACCGATGGTGCGGGGCACCCACCAAGTACGAAAAGCATCACTCGTACTGGGACCCGTCGAAAGCATGCGGCCATCCTCCCCTGCCAGCATGATCTCCGAGGGCTGAGAATCCAACGGCCATGAGGTAGTGAAAGGAAGGGAGTGCGGGATGCGGATCTCTCCAGTAACGCATCTGAATGCGCGCTCCCCCAGGTACATCACCCATCCTCCAACACTCTGCAAAGTGAGGCGACGGGTGGAAAGTGCAAACTCCGGGCCGGTAGGATGCCCATCTGTAAACCCCACATCCAGATGCTCAGAAAGATAAGGCCTCCAGACGACCCCTGCAGCCGTGATCAGCTCCAGCTGGATGCGGCAGTGTGCAAAGCTGCCAGATACCGGGACCTCCTCCAGGGTGCTGTGATGCCATCACCGACCCCGAGGATAGGTGTCCAAGCCGAGGGTGGTGACGGGCCTCAGACAAGGAAGACGCTTGTAGGCCCAGAACTGTTGAACAGAATAAGGCAGAGCATGAGTAACCAACCAAAGCAGAAAAGAGAAATGAAATGATGGGAAATACAATAAGAAAAAGAAACCTCACCAGCAGGAAGTGATAAAATCCGAGCCAAGCATCTGTCTGGCCCTCCGAGCGTAGACGCACACTGTGGAGGAAATAGGCAAAGGTGAATGACCCCTAGTCATAGTCACTGATGCGGTCCACGTCTCTGACCGCTCCTACGACGCTGAAATGAATGGTGGAGGAGTTGTTCCCCAGAAAACAACCCCTCATGATGGTCAGGAACATGCGTCGTAGCAGAATGTCCCTGGTGCCCTGATCCGCTGGAATGGGCAGTGCGTACAGACCCCCGACAGCATCGACAGCCAAAGCGCCGGATCGAATGCTACGGGCCTTAAAGACCCGATCCTCAGCACCGAAGCCCAATAAAGCCCGGACCTCCGCAGGAGTGATGTCGAGATCTAGAGGAACGCGGGACCCGGTAAACTCTATGCCCGTAATGTATCTCCAGTCCCAGGGGGTCAACACAACCTCACAGTCCAGAAGGTGAAGGGACTGGGTCTGGTGAAACCATCTCTCAGACAAAGCCCTCATGTAACCCCAGGGGCACTGCCGGGGAATGATAGTGAAGAAGTGACGAAAGCCCCAAGAATCCACCATCGCCCGGTAGTCGCTATGCAAAGCCGTGTAGAGGGAGTAGATGTTGAACCAGTTACCCCTCGGCTGAGTAAACTCGGGCACCTGAGACAATCACCAACGGGTCAGTCCAGATAAAAGGAGAATTGAGAAATTGAGAATGAAGTACTAATGGAATTGAATATACCTCGTTAGCCACGAGAGATGCTGAGGGGTGATGACTGAGATCCCGACCCAATAGGTCGGGGATCTGCACAGGGGCGCCAGAGGGAGCAGGATGAGGAGATGGAGCCGGTGTACTGGAGGATGGCCCCTCTGCCGCGACCTCCGGAGGAACAGCCTCCTCAACGTCCAGATGATCAGGACGAATGACAGCCTCCGCCAAGCGGCGAGCCTGACGGGTCCGAGGAGGAACAGGGGCAGGTGCAGCCCTACGACGGCGAACACCCGAGGTCCGTGATGCCGAAGAGCTGCTAGGAGCATCGGGATCCATAGCTGGAACAGAACAGGCAAGGAGGAAGGTAAGTTCCCTTTTGAATTATGTCACGAATATTCTAAATTCCTACCCTCATCATATAATTAATGCAACATGATGCATGTTTATGGTATGTGAAAAAAAAAAAAAATCGGCAGAGTTCCGTTTGTAAAATGGACATCCCAGGCATAAGCCAAACGTGTTTTCAATCAATCCAAGCCTCAAACAGATCAAAATTGCATTCATATGTGTAGTTACAGCATGTAAAATACCATAATGCATGATTTTCTTGCAGAAAAGGAATAACAGTATGTGGGACCACCTCATGAGCATAAAATAGGACTCACACAGTTGATACATAGCATGTATATATATGATAATACATAGCATAGCATTGTAAAGCATACATTTTTATCTCTAAACATGCAAATAGCCAAATGTATAGCAAAACGTTGACGAAATTGAAAAGTGAACGGTCAAAATGTTACCTGTAGCGCGTAGAACGATCCTACCGGAGCGGTTTTTGCAGAAAAGTTGGAGAAATCGACAAGAGGCCTTTGCAAACGAGCAAAATCTCAGGAATCTATGTGGGGTACGAAGTTGAAAGTGACAGATCTGGAAGCGGCGAGCCGCTTAAGAATCCCGATCTTAGCCGCAGATCCATCTGCGGCTGGCCGCAGATCCATCTGCGGCTGGACCTGGTGGGTCCCCTTGGCTCCCTTGCAACCGTTTGATGTGTCTGGTGAAAATGAATTACGAGATCGGTGACCGGCGACGATACCCGGCCCCGACAAGACAATCGACCGGCGACGATAACCGGCCATTACGAGGTGGATGTCCGGCGACGAAAACCGGCTCCGACAGGATAACCAACCGGCGACGATAACCGGGGGTTACGAGATGGGTGTCCTGCGACGAAAACCGGCCCCGACGAGACAACCGTCCGGCGACGAAAACCGGCGATTACGAGATGGATGTCCGGCGACGAAAACCGGCTCCGACAAGATAACCAACCGGCGACGATAACCGGGGGTTACGAGATGGGTGACCGGCGACGATACCCTGCCCTGACGAGACAATCGACCGGCGACGATAACCGGCGAATACGAGATGGATGTCCGGCGATGAAAACCGGCTCCGACAAGATAACCAACCGGCGACGATAACCGGGGGTTACGAGATGGGTGTCCGGCGACGAAAACCGGCCCCGACGAGACAATCGTCCGGCGACGAAAACCGGCGATTACGAGATGGATGTCCGGCGACGAAAACCGGCTCCGACAAGATAACCAACCGGCGACGATAACCGGGGTTTACGAGATGGGTGTCCGGCGACGAAAACCGGCCCCGACGAGACAATCGTCCCCCGGGCGACGAAAACCGACGATTACGAGATGGATGTCCGGCGACGAAAACCGGCTCCGACAAGATAACCAACCGGCGACGATAACCGGGGTTTACGAGATGGGTGTCCGGCGACGAAAACCGGCCCCGACGAGACAATCGTCCGGCGACGAAAACCGGCGATTACGAGATGGATGTCCGGCGACGAAAACCGGCTCCGACAAGTTAACCAACCGGCGACGATAACCGGGGGTTACGAGATGGGTGTCCGGCGACGAAAACCGGCCCCGACAAGACAATCGACCGGCGACGATAACCGGCGATTACGAGGTGGATGTCCGGCGACGAAAACCGGCTCCGACAAGATAACCAACCGGCGACGATAACCGGGGGTTACGAAATGGGTGACCGGCGACGATACCCGGCCCCGACGAGACGATGATCAGCCTCGACACCCTTTTCTGAATGTTTTGCATCGATGGCATCTTACGTGGCATCATAAATCATATGTGTTGCATCATGTATGCACTATCATCCTTGTGCACTGTCATTCATGCATCGAGTGTCTATTTCTTTATCCTGTTCATTTCATTAAACATTGCATGAACATGATAAAGAGGGGCAGCTGTAGACACCCAATTTTTGCACTCCCTGTACTAACCATGACAGGAGGGCAAAATCGTCAATTGAACCGGCTTGCGGGAGCAGGGGGTGGGCCCAAATGCGAGCGCCCGACACAACCGAAGTGATTGGCGATCAAAGCTGACGTGACAATAAAGGCCATCCGAGACAGACATCCCCGAATGAGGTGGCACGTCTCCCGGAAATTCCCAGACTGCCAAATACGAGCCTGTCAGCGAAAACCGACGTTACGACACGAAAATCGAGGCGTGGCACGGAAAACGAGAAAGTCAAACCGTCCAGCCGCGGATTGATCTGCGGCCAAATAGTGCGCCTTTTGAAAACACGGAACTCGAAACACGGAACTCGAAATCGGGGTGAGTGGAAGGTAGGCGGCCAGCCAGCCTATTTCAGCCCCGGTTTCGTGCAGCATACAGAGAGTTGGAGAGAGTTCAGAAAATGGGGAGGAGAAGGAGAATTTAGCAACAAGAAGCACGGAAATAGAGAGGAAAAAGGAGAGAAATCTTGTAATCAAATAGGAAGAAAAGAGAGAAAAAAGAGAGAATTTAATTCTTTGGTTTTTGGTTGTATCAAATACACTTCTTATCCTATTCAAATACACAAGTTCATATCCATTTGAGATCAATTGCAAGGTGAAAATTTCTATTTGTTCTAGCAATTCATATCATATTGATTGGGTAAATTAGATGTAACTTTCATGTATTTTATTGAACAATCATGGATTAGGGATTATTAGTGAGGGTTCCATCGGAACAAAATTCTTCCTAATAACCCAAGGATATCCAATTGATGAAATTTCTAGCTTGTTTATGGTGGTTTATTGGATGTAATTTACTTAGATTGTCATTTTCGGATATCATGGTGTATTAGATGAATTCGGGTTAGTTAATTGTGTAGTATTCATTTTGTGGGCATGTAGAAATCTCGTGTGAGCCTAGGAATGCGACCCCGTGGTCCAAATCCGATGATGGACGTTTTGATGTATGCAATAGATTTAAGATGCTCGTGTTGTAATATGTAACCGTTGGGCCTTAAAACGACGCCAAGGCGAGAATCGGGTTTAAGGCCCCGTAGTAGTGGAACATGTGATTGTTGGCGTTCGGGGATGTTTTGATGGCTTACATGCCCATAAATAGCCCCGACGCGTGTTTATGCTTGATTAGATTTTGTGACACAAAAATGATTTCAAGGATTAAACGATGAAGATTTATTTTATTAAAATCAAACAAGCTAGGTTATTAGAATCACGAGGAAAGAATTGGAAGTGTTAATAAATGTCGATTTCTATTAAACGAGAAGGCCAAAGGAATTCATTTTTAAGCATCACCAAAAAAAATGACTATTATGAATGAACGAAACGTTTCACTAAACCTTGGTACATAGGGTGAAAGAGATTCTAGAAATTGCCCATCAATTATGAAGGCAACGTATAAATCTCGATTCCTATTTGGCTAAGGTTTAACAAATTCATGTTTTACCAAAACAACACTTAATAAAAATCTCATAACTTTTGCCATTTAAAATCAATCCTTTCCCATAAAGAAATAAAGCTTTCTCGTATTAAAGGAAAAGGCATTCTAAAAGCACTCTCCAAAATAAAACACGTCTCTTTCATAAAACACCCAAAAGAATTTCTTTCATACAAACTCACAGCAACATTCACATAAGCACACACACACACGCGCGCAGGCACACACATTTCATGAATTAAAGGATAGGAAAGTATCAAGATTGCGGTAACCGTGTTTCACGGAAGTCGGGGGGTGCCTAAAACCTTCCCCTCGCTTAAGTAAGCCCCCGAACTCTATGAATCTCGATTCGCAGACCAATTAATTCGGAGTCACATATGAGCCAGCGATTTATAAAAAGCGAAAACTCGGATGAGTTGGTACATCCATTTCAAATATACCAACTGGCGACTCTGGTTAATTGGCTCATCATAAAAACAATCTTTCAAAACCCCGCCGACATTAATGCCGACCTTTTCCAAAAAATCATTTAATCAAGAGGCTAAAATTGGAAAAGACTAAAAAAGGACACGAAGAAAACCCGGCGTCGACAACTCCGATATCAAACTGAGATGAACAACCCTTATACATGGGATTTTATTTACGCGTTAGCGTTAAGATGTTGTGCACATACATGGTACAAAGGGCTGATCCCCCTAAGTAGAAGAAGTAAGGTCCATATAGTCTTACGACTGTTAAAGGTTTAGAGTAGAAATACTTGATAACCTGGGACATAGTTCGTGGTCTTAAGACCCTCAGATGTTCTTTTGAACCTTGTCTTACATTCTTGACTCAAAAGCTGAATCTTCGATTATTCAATATCCGTTGATTGATTCGCATGTTATTATTAATATTGTATTGTATTTGCTGGCAATCATTGCTTACCCTTGCATAATAACATTGCAGCTAAAGTTGAAAGAGTTGACGAGCCGTCCACTAGTAAGGGCAAAGGAAAAGCAAACAAGTGATGAAGGCTTGTTTTATTTGTTTAAACAATGTCCATGTAATAGACTTGATTACGTTTTCCGCATTGATGTTATGTTAAGGTTAGATAACCTGGGATTTGTTTATTAATGATGTTGTAACCCTTAATGGGAGATTCCTATTTTTGTTAAGAGTTTTCATTTAAATTTGAATAGGTAGTTAGATGTGATGTGATGTATTTGGATAGTGAACACCAAATTCTGTGGAAATGAAGTACCCGGATTTGGGGGTGTCACAGTGAATTTAGGTTGTACTAGACCTTGGGTTGCTAGCCCTAATTTTCTCTCTCCTAACTCTTTAGGGTTTTGAGAATACTTGCAAGAGTTGCATAAGCATTAGTCTATCCCACAAATAAGATCCCTCTTATTTTTATAGACTTAACCCTCTCTCCTAAACCTTTTAAGAGTTAGGATTTTAGATTTAATTCCCAATCTAATTAGGAACTAAATTAATAATAATAATCATAATAATAATAATAATAATAATAATAATAATAATTAGGCTCCTCTTATTTATTATAATTTAGTATTTCTCCAAATACTTAATTATAAATATTAGTATTTCTCTAAATACTAAATTATTATTATTTAACCAATTTAATTATAATAATAATAATAATAATAATAATAATAAGATTGCTCTTATTAATTTATAATTTAGTATTTCTCCAAATACTTAATTACAAATACTAAGTTATTTAATTTATTCCACTAATAAATTAAATACATATAATTTATTATTATTAAGACAATCACTTCTTTAATTATATTTCTCTTTTTATGGTGTGACCCTCTAGGTTTAATATTAAGCCGGTAAGTAGAATAAATAAATTAGAACCATTCTAATATTATTTATAATGAATTAAACTCCTTTAATTCAAATATAAATAAATAATATTTATTCTACATTATGAGTGACACCTTGTAAATAATGTATCGTTTGATCACAAAGAACACAAAGAACCTATTCCGTGAATAGTTACCGTACAATTCAATCTTTCTACCACACAATGTCCCGATTAAATATAAGACATGGAATTAATGACAAGTCTTATTTATTTAATCATATGCATTTCGATTCTAAAATGCATAACTCTGATTATTTCCATTCACCTTGGCCAATGATTTCTGAGTTGTCATTTATCAAATCGCATAGGACATTCTCTCTCATTGCTAGAAGTGGTAGATCCTTTGTTGATCATTCACCTACCTCCATGTACACTTTATTATAACCAAATATAACCTATAACATACTCTGAAGTATTAAGGAATATGACAAAGTATAATTCAAAATACACAAGATACTATGATGATCTCGAGTCCAAGGATCACTTATACTACTATCACTATAGGAACTCCGATTATTAGACAAGTAAAACTCCATTAGGTGTTCCTTAAGCGAGTCACATTCAGTGAACTTATTCTCCAATAAGCACCAACATACTTACTTTAGTGTCTCCACACAAATGATTATGAGATCAATCATCATCTTCAATAAAGCAAGCATAGTATGTACCAATCTATCCGGAATCAGTAACCCCACATTAGTGTTCCAACGATTGCGAACATTTTAGTTTTGAGTTATCTTGAATTTAGATCTCATTAGCATGATCATCATCATGATTCTAAAAGCATTGCTCCAAAACTATGGGTTGATCACATTTAATTAATCAACCAATTAATCATGGATAAAGTATGCCTTTTTAATTAAATGAATTCTTTTATTAATAAATGAACAAGATTACAAAGTAAATGCTTATCACATCCAATGTGATTGGCTTGAGGGCATACAACTTTGAGTATCCCACTTAAACTAAAGCCAATCGCCCCGATATCCCATCTTCTCTAAGTGTGATCGTCTTGATGTTGGATAATGATTTAGTAAATGGATCTGTAATATTGTTCTGAGAGTCCACTTTCTCAAAAGTGACTTATCCTCTTTCAATGATTCAACTAATCAAATGGTGCCGTAACACATATTTGGATCCCAGATGAGACTTAGGAACTATTCCAAGATCTGTAGCTCTTTACTACTTGGAACTTTTCCAACTCACTGCACCACCGTTCAAGGTAAACACATACCCCGAAGTGGATTTGTTGTCGTCTTGGTCAGTCTGAAAACTTGAGTATTTATAGCCCTCTAGTTTCGTATCAGACCACTATATACAAAATCACATCCTTAGTTCTTCTTAAGTACTTTAAGATGTTTTCATTGTCTTACAGTTATATTCTCCAAGAATGGACTGATATGTGCTTATCACGCTTAGTGCATAAGTAACATCAAGTCTCGTACATATCATTGCATACATGATAGTTACTAATGTGATCTCTCTTTTCAGGTGTCTTTAGGGATAATTTCTTAGAGAGATACACTTCATGGCTCATCAACATGAGACCTCTCTTGGAGTTTGCCATGCTAAACTCCTTTAGCATCGAATCAATGTACGTTCCTTGGGTCAAGCCAAGCACCATTTTAGATCTATCTCTATAAATCTTTATCCCCAAAATGTAGGACGCTTCTCCCAAATCTTCTATGAAGGAATGTTTAGGAAACAATAACTTTACTGATTGTAGCATTGGTATGTCATTCCCTATCAGTAATATATCTTATAGTATTAGGAATGTCACTGCACACTTAGTTCATCTTCGTTTTTGATAAAATCAAACTCCTTTGGTTGTTTCATCAAAACGAATATTCCCTCTTCGAGAAGCTTACATCAATCCATAAATGGATCGTTGTAGCTCACATACTTGATTTACTCCATCTAATGAAACAAATCCATCTAGATGTATCATATATACAATTTCCTCTAATCTCCATTGAGGAAGGGCATCTTCACGTCCATTAGCCAGATTTCGTAATAATAAGCTACAATCACAAGCAAAATTCGAATGGACTTGAACATTGCTGTAACACCCCCAAATCCGAGTTACCTTAACCTCGGGTCTGGTGCATCACTGTACATCTCATTATACACATGCCAATAACTCATTGCGGAATAATAAAATATTTACATTGATTTAACATAAATATTGTCGTCCCAAGCCTCGAAACCATAACTAAAACATGATCTTACTACATGAATGTAATTACAATAGTATTACAATATGTTCTTATATAATCCCAGGTACAAAAACCTTTACTAATACATCATTTAATAACCATTACAAATATAATTCTATTCATGCTGTATATAGCAGTCCATATTAATATAAGCATTAAAAATTATTACCTCAAACTCTTCTCAATCTCAGGTTTCGTAACATTTAACTAAAACAATTGTAGACACCCAAATTTTGCACTTCGTATACTAACCCTGACAGGAGGGCAAAATCGTCAATTAACCCAGCCTACGAGAACGAAAGATGGACATAAGTACGAACACTCAGAGCCATCGCAACGACGTGCGATCAAAGCCGCCACGACAACGATCAAAGCGGAATGATATGGCACGTTTCCCAGCGGTTCCCGGACTGCAAAATACAAGCCTCTCAGCGAAGACCAACAGTACGACACGAGAATCGAGGTGCGGTACGAAAATTGAGAAAATCAGCCCAGCCAGCCGCGGATTGATCTGCGGCCAATGATTAAAATAAATTGAAGTGCGCGGCGGGCGCGGAAAAACCGAGGCCAGCCGCAGACCAATCGGCGGCCAGTCGCAGACCAATCTGCGGCCAGCCGCAGATTTGCGGCTGCCTCTGGTCAGCCTTTATCAGCACATTTCTTCATTTGGCATACAGAGAGTTAGACTGCAGCGGAAGAAGGAAAGAAAAGAGGAAGAAACAGCAACAAGACAGCAGCGGAAGAAGAGAGTAAAGAGAGAAAAAAAGAGAGGATTTATACCCCTATTGTTAGATTGTATCATATACATTCTCTACTCTAATTAATATACGAGTTTATACGCATCGTGGTGTCATTTGCAAGGTGAAAAGCCCTCTTTTATAGCATTTTCGTTATAATATTTTGGTAAGCTTTTGGTCATTTGGGTTATATTAAATGTAGTTCTTCTTGTATATTATTGAGGATACATGGATTAAGGACTATTAATGAGGGTTCCAATGGAACGAAATTCTTCCTAATGGTCCGATGATATCCATTTGGTGATTTTATCCCTTTATGGCAATGTATTATGTGTAGTGTATTTAAATTGCTATTTTAGGATATTGTGGTGTGTTAGGCAACCCGATGTTGTTTAATTTTCGTAGTATCCATTTTGTGGGTGTGTAGCAATTTCGGATGTGAGCCTAGGAACGCGACCCCGTGGTCCGAATCCGATGATGGACATTTTTGGGTGTATGTAGTAGGATCGATGTATCTTTCTTTGTAAATATGTAATCGTCGGGCCTTAAAACGATATCAAGTCGAAAATCAGGTTTAAGGCCCTGTAATAGTGAAATATGTGGTTGTGGGCATTTGGGGTTATTTTGATGGCTTACATGCCCATGAATAGCCGCAATGCATTTTAATGCTTGATTTGATTTACGACACAAAATTGATTTCAAAGCTAAACGATGAAGATTTTCATAAAATCAATCAAATTAGGATATTAGCACCACGAAGCTTAAAATTGAAAGTGCGAATGAATGTCGATTCTATTTAACGAGAAAGCTAAAGAAAGTCGTTTTCCAAATCATCACCAAAATGATTTTATACGAAAATAACGTTTTATTAAATCTTGGTGCATAGGGTTAAAGAGATCCTAGAAATTGCCGTCACCTTATTTGCGAAAGCAACGTATAGGTCTCGATTCCTATTTGGACGAAGGTTTAAAAACTCTTGTTTTGCCAAAACGACACCTAATGAAAATCCCACGGCTTTTGACAATTAAAATCAAACCTTTCTCATCAAAAATAGAGCTTTCTCGTATAGGCCGAAGGAAATTCTAAAGCATTCTCCAATTAAAACACGACTTTTCATAAAAAACCAAATGGATTCTTCATGCAAACTCACCACAACATTCACATAGGCACACACGCACGCACACACACATTTTGATAATTAAAAGGATAGGAAAAGCATCAAGATTGCGGTAACCGTGTTTCACGGAAGTCGGGGGGTGCCTAACACCTTCCCCTCGCTTAAGCAAGCCCCCGAACTCTATGAATCTCGGTTTGCAGACCAATTAATTCGGAGTCACACATGAGCCAACGATTTACAAAAACGAAACTCGGATGAGTTGGTACATCCATTTCAAATATACCAACTGGCGACTCTGGTCAATTGGCTCATCATAAAAAACGATCTTTCAAAACCCCGTCGACATTGGTGCCGATCTTTTCCAAAAAATCATCTAATAAAAAGGCCAAAATTGGAAAGAGTAATAATTAGCGCGGAAGCGATCCTCCCGGCGTCGACAGCTGGCGACTCTGCTGGGGACATTAGAGGGCTTAAGCCGCATTCAAATCTTGATGTTGTCCTATCCTTTAAAAATTTATGAATGTGTATGTACGTGCGATTTGGACCTGTTTTACTTGTTGTTGTGTGAATGTGTGTTTTTGTCCAATGAATGAATGATTGGATGGAATTGCTTTACTTTAAAGTAATCATTTGCATACGGTGAAGACGATGAATGTGAATGTATGTTGAGAGTGTACCTCCTCTTGAGGCAAACCTGTCGGTTGCTTATTACTGGACTCGAAGGGGCTGCTCCCCGGAGATGGCTCAGGAAACGCACTACCCAGATCCGCTCCAATTGAAAGGATTCAGACGAGTAGATTGCGAAGATTTGGGGACCTTCATGCCGAAAAGCCGCGAGAGTAACCTTAGGATAGGTCAGCCTCAGATTAACCCAACGCAGGGAAAGTCTCTTCATGCCCTTTTATGTTTACACGTATAAGTGTCATAGTCCCATTCAATATTTTTACATATACCTTCCCTATTGTCAAAAGAAAGTACTGACCTCTATGTTTTGCAGGGAATAGCTTGGAAAGCATAATAATTCGTGTCTAGCATTTATTATTACAATGAGGGACTGCTAACATTTTGTTTTGCAGGGAAAGATTAAAAAACCCCAAAAAAGACAAAAGTTACAGCTTTAGCATGCATCCACATCTTTCATTTCCCAAAGATTAAACTCCAAACTATTTTTTCCTGTAGGATTGCTCCTCAAACGCGTTTGCAATCTAAGAGGGCCCGAGAGTCTACATCTGAAATGGCTGATATTCCACCTCCTAATCCTGGTTCCATATCTCGGGAGGAATTTGATGATTTTAAAAAGCAGATGTTGGAAATGGCCACGATGATGAAAGAGCAGTTGTTATTGAGACAGGATCCGCCTAAGGATGATCCACCCCAGCCTAAGGGCAAACCGGTCATCCCCAAAGCCATTCCTACACCTAACTGGACAGTAATCACTATCCCAGAGGAGGGAGACACCGATGATCTTCGAAAGAAAATGAAGCAGATGGAGGAAACTATCCAGTCTCTGAAAGGCATAGGTTCCTTGGGCAGGGTAAATTATTCAGACCTGTGTGTCTTTCTAGGAACCAGGTATCCGGAAAAGTTTAAAATCCCCGAATTTGAGAAATATAATGGGAGGGGAGACCCTTATACACACCTGAAGATATACATTGGGGAACTTGGGTCTTATGCAGAGGACGAAGGACTGAGGATGCAGTTATTCCAAAAGAGCCTAACGGGAGAAGCAAGAACTTGGTATGCCCGCCTTGATAATGCTCGGATCCACAACTGGGTGGAATTGGCCCATACTTTCTTGACACAATACAACTTCCAGGCACAGATGGCCCCTGATAGATATCAGATGACAAAGATCAAGAAGCAACCAAAAGAATCTTTTAGGGACTATGCACAGCGATAGAGGGGTATGGCTGCACAGGTGAATCCCGCAATGAGCGAGGCGGAGATGGTAATGACCTTTGTGGATATTCAGGAGGCGCCCTATTATGAACGAGTGATAGCGGGGATTGGAAGACCTTTTGCCGAAATGATAAAGCATGGAGAAATGGTTGACATGGGGTTAAAGTCTGGCAAGATCCGGGACTTCACAGCTCTAGAAGCAGTTGCGGAGCAAATCCAGAGTGGAAACTATGGCAGTGCTGCCCACAGGACCCAAAAGAGAAGGGAGGAAGATGTTTCCCTCATTCTGCAGGGATCATCTAGGAAGGTGGAGAATAGCCCTCCATTGCAAATACAGAGAATTGTGCCACCCCGACAACCTAATTTCGATAATCAAAGGACGGACGAACGAAGAAGATTTGAGACCACAAGAGATCGGGTATTCACCCCGCTTGGGGATCCTCTTGAACAAATTTTGGCAGTATTAATAGCACAGAGAAGGATAGTCAATTTGGCCCCCCCAATTGACCCGAAAGGGAGAGGATTTGACCTGAGTAAGAAGTGTGTGTACCATTCGGGTTCCCCTGGTCATGATACTCAGGAATGCTGGGCGCTGAAGCACATATTGGTTCATTAGTTCCTTCAAATTGTCAAAGAAAGAGGTGATTAGGAGTCATATTACTTCGTTCTAGTTTGATTAGCATCAGAAGGAGCAATCTCATCACTATGGCGTTCAAAACGATGTGTACATCTCACACAAGTCTTGATTTAGGGAGACCTTCTTATTGGTTCATTAGTTCGTTCAAATTGTCAAAGAAAGAGGTGATTAGGAGTCATATTACTTCGTTCTAGTTTGATTAGCATCTAAAGGAGCAATCTCATCACTATCGCGTTCAAAACGATGTGTACATCTCACACAAGTCTCGATTTAGGGAAGACTTCTTATTGTTTCGTTAGTTTCCTTCAAATTATCAAAGAAAGAGGTGATTAGGAGTCTTATTGCTGCGTTCTAGTTTGATTAGCATCAGAAGGAGCAATCTCATCACTATCGCGTTCAAAACGATGTGTACATCTCACACAAGTCTTGATTTAGGGAGACCTTCTTACTGGTTCATTAGTTCCTTCAAATTGTCAAAGAAAGAGGTGATTAGGAGTCATATTACTTCGTTCTAGTTTGATTAGCATCTAAAGGAGCAATCTCATCACTATCGCGTTCAAAACGATGTGTACATCTCACACAAGTCTCGATTTAGGAAAGCCTTCCTATTGTTTCGTTAGTTTCCTTCAAATTATCAAAGAAAGAGGTGATTAGTAGTCTTATTGCTTCGTTCTAGTTCGATTAGCATCTAAAGGAGCAATCTCATCACTATCGCGTTCAAAACGATGTGTACATCTCACACAAGTCTTGATTTAGGGAGACCTTCTTATTGGTTCATTAGTTCCTTCAAATTGTCAAATAAAAGAGGTGATTAGGAGTCATATTACTTCGTTCTAGTTTGATTAGCATCTAAAGGAGCAATCTCATCACTATCGCGTTCAAAACGATGTGTACATCTCACACAAGTCTCGATTTAGGCAAGCCTTCTTATTGTTTCATTAGTTTCCTTCAAATTATCAAAGAAAGAGGTGATTAGGAGTCTTATTACTTCGTTCTAGTTCGATTAGCATCTAAAGGAGCAATCTCATCACTATCGCATTCAAAACGATGTGTACATCTCACACAAGTCTTGATTTAGGGAAGCCTTTTTATTGTTTCGTTAGTTTCCTTCAAATTGTCAAAGAAAGAGGTGATTAGGAGTCTTATTACTTCGTTCGAATTGATTAGCATCTAAAGGAGCAATCTCATCACTATCGCGTTAAAATGATGTGTACATCTCACACAAGTCTCGATTTAGGGAAGCCTTCTTATTGTTTCGTTAGTTTCCTTCAAATTATCAAAGAAAGAGGTGATTAGGAGTCTTATTACTTCTTTCTAGTTCGATTAGCATCTAAAGGAGCAATCTCATCACTATCGCGTTCAAAACGATGTGTACATCTCACACAAGTCTCGATTTAGGGAAGCCTTCTTATTGTTTCGTTAGTTTCCTTTAAATTATCAAAGAAAGAGGTGATTAGGAGTCTTATTACTTCGTTCGAGTTTGATTAGCATCTAAAGGAGCAATCTCATCACTATCGCGTTCAAAACGATGTGTACATCTCACACAAGTCTCGATTTAGGGAAGCCTTCTTATTGTTTCGTTAGTTTCCTTCAAATTATCAAAGAAAGAGGTGATTAGGAGTCTTATTACTTCGTTCTAGTTCGATTAGCATCTAAAGGAGCAATCTCATCACTATCGCGTTCAAAACGATGTGTACATCTCACACAAGTCTCGATTTAGGGAAGCCTTCTTATTGTTTCGTTAGTTTCCTTCAAATTATCAAAGAAAGAGGTGATTAGGAGTCTTATTACTTCGTTCTAGTTCGATTAGCATCTAAAGGAGCAATCTCATCACTATCGCGTTCAAAACGATGTGTACATCTCACACAAGTCTCGATTTAGGGAAGCCTTCTTATTGTTTCGTTAGTTTCCTTCAAATTATCAAAGAAAGAGGTGATTAGGAGTCTTATTACTTCGTTCGAGTTTGATTAGCATCTAAAGGAGCAATCTCATCACTATCGCGTTAAAACGATGTGTACATCTCACACAAGTCTCGATTTAGGGAAGCCTTCTTATTGTTTCGTTAGTTTCCTTCAAATTATCAAAGAAAGAGGTGATTAGGAGTCTTATTACTTCGTTCTAGTTCGATTAGCATCTAAAGGAGCAATCTCATCACTATCGCGTTCAAAACGATGTGTACATCTCACACAAGTCTCGATTTAGGGAAGCCTTCTTATTGTTTCGTTAGTTTCCTTCAAATTATCAAAGAAAGAGGTGATTAGGAGTCTTATTACTTCGTTCTAGTTTGATTAGCATCTGAAGAAGCAATCTCATCACTATCGCGTTCAAAACAATGTGTACATCTAACACAAGTCTTGATTTAGGGAGACCTTCTTATTGGTTCATTAGTTCCTTCAAATTGTCAAAGAAAGAGGTGATTAGGAGTCGTATTACTTCGTTCTAGTTTGATTAGCATCAAAGGAGCAATCTTATCACTATGGCGTTCAAAACGATGTGTACATCTCACACAAGTCTTGATTTAGGGAGACCTTCTTATTGGTTCATTAGTTCGTTCAAATTGTCAAAGAAAGAGGCGATTAGGAGTCATATTACTTCGTTCGTGTTTGATTAGCATCTAAAGGAGCAATCTCATCACTATCGCGTTAAAATGATGTGTACATCTCACACAAGTCTCGATTTAGGGAAGACTTCTTATTGTTTCGTTAGTTTTGGGGCTTCAAATTAATCAAAGTAAAAGAGGTGGATTAGGGAGTACTTTAATTACTTCGTTTCTAGTTCGATTAGCATCAGAAGGAGGTGGCAATCCTCATCACTAATCCCGCGGTTCAAAAACGATGTGTACATCTCCACAACCAAGTCTCGATTTATAGGGAAGCCATTCTTATTGTTTCGTTAGTGTTTACCTTCACAAATTAATCAAAGAAAGAGGTGATTAGGAAGTCTTATTACTTTCCATTTCTAGTTCGATTAGCATCTATAAGGAGCAATCTCAATCACTAACTCAGCGTTTCAAAACGATGTGTATAAACATCTCCACCAACATTAGTCTCGATTTTAGGGGAAGCCTTCTTATTGTTTCGTTTAGTTTCACTTTAAATTATCAAAGAATAGAAGGTGATTAGGAGTCTTATTAAATTCGTTCGAGAGGGGGGGGGATGGGTATTTGAATTAGCATCTAAAGGAGCAATCATCATGCTACATATCGCAGTTAAAACGATGTGTAACATCTCACACAAGTCTCAGATTTAAGGGAAGCCCATCTTATTGTTTTTCAGTTTAGTTTTCCTTCATAATTATCAAAGATAAGAGGTGATTAGGAGTCTTATTACTTCGTTCATAAGGTTTCCTATTAGCATTACTAAAGGAGCAATCTCATCAACTATCGCGTTCAAAACGTATGTGTAACATCTCACACAAGTTCCTTCGAATTTAGGGAAGCCTTCATATTGTTTCTCGTTAGTTTCCTTCAAATTATCAATAAGAAAGAGGCATGATTAGGAGTACATATTACTTCCGTTCTTAGATTCGATTAGCATACTAAAAGGAGCAATCTTCACATCACTATCGGCAGTTCAAAACGATTGTGTAACATCTCACACAAGTCTCGATTTAGGGAAGCCTATCTTATTGTTTCCGGTTAGTTTTCACTTCAAAATTATCAAAGAAACGAGGTAATTAGGAGTCCTATTACTTCGTTCGAGTTTTTGATTAGCATCTAAAGGGCTGCAATTCATCAATCCACTATCTGACGTTTAAACGATGTTGTAACAAATCTCACACAAGTCCTCGATTTAGGGAAGCCTTCTTATTGTTTCGTTAGTTTCCTTCAAATTAAAATCAAAGAAAGAGGTGATTAGGAGTCATATTACTTCGTTTCCTAGTTCGATTAGCATTCTAAAGGAGCAATCTCAATCATCTATCCGCAGATTACAAAACGATGTGTACATTCTCAACATCAAGTCTCGATTTAGGTGAAGCCTTCTTATTGTTTCGTTAAGTTTCCTTCAAATTTAATCAAAGAAAAGAGGTGATTAAGAGAGTCTTATTACTTTCGTTCTAGTTTGATTAGCATCTTGAAGAAGCAATTCTCATCACTATCGCGTGATACAAAACAATGTGTACAATCTAACACAAGTCTTGATTCTTAGGGAGACCTTCTTATTGGTTCAATAGTTCCTTCAAATTGTCAAAGAAAGAGGTGGATTAGGAGTCCGTATTACTTCGTTTCTAGTTTTGATTAGACATCAAAGGAGCAATCTTTATCAGCTATGGCCGTTCAAAAACAGATGTGTACAACTCACACCAGTCTTGATTTAGGGAAGTCCTTCTTAATTGGTTTCATTAGTATCGTTCATAATTGTCAAAGAAAGAGGCGATTAGGAGTCATATTTACTTCGTTTCCGTGTGTTGATTAGCATCTTAAAGGAGCAATCTCAATCACTATCCGCGTTTAAAAATGAATGTGTTACATCCTCGACACAAGTCTCGATTTAATGGGAAGACTTCTTATTGTTTCGTTAGTTTACTTCAAATTAATCAAAGAAAGAGGTGATTAGGAAGTCTTATTACTTCGTTCTAGTTCGATTAGCATCTAAAGGAGCAATCTTCATCACTATCGCGTTCAAAACGATGTGTACATTCTCACACAAGTCTCGATTTAGGGAAGCCCTTCTTATTGTTTCGTTTATGTTTACCCTATCAAATTATCAAATGAAAGAGGTAGATTAGGTTGAGTCCATATTACTTTATCGTTCGAGTTTGATTAGCAATCTAAAGGAGCGAATCTCATCACTAATCGCGTTAAAAAAAACGAATGTGTACATCTCACACAAGTCTCGATTTAGGGAAGACCTTCTTATTGTTTCGTTAGTATTCCTTCCTTCAAATTATCAAAGTAAAGAGGTGATTAGGAGTCATATTACTTCGTTCTAAGTTCGATTAGCATCTAAAGGAGCAATCTCATCAACTTACTCGCCGTTCAAATACGATGTGTACATCTCACACAAAGGTCTCGATTTAGGGAAGCTCTTCTACATATTGTTTCGTTAGTTTTTCCTTTCTTCAAATTATCAATAGAATGAGGTGATTAGGAGTCATATTACTTCGTTCTAGTTTGGTTATCATCTAAAGGAGCAATCTCATCACTATCGCGTTCAAAACGATGTGTACATCTCACACAAGTCTCGATTTAGGGAAGCCTTCTTATTGTTTCGTTAGTTTCCTTCAAATTGTCAAAGAAAGAGGTGATTAGGAGTCATATTACTTCGTTCTAGTTTGATTAGCATCTAAAGGAGCAATCTCATCACTATCGCGTTCAAAACGATGTGTACATCTCACACAAGTCTCGATTTAGGGAAGCCTTCTTATTGTTTCGTTAGTTTCCTTCAAATTGTCAAAGAAAGAGGTGATTAGGAGTCATATTACTTCGTTCTAGTTTGATTAGCATCTAAAGGAGCAATCTCATCACTATCGCGTTCAAAACGATGTGTACATCTCACACAAGTCTCGATTTAGGGAAGCCTTCTTATTGTTTCGTTAGTTTCCTTCAAATTGTCAAAGAAAGAGGTGATTAGGAGTCATATTACTTCGTTCTAGTTTGATTAGCATCTAAAGGAGCAATCTCATCACTATCGCGTTCAAAACGATGTGTACATCTCACACAAGTCTCGATTTAGGGAAGCCTTCTTATTGTTTCGTTAGTTCCTTCAAATTGTCAAAGAAAGAGGTGATTAGGAGTCATATTACTTCGTTCTAGTTTGATTAGCATCTAAAGGAGCAATCTCATCACTATCGCGTTCAAAACGATGTGTACATCTCACACAAGTCTCGATTTAGGGAAGCCTTCTTATTGTTTCGTTAGTTTCCTTCAAATTGTCAAAGAAAGAGGTGATTAGGAGTCATATTACTTCGTTCTAGTTTGATTAGCATCTAAAGGAGCAATCTCATCACTATCGCGTTCAAAACGATGTGTACATCTCACACAAGTCTCGATTTAGGGAGACCTTCTTATTGTTTCGTTAGTTCCTTCAAATTGTCAAAGAAAGAGGTGATTAGGAGTCATATTACTTCGTTCTAGTTTGATTAGCATCTAAAGGAGCAATCTCATCACTATCGCGTTCAAAACGATGTGTACATCTCACACAAGTCTCGATTTAGGGAAGCCTTCTTATTGTTTCGTTAGTTTCCTTCAAATTGTCAAAGAAAGAGGTGATTAGGAGTCATATTACTTCGTTCTAGTTTGATTAGCATCTAAAGGAGCAATCTCATCACTATCGCGTTCAAAACGATGTGTACATCTCACACAAGTCTCGATTTAGGGAAGCCTTCTTATTGTTTCGTTAGTTTCCTTCAAATTGTCAAAGAAAGAGGTGATTAGGAGTCATATTACTTCGTTCTAGTTTGATTAGCATCTAAAGGAGCAATCTCATCACTATCGCGTTCAAAACGATGTGTACATCTCACACAAGTCTCGATTTAGGGAAGCCTTCTTATTGTTTCGTTAGTTTCCTTCAAATTGTCAAAGAAAGAGGTGATTAGGAGTCATATTACTTCGTTCTAGTTTGATTAGCATCTAAAGGAGCAATCTCATCACTATCGCGTTCAAAACGATGTGTACATCTCACACAAGTCTCGATTTAGGGAAGCCTTCTTATTGTTTCGTTAGTTTCCTTCAAATTGTCAAAGAAAGAGGTGATTAGGAGTCATATTACTTCGTTCTAGTTTGATTAGCATCTAAAGGAGCAATCTCATCACTATCGCGTTCAAAACGATGTGTACATCTCACACAAGTCTCGATTTAGGGAAGCCTTCTTATTGTTTCGTTAGTTTCCTTCAAATTGTCAAAGAAAGAGGTGATTAGGAGTCATATTACTTCGTTCTAGTTTGATTAGCATCTAAAGGAGCAATCTCATCACTATCGCGTTCAAAACGATGTGTACATCTCACACAAGTCTCGATTTAGGGAGACCTTCTTATTGTTTCGTTAGTTCCTTCAAATTGTCAAAGAAAGAGGTGATTAGGAGTCATATTACTTCGTTCTAGTTTGATTAGCATCTAAAGGAGCAATCTCATCACTATCGCGTTCAAAACGATGTGTACATCTCACACAAGTCTCGATTTAGGGAGACCTTCTTATTGTTTCGTTAGTTCCTTCAAATTGTCAAAGAAAGAGGTGATTAGGAGTCATATTACTTCGTTCTAGTTTGATTAGCATCTAAAGGAGCAATCTCATCACTATCGCGTTCAAAACGATGTGTACATCTCACACAAGTCTCGATTTAGGGAAGCCTTCTTATTGTTTCGTTAGTTTCCTTCAAATTGTCAAAGAAAGAGGTGATTAGGAGTCATATTACTTCGTTCTAGTTTGATTAGCATCTAAAGGAGCAATCTCATCACTATCGCGTTCAAAACGATGTGTACATCTCACACAAGTCTCGATTTAGGGAGACCTTCTTATTGTTTCGTTAGTTTCCTTCAAATTGTCAAAGAAAGAGGTGATTAGGAGTCATATTACTTCGTTCTAGTTTGATTAGCATCTAAAGGAGCAATCTCATCACTATCGCGTTCAAAACGATGTGTACATCTCACACAAGTCTCGATTTAGGGAAGCCTTCTTATTGTTTCGTTAGTTTCCTTCAAATTGTCAAAGAAAGAGGTGATTAGGAGTCATATTACTTCGTTCTAGTTTGATTAGCATCTAAAGGAGCAATCTCATCACTATCGCGTTCAAAACGATGTGTACATCTCACACAAGTCTCGATTTAGGGAAGCCTTCTTATTGTTTCGTTAGTTTCCTTCAAATTGTCAAAGAAAGAGGTGATTAGGAGTCATATTACTTCGTTCTAGTTTGATTAGCATCTAAAGGAGCAATCTCATCACTATCGCGTTCAAAACGATGTGTACATCTCACACAAGTCTCGATTTAGGGAAGCCTTCTTATTGTTTCGTTAGTTTCCTTCAAATTGTCAAAGAAAGAGGTGATTAGGAGTCATATTACTTCGTTCTAGTTTGATTAGCATCTAAAGGAGCAATCTCATCACTATCGCGTTCAAAACGATGTGTACATCTCACACAAGTCTCGATTTAGGGAAGCCTTCTTATTGTTTCGTTAGTTTCCTTCAAATTGTCAAAGAAAGAGGTGATTAGGAGTCATATTACTTCGTTCTAGTTTGATTAGCATCTAAAGGAGCAATCTCATCACTATCGCGTTCAAAACGATGTGTACATCTCACACAAGTCTCGAGTTAGGGAAGCCTTCTTATTGTTTCGTTAGTTCCTTCAAATTGTCAAAGAAAGAGGTGATTAGGAGTCATATTACTTCGTTCTAGTTTGATTAGCATCTAAAGGAGCAATCTCATCACTATCGCGTTCAAAACGATGTGTACATCTCACACAAGTCTCGATTTAGGGTGACCTTCTTATTGTTTCGTTAGTTCCTTCAAATTGTTAAAGAAAGAGGTGATTAGGAGTCATATTACTTCGTTCTATTTTGATTAGCATTGTAAACGGAGCCCCCATATTTCATCACTATCGCCGTTCCAAAACGATGTGGTTACAATCTCACACAACGTCTCGATTTAGGGAGACCTTCTTATTGGGTTCGTTTAGTTTCCTTCCCCCCAACTTGTCACAGAAAGAGGTTGATTTAGGAGTCCATATTACTTCGTTCTAGATTTGGTTAGCATCCTAAAGGAGCAATCTCATTACATATCGCGTTCAAAAACGATGTGTACATCTCACACAAGTCACCTTGATTTAGGGAGACCTTCTTATTGGTTCATTAGTTCCTTCCAAAGATTGTCCAAAGAAAGAGGTTGAATTAGGAGTCATATTACTTTCGTTCTAGTTTGATTAGGCATCCTAAACGGAAGCCTATCTCATCACTTATCGCGTTTTTCAAAACACGATGTGTTACATCTCATACACAAGTCTACGATTTAGGGTAAGTCCTTCTTATTGTTTCGTTAGTTCCTTCCAAATTGTCAAAAGAAAGAGGTGATTAGGAGTATATTACTTCGTTTCTAGTTTGATTTAGCATCTAACAGAGAAGCAAATCTCATCACTATCGCGGTTTCTAAAACGAAGTGTGTTACATCTCATACAAGTCTCGATTTAGGGAAGCCTTCTTATTGTTTCGTTAGGTTTCCATTTCAAATTGTTCAAAGAAAGAGGGTGGTGAATTAGTGAGTTCATATCATTTTACTTCGTTTCTAGTTTGATTAGCCATCTAAAGGAGCAACATCTCATCACTATCGCGTTCAAAACGAATGTGTACATCTCACACAAGTTCTCGATTTGTAGGTGAAGCCTTCTTATTGTTTCGTTAGTTTCCTTCAAATTGTTCCAAAGAGAAGAGGTGAATTAGGAGTCATATTACTTCGTTCTAGTTTGGATTAGCATCTAAAGGTAGCAATTTCATCACTATCCGCGTTCAAAACGATGTTGTACATCTCAACACATAGTCGTCGATTTAGGAGAGGACCTTCTTATTGTTTCGGTTAGTTTCCTTCAAATTTGTCATAAGAAAGAGGTGTGATTAGGAGTTCATATTACTTCGTTCTAGTTTGATATTAGCATCTCTAAAGGAGTAAGCAATCTCATCACATTATCGCCATTCACAAAAAATACGACTAGTGTTACAATCTCAACACAAGTCTTCGATTTGTAGGGAGACCTTCTTATTGTTTCGTTAGTTTCCTTCAAATTGTCAAAGAAAGAGGTGATTTAGGGTCATATGTACTTCCGTTTCTAGTTTTGATTAGCAATCTAAAGGAGCAATATTTTTAAACTATCGCCGTTCAATAACGATGTGTTACCATCTCACACAAGTCTTGATTTAGGGAGCACCTTCTTAATTGGTTCATTAGTTCCTTCAAAATTGTTCAAAGGAAAGAGGTGATTTTTCTACGGAGTCATATTACTTCGTTCTAGTTTGATTAGCATCTAAAGGAGCAATCTCATCCACCTATCGCGTTTCCCCCCCCAAATGTCAAAAACGGATGGTGTACATCTCACACAAGTCATCGATTTAGGTGAGACCTTCTTATTGGATTCATTAGTTCCTTCAAATTGTCAAAGAAAAGAGGTGTGAATAGGAGTCATATTACTTCGTAGTCTAGTTTGATATTAGCATTCTAAAGGGAGCAATCTCATCACTATCGCGTTTCAAAGTACGATGTGGTACATCTCATCACAAGTCCTCGATTTAGGGAAGCCTTCTTATTGGTTCATTAGTTCCTTTTCAAACTTGTCAAACGATAAGATGGTGTGTATTAGGAGTCATATTACTTCGTTTCTAGTTTGGATTAGCATCTAAACGGAGCAATTCTCATCACTATCGCGTTCAAAACGATGTGTACATCTCTACAAGTCTCAGATTTAGGGAAAGCCTTCTTATTGGTTACGTTTAGTTTCCTTCAAATTGTCCTAAAGAAAGAGGTGGATTAGGAGTCATATTACTTCGTTCTAGTTTGTAATTAGCAGCATCTAAAGGAGCAATTACATTCCACTATCGCGTTCAAAACGATGTTGTACATCTTCTCACAAGTTTCTCGATTTAGGGTACGCCTTCTTTATTGGTTCGTTTAGTTCCTTCAACTTGTTCAAAGCAAAGAGGGTGATTAGGAGTCATCATTTAACTTCGTTCTAGTTTGGATTAGCATCTAAAGGAGCGAATCTCATCACTATCGCGGTTCAAAATCCCGATGTGTACATCTCTCAACAAGGTCTCGATTTAGGGAAGATTCTTATTGTTTCGTTTAGTTTCCTTCAAAAATTGTCAAAGAAAGAGGTGATTAGGAGTCATAATTACTTCGTTTTCTAGTTTGATTAGCATCTCTACAAGGGAGCTAATCTCATTCACCTATCGCGTTCAAAAACGGATGTTGTAACATCCTACTCACAAGTCTCCGATTTAGGGAGACCTTCTTATTGTTTCGTTAGTTTCCTTCAAAATTTGTCACAGAAGAAGAAGGGTGATTAGGACTTAGTTCATATTACTTCGTTCTAGTTTGATTAGCATCTAAAGGAGCAATCTCATCACTATCGCATTCAAAACGATGTGTACATCTCACACAAGTCTCGATTTAGGGAAGCCTTCTTATTGGTTCGTTAGTTCCTTCAAATTGTCAAAGAAAGAGGTGATTAGGAGTCATATTACTTCGTTCTAGTTTGATTAGCATCTAAAGGAGCAATCTCATCACTATCGCGTTCAAAACGATGTGTACATCTCACACAAGTCTTGATTTAGGGAAGCCTTCTTATTGTTTCGTTAGTTTACTTCAAATTGTCAAAGAAAGAGGTGATTAGGAGTCATATTACTTCGTTCTAGTTTGATTAGCATCTAAAGGAGCAATCTCATCACTATCGCATTCAAAACGATGTGTACATCTTATACAAGTCTCGATTTAGGGAAGCCTTCTTATTGTTTCGTTAGTTTCCTTCAAATTGTCAAAGAAAGAGGTGATTAGGAGTCATATTACTTCGTTCTAGTTTGATTAGCATCTAAAGGAGCAATCTCATCACTATCGCATTCAAAACGATGTGTACATCTCATACAAGTCTCGATTTAGGGAAGCCTTCTTATTGTTTCGTTGTTTCCTTCAAATTGTCAAAGAAAGAGGTGATTAGGAGTCATATTACTTCGTTCTAGTTTGATTAGCATCTAAAGGAGCAATATCATCACTATCGCGTTGGAAACGATGTGTACATCTCACACAAGTCTTGATTTAGGGAGACCTTCTTATTGTTTCGTTAGTTTCCTTCAAATTGTCAAAGAAAGAGGTGATTAGGAGTCATATTACTTCGTTCTAGTTTGATTAGCATCTAAAGGAGCAAATCTCATCACTATCGCGTTCAAAACGATGTGTACATCTCACACAAGTCTCGATTTAGGGAAGCCTTCTTATTGGTTCGTTAGTTCCTTCAAATTGTTAAAGAAAGAGGTGATTAGGAGTCATATTACTTCGTTCTAGTTTGATTAGCATCTAAAGGAGCAATCTCATCACTATCGCGTTCAAAACGATGTGTACATCTCTCACAAGTCTCGATTTAGGGAAGCCTTCTTATTGGTTCGTTAGTTCCTTCAAATTGTCACAGAAAGAGTTGATTAGGAGTCATATTACTTCGTTCTAGTTTGATTAGCATCTAAAGGAGCAATCTCATCACTATCGCATTCAAAACGATGTGTACATCTCTCACAAGTCTCGATTTAGGGAAGCCTTCTTATTGGTTCGTTAGTTCCTTCAAATTGTCAAAGAAAGAGGTGATTAGGAGTCATATTACTTCGTTCTAGTTTGATTAGCATCTAAAGGAGCAATATCATCACTATCGCGTTCAAAACGATGTGTACATCTCACACAAGTCTTGATTTAGGGAGACCTTCTTATTGGTTCATTAGTTACTTCAAATTGTCAAAGAAAGAGGTGATTAGGAGTCATATTACTTCGTTCTAGTTTGATTAGCATCTAAAGGAGCAATCTCATCACTATCGCGTTCAAAACGATGTGTACATCTCACACAAGTCTCGATTTAGGGAAGCCTTCTTATTGTTTCGTTAGTTCCTTCAAATTGTCAAAGAAAGAGGTGATTAGGAGTCATATTACTTCGTTCTAGTTTGATTAGCATCTAAAGGAGCAATCTCATCACTATCGCGTTCAAAACGATGTGTACATCTTATACAAGTCTCGATTTAGGGAAGCCTTCTTATTGTTTCGTTAGTTCCTTCAAATTGTCAAAGAAAGAGGTGATTAGGAGTCATATTACTTCGTTCTAGTTTGATTAGCATCTAAAGGAGCAATCTCATCACTATCGCGTTCAAAACGATGTGTACATCTCTTACAAGTCTCGATTTAGGGAAGCCTTCTTATTGTTTCGTTAGTTTCCTTCAAATTGTCAAAGAAAGAGGTGATTAGGAGTCATATTACTTCGTTCTAGTTTGATTAGCATCTAAAGGAGCAATCTCATCACTATCGCGTTCAAAACGATGTGTACATCTCACACAAGTCTCGATTTAGGAAAGCCTTCTTATTGGTTCGTTAGTTCCTTCAAATTGTCAAATAAAGAGGTGATTAGGAGTCATATTACTTCGTTCTAGTTTGATTAGCATCTAAAGGAGCAATCTCATCACTATCGCGTTCAAAACGATGTGTACATCTCACGCAAGTCTCGATTTAGGGAAGCCTTCTTATTGGTTCGTTAGTTCCTTCAAATTGTTTAAAGAAAGAGGTGATTCGGAGTCATATTACTTCGTTCTAGTTTGATTAGCATCTAAAACAGCAATCTCATCACTATCGCGTTCAAAACGATGTGTACATCTCACACAAGTCTGGATTTAGGGAGGCCTTCTTATTGTTTCGTTAGTTTCCTTCAAATTGTCAAAGAAAGAGGTGATTAGGAGTCATATTACTTCGTTCTAGTTTGATTAGCATCTAAAGGAGCAATCTCATCACTATCGCGTTCAAAACGATGTGTACATCTCTCACAAGTCTCGATTTAGGGAAGCCTTCTTATTGTTTCGTTAGTTCCTTCAAATTGTCAAAGAAATAGGTGATTAGGAGTCATATTACTTCGTTCTAGTTTGATTAGCATCTAAAGGAGCAATCTCATTACTATCGCATTCAAAACGATGTGTACATCTCACACAAGTCTCGATTTAGGGAGACCTTCTTATTGTTTCGTTAGTTTCCTTCAAATTGTCAAAGAAAGAGGTGATTAGGAGTCATATTACTTCGTTCTAGTTTGATTAGCATCTAAAGGAGCAATCTCATCACTATCGCGTTCAAAACGATGTGTACATCTCATATAAGTCTCGATTTAGGGAAGCCTTCTTATAGTTTCGTTAGTTCCTTCAATTGTCAAAGAAAGAGGTGATTAGGAGTCATATTACTTCGTTCTAGTTTGATTAGCATCTAAAGGAGCAATCTCATCACTATCGCGTTCAAAACGATGTGTACATCTCTCACAAGTCTCGATTTAGGGAAGCCTTCTTATTGGTTCGTTAGTTTCCTTCAAATTGTCAAAGAAAGAGGTGATTAGGAGTCATATTACTTCGTTCTAGTTTGATTAGCATCTAAAGGAGCAATCTCATCACTATCGCATTCAAAACGATGTGTACATCTCTCACAAGTCTCGATTTAGGGAAGCCTTCTTATTGGTTCGTTAGTTTCCTTCAAATTGTCAAAGAAAGAGGTGATTAGGAGTCATATTACTTCGTTCTAGTTTGATTAGCATCTAAAGGAGCAATCTCATCACTATCGCGTTCAAAACGATGTGTACATCTCACACAAGTCTTGATTTAGGGAGACCTTCTTATTGGTTCATTAGTTCCTTCAAATTGTCAAAGAAAGAGGTGATTATGAGTCAGATTACTGTGTTCTAGTTTGATTAGCATCTAAAGGAGCAATCTCATCACTATCGCGTTCAAAACGATGTGTACATCTCACACAAGTCTGGATTTAGGGAGGCCTTCTTATTGTTTCGTTAGTTCCTTCAAATTGTCAAAGAAAGAGGTGATTAGGAGTCATATTACTTCGTTCTAGTTTTATTAGCACCTAAAGGAGCAATCTCATCACTATCGCATTCAAAACTATGTGTACATCTCACATAAGTCTCGATTTAGGGAAGGCTTCTTATTGTTTCGTTAGTTTCCTTCAAATTGTCAAAGAAAGAGGTGATTAGGAGTCATATTACTTCGTTCTAGTTTGATTAGCAGCTAAAGGAGCAATCTCATCACTATCGCGTTCAAAACGATGTGTACATCTCATACAAGTCTCGATTTAGGGAAGCCTTCTTATTGTTTCGTTAGTTCCTTCAAATTGTCAAAGAAAGAGGTGATTAGGAGTCATATTACTTCGTTCTAGTTTGATTAGCATCTAAAGGAGCAATCTCATCACTATCGCGTTCAAAACGAAGTGTACATCTCACACAAGTCTCGATTTAGGGAAGCCTTCTTATTGTTTCGTTAGTTTCCTTCAAATTGTCAAAGAAAGAGGTGATTAGGAGTCATATTACTTCGTTCTAGTTTGATTAGCATCTAAAGGAGCAATCTCATCACTATCGCGTTCAAAACGATGTGTACATCTCTCACAAGTCTCGATTTAGGGAAGCCTTCTTATTGTTTCGTTAGTTTCCTTCAAATTGTCAAAGAAAGAGGTGATTAGGAGTCATATTACTTCGTTCTAGTTTGATTAGCATCTAAAGGAGCAATCTCATCACTATCGCGTTCAAAACGATGTGTACATCTCTCACAAGTCTCGATTTAGGGAAGCCTTCTTATTGGTTCGTTAGTTCCTTCAAATTGTCACAGAAAGAGGTGATTAGGAGTCATATTACTTCGTTCTAGTTTGATTAGCATCTAAAGGAGCAATCTCATCACTATCGCATTCAAAACGATGTGTACATCTCTCACAAGTCTCGATTTAGGGAAGCCTTCTTATTGGTTCGTTAGTTCCTTCAAATTGTCAAAGAAAGAGGTGATTAGGAGTCATATTACTTCGTTCTAGTTTGATTAGCATCTAAAGGAGCAATCTCATCACTATCGCGTTCAAAACGATGTGTACATCTCACACAAGTCTCGATTTAGGGAGACCTTCTTATTGTTTCGTTAGTTCCTTCAAATTGTCAAAGAAAGAGGTGATTAGGAGTCATATTACTTCGTTCTAGTTTGATTAGCATCTAAAGGAGCAATCTCATCACTATCGCGTTCAAAACGATGTGTACATCTTATACAAGTCTCGATTTAGGGAAGCCTTCTTATTGTTTCGTTAGTTCCTTCAAATTGTCAAAGAAAGAGGTGATTAGGAGTCATATTACTTCGTTCTAGTTTGATTAGCATCTAAAGGAGCAATCTCATCACTATCGCGTTCAAAACGATGTGTACATCTCATACAAGTCTCGATTTAGGGAAGCCTTCTTATTGTTTCGTTAGTTCCTTCAAATTGTCAAAGAAAGAGGTGATTAGGAGTCATATTACTTCGTTCTAGTTTGATTAGCATCTAAAGGAGCAATCTCATCACTATCGCATTCAAAACGATGTGTACATCTCATACAAGTCTCGATTTAGGGAAGCCTTCTTATTGTTTCGTTAGTTCCTTCAAATTGTCAAAGAAAGAGGTGATTAGGAGTCATATTACTTCGTTCTAGTTTGATTAGCATCTAAAGGAGCAATCTCATCACTATCGCGTTCAAAACGATGTGTACATCTCACACAAGTCTCGATTTAGGGAAGCCTTCTTATTGTTTCGTTAGTTTCCTTCAAATTGTCAAAGAAAGAGGTGATTAGGAGTCATATTACTTCGTTCTAGTTTGATTAGCATCTAAAGGAGCAATCTCATCACTATCGCGTTCAAAACGATGTGTACATCTCACACAAGTCTCGATTTAGGGAAGCCTTCTTATTGTTTCGTTAGTTTCCTTCAAATTGTCAAAGAAAGAGGTGATTAGGAGTCATATTACTTCGTTCTAGTTTGATTAGCATCTAAAGGAGCAATCTCATCACTATCGCGTTCAAAACGATGTGTACATCTTTTACAAGTCTCGATTTAGGGAAGCCTTCTTATTGGTTCGTTAGTTCCTTCAAATTGTCAAAGAAAGAGGTGATTAGGAGTCATATTACTTCGTTCTAGTTTGATTAGCATCTAAAGGAGCAATCTCATCACTATCGCGTTCAAAACGATGTGTACATCTCAAACAAGTCTCGATTTAGGGAAGCCTTCTTATTGTTTCGTTAGTTTCCTTCAAATTGTCAAAGAAAGAGGTGATTAGGAGTCATATTACTTCGTTCTAGTTTGATTAGCATCTAAAGGAGCAATATCATCACTATCGCGTTCAAAACGATGTGTACATCTCTCACAAGTCTCGATTTAGGGAAGCCTTCTTATTGGTTCGTTAGTTCCTTCAAATTGTCAAAGAAAAGAGGTGATTAGGAGTCATATTACTTCGTTCTAGTTTGATTAGCATCTAAAGGAGCAATCTCATCACTATCGCGTTCAAAACGATGTGTACATCTCTCACAAGTCTCGATTTAGGGAAGCCTTCTTATTGGTTCGTTAGTTCCTTCAAATTGTCAAAGAAAGAGGTGATTAGGAGTCATATTACTTCGTTCTAGTTTGATTAGCATCTAAAGGAGCAATCTCATCACTATCGCGTTCAAAACGATGTGTACATCTCTCACAAGTCTCGATTTAGGGAAGCCTTCTTATTGTTTCGTTAGTTTCCTTCAAATTGTCAAAGAAAGAGGTGATTAGGAGTCATATTACTTCGTTCTAGTTTGATTAGCATCTAAAGGAGCAATCTCATCACTATCGCGTTCAAAACGATGTGTACATCTCACAAGTCTCGATTTAGGGAAGCCTTCTTATTGGTTCGTTAGTTCCTTCAAATTGTCAAAGAAAGAGGTGATTAGGAGTCATATTACTTCGTTCTAGTTTGATTAGCATCTAAAGGAGCAATCTCATCACTATCGCATTCAAAACGATGTGTACATCTCTTACAAGTCTCGATTTAGGGAAGCCTTCTTATTGTTTCGTTAGTTCCTTCAAATTGTCAAAGAAAGAGGTGATTAGGAGTCATATTACTTCGTTCTAGTTTGATTAGCATCTAAAGGAGCAATCTCATCACTATCGCGTTCAAAACGATGTGTACATCTCACACAAGTCTCGATTTAGGGAGACCTTCTTATTGCTTCGTTAGTTTCCTTCAAATTGTCAAAGAAAGAGGTGATTAGGAGTCATATTACTTCGTTCTAGTTTGATTAGCATCTAAAGGAGCAATCTCATCACTATCGCGTTCAAAACGATGTGTACATCTCACACAAGTCTCGATTTAGGGAGACCTTCTTATTGTTTCGTTAGTTTCCTTCAAATTGTCAAAGAAAGAGGTGATTAGGAGTCATATTACTTCGTTCTAGTTTGATTAGCATCTAAAGGAGCAATCTCATCACTATCGCGTTCAAAACGATGTGTACATCTCACACAAGTCTTGATTTAGGGAGACCTTCTTATTGTTTCGTTAGTTCCTTCAAATTGTCAAAGAAAGAGGTGATTAGGAGTCATATTACTTCGTTCTAGTTTGATTAGCATCTAAAGGAGCAATCTCATCACTATCGCGTTCAAAACGATGTGTACATCTCACACAAGTCTTGATTTAGGGAGACCTTCTTATTGTTTCGTTAGTTCCTTCAAATTGTCAAAGAAAGAGGTGATTAGGAGTCATATTACTTCGTTCTAGTTTGATTAGCATCTAAAGGAGCAATCTCATCACTATCGCGTTCAAAACGATGTGTACATCTCACACAAGTCTCGATTTAGGGAGACCTTCTTATTGTTTCGTTAGTTCCTTCAAATTGTCAAAGAAAGAGGTGATTAGGAGTCATATTACTTCGTTCTAGTTTGATTAGCATCTAAAGGAGCAATCTCATCACTATCGCGTTCAAATTCAAAACGATGTGTACATCTCTCACAAGTCTCGATTTAGGGAAGCCTTCTTATTGTTTCGTTAGTTCCTTCAAATTGTCAAAGAAAGAGGTGATTAGGAGTCATATTACTTCGTTCTAGTTTGATTAGCATCTAAAGGAGCAATCTCATCACTATCGCGTTCAAAACGATGTGTACATCTCTCACAAGTCTCGATTTAGGGAAGCCTTCTTATTGGTTCGTTAGTTCCTTCAAATTGTCAAAGAAAGAGGTGATTAGGAGTCATATTACTTCGTTCTAGTTTGATTAGCATCTAAAGGAGCAATCTCATCACTATCGCGTTCAAAACGATGTGTACATCTCATACAAGTCTCGATTTAGGGAAGCCTTCTTATTGTTTCGTTAGTTTCCTTCAAATTGTCAAAGAAAGAGGTGATTAGGAGTCATATTACTTCGTTCTAGTTTGATTAGCATCTAAAGGAGCAATCTCATCACTATCGCGTTCAAAACGATGTGTACATCTCTCACAAGTCTCGATTTAGGGAAGCCTTCTTATTGGTTCGTTAGTTCCTTCAAATTGTCAAAGAAAGAGGTGATTAGGAGTCATATTACTTCGTTCTAGTTTGATTAGCATCTAAAGGAGCAATCTCATCACTATCGCATTCAAAACGATGTGTACATCTCACACAAGTCTCGATTTAGGGAAGCCTTCTTATTGTTTCGTTAGTTTCCTTCAAATTGTCAAAGAAAGAGGTGATTAGGAGTCATATTACTTCGTTCTAGTTTGATTAGCATCTAAAGGAGCAATCTCATCACTATCGCGTTCAAAACGATGTGTACATCTCTCACAAGTCTCGATTTAGGGAAGCCTTCTTTATTGGTTCGTTCGTTTCCTTCAAATTGTCAAAGAAAGAGGTGATTAGGAGTCATATTACTTCGTTCTAGTTTGATTAGCATCTAAAGGAGCAATCTCATCACTATCGCGTTCAAAACGATGTGTACATCTCATACAAGTCTCGATTTAGGGAAGCCTTCTTATTGTTTCGTTAGTTTCCTTCAAATTGTCAAAGAAAGAGGTGATTAGGAGTCATATTACTTCGTTCTAGTTTGATTAGCATCTAAAGGAGCAATCTCATCACTATCGCGTTCAAAACGATGTGTACATCTCTCACAAGTCTCGATTTAGGGAAGCCTTCTTATTGGTTCGTTAGTTCCTTCAAATTGTCAAAGAAAGAGGTGATTAGGAGTCATATTACTTCGTTCTAGTTTGATTAGCATCTAAAGGAGCAATCTCATCACTATCGCGTTCAAAACGATGTGTACATCTCATACAAGTCTCGATTTAGGGAAGCCTTCTTATTGTTTCGTTAGTTTCCTTCAAATTGTCAAAGAAAGAGGTGATTAGGAGTCATATTACTTCGTTCTAGTTTGATTAGCATCTAAAGGAGCAATCTCATCACTATCGCGTTCAAAACGATGTGTACATCTCTCACAAGTCTCGATTTAGGGAAGCCTTCTTATTGGTTCGTTAGTTCCTTCAAATTGTCAAAGAAAGAGGTGATTAGGAGTCATATTACTTCGTTCTAGTTTGATTAGCATCTAAAGGAGCAATATCATCACTATCGCGTTCAAAACGATGTGTACATCTCACACAAGTCTCGATTTAGGGAAGCCTTCTTATTGTTTCGTTAGTTTCCTTCAAATTGTCAAAGAAAGAGGTGATTAGGAGTCATATTACTTCGTTCTAGTTTGATTAGCATCTAAAGGAGCAATCTCATCACTATCGCGTTCAAAACGATGTGTACATCTCACACAAGTCTCGATTTAGGGAGACCTTCTTATTGTTTCGTTAGTTTCCTTCAAATTGTCAAAGAAAGAGGTGATTAGGAGTCATATTACTTCGTTCTAGTTTGATTAGCATCTAAAGGAGCAATCTCATCACTATCGCGTTCAAAACGATGTGTACATCTCATACAAGTCTCGATTTAGGGAAGCCTTCTTATTGTTTCGTTAGTTCCTTCAAATTGTCAAAGAAAGAGGTGATTAGGAGTCATATTACTTCGTTCTAGTTTGATTAGCATCTAAAGGAGCAATCTCATCACTATCGCGTTCAAAACGATGTGTACATCTCTCACAAGTCTCGATTTAGGGAAGCCTTCTTATTGGTTCGTTAGTTCCTTCAAATTGTCAAAGAAAGAGGTGATTAGGAGTCATATTACTTCGTTCTAGTTTGATTAGCATCTAAAGGAGCAATCTCATCACTATCGCATTCAAAACGATGTGTACATCTCACACAAGTCTCGATTTAGGGAGACCTTCTTATTGTTTCGTTAGTTTCCTTCAAATTGTCAAAGAAAGAGGTGATTAGGAGTCATATTACTTCGTTCTAGTTTGATTAGCATCTAAAGGAGCAATCTCATCACTATCGCGTTCAAAACGATGTGTACATCTCACACAAGTCTTGATTTAGGGAGACATTCTTATTGGTTCATTAGTTCCTTCAAATTGTCAAAAAAAAGAGGTGATTAGGAGTTATATTACTTCGTTCTAGTTTGATTAGCATCTAAAGGAGAAATCTCATCACTATCGCGTTCAAAACGATGTGTACATCTCACACAAGTCTTGATTTAGGGAGACCTTCTTATTGGTTCATTAGTTCCTTCAAATTGTCAAAGAAAGAGGTGATTAGGAGTCATATTACTTCGTTCTAGTTTGATTAGCATCTAAAGGAGCAATCTCATCACTATCGCGTTCAATAAGATGGGTACATCTCATACAAGTCTTCGATTTAGGGAAGCTTCTTATTGTTTCGTTTAGTTCCTTCAAATTGTCAAAGAAAGAGTTGATTATGAGGAATATTACTTCGTTCTAGTTTGATTAGCATCTAAAGGAGCAATCTCATCACTATCGCGTTCAAAACGATGTGTACATCTCTCACAAGTCTCGATTTAGGGAAGCCTTCTTATTGTTTCGTTAGTTCCTTCAAATTGTCAAAGAAAGAGGTGATTAGGAGTCATATTACTTCGTTCTAGTTTGATTAGCATCTAAAGGAGCAATCTCATCACTATCGCGTTCAAAACGATGTGTACATCTCTCACAAGTCTCGATTTAGGGAAGCCTTCTTATTGGTTCGTTAGTTCCTTCAAATTGTCAAAGAAAGAGGTGATTAGGAGTCATATTACTTCGTTCTAGTTTGATTAGCATCTAAAGGAGCAATCTCATCACTATCGCATTCAAAACGATGTGTACATCTCATACAAGTCTCGATTTAGGGAAGCCTTCTTATTGGTTCGTTAGTTCCTTCAAATTGTCACAGAAAGAGGTGATTAGGAGTCATATTACTTCGTTCTAGTTTGATTAGCATCTAAAGGAGCAATATTATTACTATGACGTTCAAAACGATGTGTACATCTCACACAAGTCTTGATTTAGGGAGACCTTCTTATTGGTTCATTAGTTCCTTCAAATTGTCAAAGAAAGAGGTGATTAGGAGTCATATTACTTCGTTCTAGTTTGATTAGCATTTAAAGGAGCAATTTTATTACTATGACGTTCAAAACGATGTGTAAATCTCACACAAGTCTTGATTTAGGGAGACCTTCTTATTGGTTCATTAGTTCCTTCAAATTGTCAAAGAAAGAGGTGATTAGTAGTCATTCTGCAGGGTGAGGCGACGGGTGGAAAGTGCAAACTCCAGGCCGGAAGGATGTCCATCGGTGAACCCCACAGCCAGATGCTCCGAGAGATAGGGAGTCCAGACGACCTCCGCAGCAGTGATCAGCTCCAGCTGAATGCGGCAATGGGCAAAGCTGCCCGACACTGGGACCTCCTCTAAAGTGCTGTGATGCCATCGCCGACCCCGGGGATAAGTGTCCGGGCCAAGGGTGGTGACAGGCCTCAAGCATGGAAAACGCTCGTAAGCCCAGAACTGTGAACGGAAACAAGGCAGGGCGTGAATAACTATTAAAATGCAAAAAAGAGAAATGGAATAAAGATAAGTGCAATAAATCAAAAGGAGGAGAAGACTCACCAACAGAAAGTGGTAGAAACCGAGCCAGGCATCGGTCTGTCCCTCTGAGGCGTAGACGCAGACCGTGGAGGAAATAAGCGAAAGGTGAACGACCCCCAGTCGTAGTCACCAATCGGTCTACATCTCGAACAGCCCCTACGACGCTGAAGTGGATGGTAGATGAGTTGTTCCCTAGGAAACAACCCCTCATGATAGTCAGGAACAAGCGTCACGTAGCAGGATGTCACGAGTGCCCTGATCCGCTGGGATAGGCTGTGCGTATAAACCTCCGACAGCATCAACAGCTAATGCTCCGGACCGGATACTGTGGGCCTTGAAGACCCGGTCATCGGCAGCAAAGCCCAAAAGAGCGCGGACCTCTGCTGGAGTAATATCGAGGTCCAGGGGGACACGGGACCCGGTGAACTCGATCCCCGTGATATACCGCCAATCCCAAGGGGTCAGCACGACCTCACAGTCCAGAAGATGAAGGGACTGGGTCTGATGAAACCACCTCTCGGACAAAGCCCGCTATAACCCCAGGGGCACTGGCGGGGAATGATGGTGAAGAAGTGGCGAAAACCCCAGGAGTCCACCACCGCGCGGTAATCATTGTGCAAGGCCGCGTAAAGGGAGTAAATGTTGAACCAGTTACCCCTCGGCTGGGTAAACTCAGGCACCTGTGAAAATCACCAATGGGTCAGTCCAGATAGAACAGAAATTGAGGAATTGAGAGCAAATTCAAGGCAGAATTAAATATACCTCATTAGCAACAAGGGATGCCGAGGGATGACGGCTGAGATCCCGACCCAATAGGTCGGGTATCTGGACAGAAGCCCCAGATAAAGCGCGATGAGGAGGGGGAGCCGGTGTGCTGGGAGGACGGCTCCACCGCAACCTCCGGAGGAACGACCTCCTCAGCGACCGGGATGATTCAGGACGGATGACAGCCCTCCGTCAAGCGACGAGCCTGACGGGTCCGAGGAGGAACTGGGGCAGGTGCAGCCCTACGACGTCGAACACCCGAGTCCGAGAGGCAGAAGAGCTAGTGGGCGCATCAGAATCCATAGCTGGGATAGAACAGACGAAAAGGAAGGTAAGTTCCCTTTAAAAATTATGCAATGAATATTCTAAATTCCTATCCTAATCATATAATTAATGCAGCATGATGCATATAAAAAAAAAAAAAAAAAAAAAAAAAAATTCGGCAGAGTTCCGTCTATAAAATGGACATCCCATGCATATCCAAGCATGTTTTTTTTTTCAAAGAACCCAAGCCACAACAGATCATATTGCATTCATATGTGTAAATGAAGCATGAAAAGTGCCATAAATGCATGATTTTCTTTCAAAAAGGAGCAAACATATACGTGGGACCGCCTCATGAACATAGAATAGGTCTCACACAGTTAATACATAGCATGTATATATGATAGTACATTGCATAGCATTTTAAAGCATACATTTTGTCTCTAAACATGCAAATAGTCAAATGTATAGCAAAACATTGACGAAATTGAAAAGTGACCGGTCAAAGTGTTACCTGTAGCGCGTAGATCAATCTATGTGAGTTGGAGGTTGAAAGTGACAGATCTGGAGGAGGCGCGCTGGCTATAAAACCCGATCATGGCCGCAGATGTATCTGCGGCTGGCCGCAGATCAATCTGCGGCTGGCCGCAGATCCATCTGCGGCTGGCCCTGGTGGGTTCTACCTTGCTCCCTTGCAGCCCTTTGACGTATTGAGTGGAAGGATCACGAGATGGGTGACCGGCGACGATACCCGGCCCCGACGAGACGATCGACCGGCGACGATAACCGGCGATCACGAGAAGGATGTCCGGCGACGAAAACCGGCTCCGACAAGATAACCAACCGGCGACGATAACCGGGGGTTACATGATGGGTGACCGGCGACGATACCCGGCCCCGACGAGACGATTCGACCGGCGACGATAACGGCGATCACGAGAAGGATGTCCGGCGACAAAAACCGGCTCCGTAAATATAACCACCCGGCGACGATAACCGGGGGTTACATGATGGGTGACCGGCGACGATACCCGGCCCCGACGAGACGAGATTCGACCGGCGACGATAAGCGGCGATCACGAGAAGGATGTCCAGGCGACGAAAACCTGGCTCCGACAGGATAAACCAACCGGCGACGATAACCGGGGGTTACATGATGGGTGACCGGCGACGATTACCCGGCCCCGACGAGAGACGATTTCGACCGGCGACGATTAGCGGCGATCACGAGAAGGATGTCGGCGTACGAAAACCGGCTCGACAAGATAACCAACCTGGCGACGATAACCGGGGGTTACATGATGGGTGACCGGCGACGATACCCGGCCCCGACAAGACGACCGACCGGCGACGATAACCGGCGATCACGAGGAAGGATGTCTGGCGACGAAAACCGGCTCCGACAGGATAACCAACCGGCGACGATAACCGGGGGTTACGAGATGGGTGTCGGCGACGAAAACCGGCCCCGACAAGATGACCAACCGGCGACGATAACCGGGGGTTACGCGATGGGGTGACCGGCGACGATACCCGGCCCCGACGAGACGATCGAACCGACGACGATAACCGGCGATCGCGAGATGGATGTCCGGCGACGACACCCGGCCCCGAACGAGGTGATAGATTGGAAGAGTGAACCTAACGACCAACAAATACGGTCAAAGGGTTGATGCATTGGCACTCTTTCGAATGTTTTGCATGCGTTACATCTCGTGTTGTATCATAAACTACATGTGTTGCATCATGTGTGTATCATATCTGTGCAGTGTCATTCAGACATCGGGTGTCTGTTTCTTTATCCTGTTCATTTCATTTAACATTTCATAAACATGATAAAGAGGGGCAGCTGTAGACACCCAAATTTTGCACTTCGTATGCTAACCTTGACAGGAGGGCAAAATCGTCAATTGAACCCGCCTGCGGGAGCAAAAGAATCGGCATGAGTGCGAAGACTGGACGCCGTCGCGACAAGTTGCAGTCAAAAATCAACGTGACAATAAAGCCATCTGAAATGAACATCTCCGAATAATGTGTCACGTCCCGCAGTAATTATCGGAATGCAAAATACAGGCATTACGGATAAAACTGACAGCGCGACGCAAGAATCGAGGTGCGGTGCGGGAACCAAGAAGAATTAAATAATCAAAGTGGCTGGCGTGCTGGGTGGAAGGCAGGCGGCCAGCCAGCCGCAGATCAATCTGCGGCTGGCTCTGGCCAGCCTATAACAACTCATTTCAGCATACAGGGAGCGGGAGAGAGGAGGATTTCAGCAGATCCGAGAAGAAGAAAAATACAGCAGTAAGAAGTTCAAAAATTGAGGAAGAAATAGCATAGATTTGCAACAAAAATAGGAGTGAAAGAGAGGAAAAAGGAGAGGAATAATACTCTTGTGAATTAATTGTATCACATATATCTTTTCTTCTATCCGAATAGACAAATTGACATTCATTTGGATTTCATTTGCAAGGTGAAAATCTCCTTATTTTTTGCAATTTCTATCACATCATTTGGTCAAATTAAATGTAGTTTTCATGTAATTTATGATGGAACAATGAATTAGGGATTATTGGTGAGGGTTCCATCGGAAAAAAATTCTTCCTAATAACCCAATGATATTTTATTCGTTGATTTTTTTTTTATTTTTGTTTTACGATGTTATATTTGGCATAGTTGTCTTTTAGATCGATATTCTAGGATGTCTTGGTATTGTTAGATTATCCGTGTTGGTTATTTCTTGTAACATCCGATTGTGGGTGTGTGGAAATTTGGTTGTGAGCCCAGGAAAGCGACCCCGTGGTCCAAATCCGATGATGGACGTTTTTTTATGTAAATAGTAAGAATGATGTAGCTTCCGTAGTAAATTTGTAATCGTCGGGCCTTAAAACGACGCTAAGGCGAGAATCGTGTTTAAGGCCCCGTAATAGTGAAAGTATGTGATTGTGGGCGTTCGAGGTTATTTTGATGGCTTACATGCCCATGAATAGCCCCGACGCATGTTTATGCTCGATTTGATTTATGAGACGAAATTGATTTCAAAGCTAAATGATAAGATTTTCATAAAATCAATCAAACTAGGCTATTAGCATCACGAGGTTAATAAATGGGAAGTGCTAATTGTAATATCCTGAATATTTATAGAACCTATAAATATGATATTAAATGACTAAAGTTGATTGTTAAATAATTTTGAGGACAAAATTCTTATAAGGAGGAGAGAATGTAATATCCTGAATATTTATAGAACTTATAAATAAAATATTGAATGACTAAAGTTTTTTTTTCTTTTGTAAAGTTAATTTCGAGGACGAAATTCTTGTAAGTTGGGTAGAATGTAATATCCCAAAAATTTCAAATGTGATCTGACAAGATCTAATAAATATTGTCAATTTAAAACCTAAGAATAACTGCTCAAGTATACGTTGAGCTATCTAAAAGACTAAAAATGATTCGTAGATTCGTATACAATTAGAGGTTAGAACTATAACCTAAGTTATGTGCTATATGAATAAATAAGCTTGTATTGAACTTCAAATGTGTTATATGCTTTCTGCTATGTGTAGTATTTTGTGTTTTGGTTTAAGTAGTTAACCTTAACACTTATTAAAATTAAGAAGTTAATTTTTAGGCTAAAACCTAAATTGGAAAAAAGGTTAAAACTTAAACCCTAAACCCTAAGGGATAAACCCTAAAAATAACCTAGGTTTCCTAGCGAAATGTGTACGTCGTAATAACATTATGTTTTAAAATTTACCGATAATACGATGTGAAGATACATATTATCCAATAAAAGTTTTTCTCGAAAAACGTGTAAATTACTATTCACGATAATAAGACAAAATAGGGAAAAAGACAAAAAAAAATATTTTTGTTACTTTTTGATCGTACTAACCATTTTCTGGGAAATAGTCGTTGAAAAACACTATTCACCCAAAAACGCTTTTGCGTCTTTTCAATTTTTCGAAGAATACGCGAATGTTTAATATTACGGAGAAAGATGGAATATCCAATAAAATTAGAAAACAAAAAACGTAGTTTTTCGACTGTGGGATGAATTATAGAAGTTAAAAACGAAGAGTGCAAGAATAAATACGAGTATAATACGAAATATTATACGATAGAATATGAGATTAATACGAGGTATAATACGCGTGAAATACGATGTAGATACGAATAAATAAACTAAGAATCCATGTGAACTTGAATCGACCAATCAGATGCAAGCATGATGTAATCATGACGTCATCTTCAAAGTAGCACAAAGATGATGTCATCATGATGTCATCTTCAAAGTAGCACAAAGATGATGTCATCATGATGTCGTGGATTAATGCGAAAAAACTATTATGCCCTAACTTAGGAAATCCTAATAAATAGCAGCCCATCCCATCTTCATTTCTCACCAATTCACAAAATCAAAGAGCAAAATTACTCTCTAGATATATTTCAAGTATTGATAGTTGCCAATAAATAGTTAAAACTTCCAATTTCAAAAGGTAATCATCTTAGTAGTTATAATGTTCGATTTCAATTCGTAGTTATAACTAATTATACATTTTACTAGTAGTTATAATGTCAAAAATTCATTTTATAGCTAGTATAGTATATATCATGATCACTGGTAGTTATAATGTCTAAATCATTACAACTATAGTGAAGAAATGATCAAATCGTAAGTAGTTATCATGTTCAAAAATCTTCAAAGTGTTCTTCGTGTTCTTTGTGTGTTCTTCGTGTGTGTGTTCTTGAGTAAAAGTCATAAATCTAATATAAGTAGGTTTATGATTTTGGTATTTTTATGTTATGAAGTGTTATTGAGTCTTAGAACATGTTATCTTAACAAATTAATGCTAGTGGTACCATGTTTCACATGGTTAACCCAAGATATTTTGATCAAAGTAGACTCATAGACCCTTCTGCCCATTTTCCGAAATTTTAAAGTCCGAATCTGCTTCTGTAATATAAAGAAATTTGTAGAGGGGAAATTCTAATGAATTTAGACTCAAGAATCACCCAAAAATGTTTTGAAACGAAGAAGTTATGACAGTTTCCGTAAAGGACGTCAAAGCTAAAAATTTATTAGAGGCTCTCGGGTTTAAGGACTAAAAAATGAATTTTTGAGCTAGGGTGTTATGGAGCCTATAACACCTATGAAAATAGTTAAGTTAAGTTATTATATGACATATGAAGTAATATAATACGATGAATCTAACCGTTTATGCACTAAATGATTGTGTAGGGTTATTTTAACAAGTTTGAGTTTAGTGTTTATTATCCTAAACACCAAGGCAAGTCTTCTAACTCTTATTTGATTATATGCAAGTTCTAATCCTTTATGTGTTATTGTGCAAGTCTTTTCTAAACCTTGCTTATATTGTTATGTGTAATTATTATTATGTGCAATTGTGATTATGTGCAACTGTTATAAGTTGTTTATATGATTAACTGTTGAATGTTAATTGATTATGAAATGAAATATCTGTCAAGTCTAAGCATGTTAAAATTTATATGAAAGCATAAAACTGTTTTATGTGATATTAGTTAGACTTGCTGAGCCGTCGTGCTCATTCTTGCGAATAAAACTTTTATTTGCAGTTATGAAGAACGTTAAGAAGATCATGGAACGTAAAATAGGAAAGCATAGGCTAGTTTTCATGATTATTTAATTGTTGTATTGTTTATAGTCATAATGACTTTTGCAATACGAACAAACAAACATATAACTGAATATTATATCAATATTACCAGTTTATTGTTATCGAACGTTGTTATGTCTTTAAATTTGATATAACTTAGAATTGTTAAAGAACTATAAATCTGAGTGAGGGTATTGGTAATATGGACTGATCATGTTATGCCTATACTCTGAAATTCAGATAGATAGTAAAACATTAATACAGTATCCATAAGAACTATGCATCTGAATGAGGGTATTTAAATGATATTGAAAGTCCTATAAGCTCTGAGGTTACACTTAATGAGTGCCGGTAAGGTGTCATCTTTACCGGAATGCGCCCATCAGTTCTATGGACAATCTTATCGTTAATACTGTGAATGTCAGATAGATAGGGAATATCGATATGAAATAGATATTCATCGGTTATAAATCTATACATCCAAGTGAGGGTATCCAAACACAGTTGAAGTTCTGCTGAGAACTATTAATTGTTATGGGATACTGTGAACCTTGGATAGATAGAAGTTATATATTATGGAATATTTATAGTTGAATATTATCATTTTTCCGCATTATACTCTGATTAGTAGAAGTCAAGATTTCTATAGTAGTATGTAAAGGTTGTACAAGTCAGCACAAAGTCTCACCGGGCTAAAAGAAGCTAGCAGGTGGAATTTTCGGGGCGTGACATTTTGGTATCAGAGCCCTTGGATTATAGTTCTGAGGTAACGAGTACCTTGGAGTATAATCTGATGGGTGTTAAAATTAAAATGGACTTGTGAAGAGTCCGTAGATAATTAAAAAAAAATATATGAATAAAATCTTAATAACTCTTAATACATAAAACTTTTATGTGAAAGAAAATATATTGAATAAAGATAAACTCTTCCCGAGAATGTCTTGAAAATGAATAGACTCACAAGGAGTTTCTAAAGCAAGTCTACTATTTGTTGAAATGCACTCCGTGCAATAACGCAAGTTTACTTATTTTGTTGAAATGCACTTTGTACAATAACATGTCTTATTTATGAAGTTTTATTGTTATGCAAGTATTGTTTCTTTTGCACCCCGTGCATTAACATGCTTGTTATCTGTTATATATGCAACGTGATAGTGATTATTGAATTTCAATTGAAAAACCATGTGAATATCTGAGTTGAATAACTCTCTTGTATGGGCATGAGTTTAAGATGTGTTAGGAAACCTGATCTAACTCATTGAGGTCATTTGTCGCATTGTAGAGGTATCGTAAGAAGCAGTATACACTGTTGATACAATTGTAGCAGTGGTTGATGTTTTGTGTGAGTGTTGATGAGACGGGGAACTAATTCATTAGTTCCGTGGGTGGGGGAACCACTCCAGTTTACTATAATTGATAATAAATTGAAATCTTGTGTCAAACTATTCCTGATATATATTCTGAGAAGGTGATTCTTTTCTCATATGTATATTTGATAATTAGAGAATATAAATGGCGAGTTCTTAAAACTCATACTTATGGAAAGTTTGTGGACTCAATAATAATCATATGGTATGTTTCTGAACCCCTAAAACACATGGACAGTCTCTGATTAGTTCTTGGACTACATATTGCTAGGATAAGTTCCTAAAACTCATATTTTTATGGAAAGTTCCTAAACACATAATGTATGGTAAGTTTGATGAACTATACCAGAGTATAGGAATATTATAAAATAAGAGCTAATTATTTATAATAGATTGAGCATTGATAGTGCTAAAGATAGATGAAAGTGTTTCATAGTGATTTATTAGAGGAAGTTGAAGTTGATGAAGGAGGAAAAGGGTATTCCAAAATCTTTCTAGCAATGCTAGATCTTCATACGTATATTCGCACTTGGGTGCCTTTGAAAAGGAGTGTTCAATCATTGAACTGAAAAATTTTTGATGCTATGTTATTCATTATGTCTATGCTAAGATTGTTTTGGTACACAGATTTAATGTGAAAAATAAAAATGAATTTTTTCATCAACACCCCATTTTACCTGGTGTGGTATGAAAGATGATGGAATCATCAACGTAATCATGATGCGGTATGATAAAGTCATAATAAAATTTGATTTTCAAAAGTTTTGAATAAATTAAAAAATGAGTCAATGCCAATTGTTTCGGCTAGACCAACCTTGTTATAAACTGAGTGGAAACCAATAATGTTTGGTACAAGATATATACGAGAAATGGAAAAATGCCTTCATGGAAGGCCGTAAAATGGTGATTATATATCGACCAAAATTGTAGGATGATATGTCATACTCCTAGGATGGTAATAAGGTTGATCCCCTTCAAGACATCCAAATCTAAACATATTCCTAAATCTTAAAGATTGACAGGAATGATTGATACGGATCCCGACGGACTGGGCTATCAATCCTCAGTTAAAACGAATGTTTAATTGGATTTGTTACGGATCCCAGGACGGGCTATCAACCATCATTATTTAAAATTAAATTGTGAAATTGTTTGTTGACTTTTGGAAAACATGAAATGTGTGTCAAACCAAAGTGTATTGGTAAAACTTTTGAACTGAGATGAAATTGATTCCCTTGTGGGATGATTTATATGTTCAGTATTGTCTGACATATAGTGCGAACGGGCACAAGTTAGGATGATATGCATACTCCTAGGATGTCGAGGAGGCTGATCCCCTTCAAAATATGCCGAACTAATGAATTTCCTATGTCTATATGACCTATGGGAATGATTACTATGTCCGGTTGAACAGATCAACCTCTGATTTCTAAGTCTTTATGACTGATAGAAACTAGAAAATGTGTGGTTTGACAGACAAAACCCTCAGTATATATATGGAAATATCTTTGAACTACATGTTCATTCAATTTAAACACAGTGTGGAGTATATAACTTGTTAAATGTTTAAACTTTTTAAGCCTTTTATAGCTCATCCTTGCAAATATAATTTCCTTTGCAGAAAGGAAATGTATATAGATAATTGATCACGTGAGAAAAAGATGAAATCAGAAAATTTATATTAAAGACTACGTTAGAGATAATTTCGAGGACGAAATTTCTTTTAAGGAGGAGAGAATGTAATATCCTAAATATTTATAGAACCTATAAATATGATATTAAATGACTAAAGTTGATTGTTTAAATAATTTTGAGGACAAAATTCTTATAAGGAGGAGAGAGAATGTAATATCCTGAATATTTATTAGAACTTATAAATATAATATTGAATGACTAAAGTTTTTTTTCTTTTGTAAAGTTAATTTTTCGAGGACGAAATTCTTGTAAGTTGGGTTAGAATGTAATATCCCAAAAATTTCAAATGTGATCTGACAAGATCTAATAAATATTGTTCAATTTAAAACCTAAGAATAACTGCTCAAGTATACGTTGAGTTATCTAAAAGACTAAAAATGATTCGTAGATTCGTATACAATTAGAGGTTAGAACTATAACCTAAGTTATATGTGCTATATGAAATAAATAAGCTTGTATTGAACTTTCAAATATGTTATATGCTTTCTGCTATGTGTAGTATTTTGTGTTTTGGTTTAAGTAGTTAACCTTAAACACTTATTAAAATTTAAGAAGTTAAATTTTAGGCTAAAACCTAAATTAGAAAAAAGGTTAAAACTTAAACCCTAAACCCTAAGGGATAAACCCTAAAAATAACCTAGGTTTCCTAGCGAAATGTGTACGTCGTAATAACATTATGTTTTAAAATTTACCGATAATACGATGTGAAGATACATATTATCCAATAAAAGTTTTTCTCGAAAAACGTGTAAATTACTATTCACGATAATAAGACAAAATAGAGAAAAAGACAAAAAGAAATATTTTTGTTACTTTTTGATCGTCTAACCATTTTCTGGGAAATAGTCGTCGAAAACACTATTCACCCAAAAACGCTTTTGCGTCTTTTCAATTTTTTGAAGAATACACGAATGTTAATATTACGGAGAAAGATGGAATATCCAATAAAATTAGAAAACGAAAAACGTAGTTTTTCAACTGTGGGATGAATTATAGAAGTTAAAAACGAAGAGTGCAAGAATAAATACGAGTATAATACGAAATATTATACGATAGAATATGAGATTAATACGAGGTATAATACGCGTGAAATACGATGTAGATACGAATAAATAAACTAAGAATCCATGTGAACTTGAATCGACCAATCAGATGCAAGCATGATGTAATCATGACGTCATCTTCAAAGTAGCACAAAGATGATGTCATCATGATGTCATCTTCAAAGTAGCACAAAGATGATGTCATCATGATGTCGTGGATTAATGCGAAAAAACTATTATGCCCTAACTTAGGAAATCCTATAAATAGAAGCCCATCCCATCTTCATTTCTCACCAATTCACAAAATCAAAGAGCAAAATTACTCTCTAGATATATTTCAAGTATTGATAGTTGCCAATAAATAGTTAAAACTTCCAATTTCAAAAGGTAATCATCTTAGTAGTTATAATGTTCGATTTCAATTCGTAGTTATTAACTAATGATACATTTTACTAGTAGTTATAATGTCAAAATTCATTTTATAGCTAGTATAGTATATATCATGATCACTGGTAGTTATAATGTCTAAATCATTACAACTATAGTGAAGAAATGATCAAATCGTAAGTAGTTATCATGTTCAAAATCTTCAAAGTGTTCTTCGTGTTCTTTGTGTTCTTCGTGTGTTCTTGAGTAAAAGTCATAAATCTAATATAAGTAGGTTTATGATTTTGGTATTTTTATGTTATGAAGTGTTTATTGAGTCTTTAGAACATGTTATCTTAACAAATTAATGCTAGTGGTACCATGTTTCACATGGTTTAACCCAAGATATTTTGATCAAAGTAGACTCATAGACCCTTCTGCCCATTTTCCGAAATTTTAAAGTCCGAATCTGCTTCTGTAATATAAAGAAATTTGTAGAGGGGGAAAATTCTAATGAATTTTAGACTCAAGAATCACCCAAAAATGTTTTGAAAACGAAGAAGTTATGACAGTTTCCGTTAAAGGACGTCAAAGCTAAAAAATTTATTAGAGGCTCTCGGGTTTAAGGACTAAAAAATGAATTTTTGAGCTAGGGTGTTATGGAGCCTATAACACCTATGAAAATAGTTAAGTTAAGTTATTATATGACATATGAAGTAATATAATACGATGAATCTAACCGTTTATGCACTAAATGATTGTGTAGGGTTATTTTAACAAGTTTGAGTTTAGTGTTTATTATCCTAAACACCAAGGCAAGTCTTCTAACTCTTATTTGATTATATGCAAGTTCTAATCCTTTATGTGTTATTGTGCAAGTCTTTTCTAAACCTTGCTTATATTGTTATGTGTAATTATTATTATGTGCAATTGTGATTATGTGCAACTGTTATAAGTTGTTTATATGATTAACTGTTGAATGTTAATTGATTATGAAATGAAATATCTGTCAAGTCTAAGCATGTTAAAATTTATATGAAAGCATAAAACTGTTTATGTGATATTAGTTAGACTTGCTGAGCCGTCGTGCTCATTCTTGCGAATAAAACTTTATTTGCAGTTATGAAGAACGTTAAGAAGATCATGGAACGTAAAATAGGAAAGCATAGGCTAGTTTTCATGATTATTTAATTGTTGTATTGTTTATAGTCATAATGACTTTTGCAATACGAACAAACAAACATATAACTGAATATTATATCAATATTACCAGTTTATTGTTATCGAACGTTGTTATGTCTTTAAATTTGATATAACTTAGAATTGTTAAAGAACTATAAATCTGAGTGAGGGTATTGGTAATATGGACTGATCATGTTATGCCTATACTCTGAAATTCAGATAGATAGTAAAACATTAATACAGTATCCATAAGAACTATGCATCTGAATGAGGGTATTTAAATGATATTGAAAGTCCTATAAGCTCTGAGGTTACACTTAATGAGCGCCGGTAAGGTGTCATCTTTACCGGAATGCGCCCCTCAGTTCTATGGACAATCTTATCGTTAATACTGTGAATGTCAGATAGATAGGGAAATATCGATATGAAATAGATATTCATCGGTTATAAATCTATACATCCAAGTGAGGGTATCCAAACACAGTTGAAGTTCTGCTGAGAACTATTAATTGTTATGGGATACTGTGAACCTTGGATAGATAGAAGTTATATATTATGGAATATTTATAGTTGAATATTATCATTTTTCCGCATTATACTCTGATTAGTAGAAGTCAAGATTTCTATAGTAGTATGTAAAGGTTGTACAAGTCAGCACAAAGTCTCACCGGGCTAAAAGAAGCTAGCAGGTGGATTTTCGGGGCGTGACACTAATGAATGTCGATTTCTATTTCAAACAAGAAAGCTAAGGAAAATCGTTTTCAAATATCATAAGGAATGATTTTGTCAAATAATTGACGTTTTATTAAACCGTGGTGCATAGGGTTAAAGAGATTCTAGAAGTTGCCCATCGTTTGAGTTACGAAAGCAACGTATAGATCTCGATTCCTATTTTGACAAAGGTTTAAAAACTCCTGTTTGCCGAAACGACACCTAACGAAAAATCTCATAGTTTTTGACAATTAAAATCAAACCTTTCTTATAAAGAATTAAGCTTTCTCGTATAAATCGAAGGACATTCCGAAGCATTCTCAAATCAAAGCACGATTTTCCCTAAATGATTCTTTCATACAAACTCACCACAACATTCACGTAGGCACACACACACATACGCGCGCACACACATACGCGCATACACACACATTTCATGAATTAAAGGATAGGAGAACATCAAGATTTCGGTAACCGTGTTTCACGGAAGTCGAGGGGTGCCTAACACCTTCCCCTCACTTAAGCAAGCCCCCGAACTCTATGAATCTCGATTCGCAGACCAATTAATTCGGAGTCATACATGAGCCAGCGATTTATAAAAAACGAAAACTCGGATGGGTTGGTACATCCATTTCAAATATACCAACTGGCGACTCTGGTTAATTGGCTCATCATAAAAAACGATCTTTCAAAACCCCGTCGACATGAATGCCAACCTTTTCCAAAAAATCATTAAATCAAAAGGCTAAAATTGGAAAAGACAAAAGAAGTGTCAAACCCGGCGTCGACAGCTGGCGACTCTGCTGGGGATTTTTAGAGGGCTTAAGCCGCTTTCAAATCTTGATGCTTTCTTATTTAAATTTATGAATATGTGTGGGTGTGCGATTTTGTGATCTTTTGTACGTTTTGTTGTATGAATGTGTGTTTGTGTCCAAATAAGTGAATATCTGAATGGAATTGCTTTACTTTTAAAGTAATCATTTGCATACGGTGAGGACAATGAATGTGAATGTATGTTGAGAGAGTACCTCCTCCTGAGGCGAACCTGTCGGTTGCTTATTACTGGACTCGAAGGGGCTGCTCCCCGGAGATGGCTCAGGAAACGCACCACCCAAATCCGCTCCAATCGAAAGGGCTCAGACGAGTAGATTGCGAAGATTTGGGGACCTTCATGCCAAAAAGCCCGTGAGAGTAACCCTAGGATAGGTCAGCCTCAGATTAACCCTACGCAGGAAAAGTCTCTTCATGCCTTTTTACATTTCACGCATAAATGTCATGATATTCGCATCCCTTTTGCCAGGAGAAATTACTAACCTCTATGTTTTGCAGGGAACAGCTGGGGAGCTTAATAAAGCCATGTTTAGCATTTGTCATTGCATTAAAGGGCTACTAACTTTCTGTTTTGCAGGGAAAGATTAAAAAAAAAAAAACCCCAAAAACACAAAAATTACAGCTTTAGCATGCATCCGCATTTTTATTCCCCACAACTAAACTTTGAACCTTGGTTTCTGTAGGATTGCTCCTCAAACCCGTTCGCAGTCTAAAAGGGCCCAAAACTCCATATCTGAAATGGCTGATATTCCATCTACCAATTCCGGTGCCATATCTAGGGAGGAATTTGATGACTTTAAGAAGCAGATGTTAGAAATGGCCATAATGCTAAGAGAGCAGTTGATACCCAGGCAGGAACTATCTAAGGAGGATCCACCTAAGGGCGAGCCAGTCGTCCCAAAGGCCATTCCCGTACCAAATAAAACAGTGATTACTATCCCGGAAGAGGGAGATACGGAGGACTTGCGGAAGAAAAATGAGACAAATGGAGGAAACCATCCAATCTATGAAGGGCATAGGGTCCCTCGGCAGGGTTAACTATTCAGATTTATGTGTCTTCCCCGGAGCCAGATACCCGGAGAAATTCAAAATCCCTGAGTTTGAAAAATACAACGGGAAAGGGTGGATCCCTACACCCATTTAAAAATTATACATTGGAGAACTCCGGGTCTTATGCCGAGGACGCAGGGTTGAGAATTGCAACTGTTCCAGAAAAGCTTAACGGGGGAGGCAAGAATTTGGTATGCCCGCCTTGACAGCGCCCCGAATCCACTACTGGGAGGAATTGGGCCCATACTTTCTTAACCCAATACAAGATTTCAGGCCCAGAGATGGCCCCTGACAGGTATCAAATGACAAAGGTTAAGAAACAACCTAGGGAATCCTTCAGGGAATACGCGCAACGATGGAGGGGCATGGCCGCACAGGTGACCCCCCCGATGAGCGAATCAGAGATGGTGATGACCTTTGTAGACATTCAAAGAGGCACCATATTATGAACGAGTCATCTCGGGGATTGGGAGACCCTTCGCTGAAATGATTAAACATGGAGAGATGGTAGATATGGGGTTTGAAAATCGGGTAAAATCCGGGACTTTACTGCCTTAGAAACGGCTTTGCAGCCGAGCAAATACAGAATGGAAACTATGGCAGCAGTTCCCGGAGGGTCCAAAAGAAAAAAGGAGGAGGATGTCTCCCTCATCCTACAGGGGTCAACCAGAAAAACAGAAAGCCATCTCCCTGGTACAGGTGCAAAGGGTAGGGCCATCCCGCCAGCCAAACTTCACAGATCAAAGGGCAGAGGGGCGAAGAAGATATGAGGCCACTTCACAAAATAGCAGTATTCACCCCACTCGGGGAGCCTCTCGGAGCGGATTTTGGCAGGTATTGATGGCCCAAAAAGAAGATAATCAATTTGGGCTCCCCCAAGTGACACCGAAGGGAAAGGAGATTTGACCCAAGCCAAACGGGTTGCGCCTACCACTCGGGTTCCCTCGGGTCATTGATTTACACAAGATTGTGGTTGGAACATTGAAAACATATAATTCAGAACATGATCGACAATTGGGGAAATTTGTGGTGGAACAACCAGACTCCGAACCGAATGTTAAGGCAAATCCCCCCCTTTTTGCCAAGACATGATGGAGGGGGGAGTCAATAGCGACGGAGGCAAGAGTGAAGCCCGGGGTGATGGGGGCGCCCTCGCCAAGGTTAAAACTTATGTGCCAAGAAAATATGAGCGAAAAATTGATTCAACCGTGATACATGATCATGGGATGTGCACGGGGAATATAGACGCCCATCAGGGTTTGATGGGGGTATGTTCGAAATAGAATGGATGGGTAACCCCCGTTCAAGTTGACGGCATCCGAGGCCCTATCACCCTTGCGGCATTAACGGCCGCAACTCCCTATCAGTAGTTAAAGACTGTAACCCTGGAATTTGATGAGGGAATATTCAGAGGAAGGCCGGCCAGTTGTGCTTTCGTGACATCATAAGGGGAACCCCTTATTTCTTCTCCGGGCGAGTACCTTGAGAGCCAAAAAGAGAAAAAATGAAGAGGTTTCCGAGGGAATAAGGGCCATAGAATTTTTGAAACAGATGGGATCACCCAGCAAACCAAGAGGGATCTAGATTTTAAATGAGGAGTCAAACCTAACATCAGTCAATGGACTTTGGTGTTGTCAAATCCATGTTGAGGCATTGCAGAAAACCCTGACGTAAGGTTCTTGGAGGAGGCATACGTTGCCCAAAGAAATTAGTGAGGAGGGTTTCGGCCAGCTGGTGGTGGGCCCACCCTATTGGAAAGCGATCGCAATATACCTTTGCGGAGATGAGGGACATCTGCCCAAGGAGGGCAAGGGGGCACTGAAAACCTCGTTTTACACATTTTATGCGGTAATCTCCTCCAGGATATGTCAAATGAATGGGGGTGGCCTGATCGATGGTGGGATCGGCATTGAATATATGTCCTCTCAGAATTACGCTAAAGAAAATGGCAACATCAGTTCCAAGGCGCCTGCGGGCCAGTCATGTGGGGTTGGTCCGGGCTTTTGGACGGATCCCGGAGGGATACCATTTGGAGAAATAAGAATTGGCCGGGTGGAGATAGGGCCCCGTGTACATTTGACATCTCTTTCCAAGTTCTTGACATCCGCTTGGCCAGCTACAACATCCTGACTGTTGGGGAGGCCATGGATAACCACAAGGCCGGGAGGCTAGATTCCCCCTCACACGCTCCACCCAACAAATCAAGCTAATCATCGGATGGGAATTCTGGTAAACAATCTCGGCCCGAATGTGATGACCCTTCTCCTCCCCAGGAGTGGACCTGGCCAGTGAATCAATGTGAGGATGAATTCGGCAAGCCACCTGCCAGCTTTCCAAGCACTGGAGGATTTAGCACTCCCCTACCCTCATCCCCCACTATAAATAACCTGGGAGCTCCCCAACTGTTGAAAACCTAGGGTCCTCTCCCTCCGCCGAATCTTTACCTTTTGTGGCAAAGGAGGAAAATGATTAAAAATGAACTTTCCCCACTTCCAGACCTGGGCAGGGGTTTAGGAAGGAGCAGTCATGGGAATCATCCGAGCCCATCCACCTACCGGCATCCCAGAGGGATAGGCAAAGGAGGTGAGGGTTGGGGTACCTATGATGGGCGCAGTAGTACGGGAGACACCGTCAGGGGTGCGGGCTCTCCGATTTTCGTACTAGCTTAGCAGCCCAGTATTTGTAGTGACCAAAGTCGACAATAAGCAGGGGGGATTCAACGAAGGCCTGTGATTGGGGCGAGGGATATGAAGAGTTAACCCCGCACGTAGTGAGTCGGCCGGAGGGAAAGTTTCCTGCATGATGGTCGCAAAGGAGTTTGAAACCAACATGCTACAATCCCCGATCGTATCAACAAGCCTGAGTACGGGAGGGGACGAATATTATCGCACCACCCGAAGCCCCAGAAAGTTGTGCCTGTCAGTCGACTTGGGCAAGGCTGATCATTCCTGAAGAGAATAGGATTGGAGGGGGACTCGAGAGCGACATAGCTGTTATTATCGGGGAAGTGTCGATGTAAAGCCCCCTTTCATCCAGCGCATTTCATCTGACTCTGACTGTCGACAACTGGACCATGAAACCAGTAGTAGTATCCAAAAAAAAGGGTAAAAACCCGACGTCAGGAGTGGTGGACCCCAGAGGATGGGGGAATGAAGAAGTTTCATTTTGTTGTTGTTTTATTTCTGCTTAATTATGTCGTTTTCTTCGTGTAATTTTGAAAAATGCGATCTGTCCGTGAAATAACTGATTTATATATGACAAGTATTTTTGTTTCATGTCAGGTGTTATTGTACACAATTTGAGTAATCCTTATTCTGCCTTAAACAAATATGGTCTTGCAAATTTGAATGATGGATTATGATTTTGACATTGAGAGGAATTTGCGATTTAATGGGGGCAATTGAACAAGACGATGACAGATTACGACGATGCGCCTGTGACTGAAAATCAATGAGGATGGGGTCGAGGACAAACCCAAAACCCAACTTGGACCTCAAAACCTTTCACCATTGATATTGGAACTAACCCTGACAAGCCAAAAGAAAGCTCAAGATAGGGGACAGACCTGTACCCTCAGCCAAAAAAGCCGAAGTGACTGAGTTGCTAAAACAATATGAGGATGTCATTTGCCTGGGTCTCATGAGGATATGATCGGATTATGCCACCGACATTGTGTTGGTACACCGATTACCCATCAAGGTGGGTTTTCCGGGTCCTGTCAAACAAAAATTAAGAAAAGTTAAAACCGGAGAGTGGAGCCATAAAAGTTAAAGGAAGAAAATCATCAAAGCAGTTCAGGGCCGGGAATCATTATGGTGTCTACTTATCCGGAATGGTCTGTCCAATGTTAGTACCAGTTTGGCTAAGCCTGGAGGAAAAGTAAGGGTATGTGTATAGACTACAGAGATTCTAAACAAAGGCCAGTCTCCAAGGATAACTTCCCGTGTTGCCCTTCATAACACATCCTGGTAGATAAACACAGCCAGTACGAAAGGTACTTTTTAGTGGATTGCTTCGCGGGATGGATATCATTGAGATATTGGTGGCAGAAGAAGATCGGGAAAAGACGCATTCATCACCCCTTGGTGGCACTTTCTGCTAATAGGCGATTAGCTTTTGGCTACTCACCAAACGCTGGGGGGGGCCATCTTATCAAAGAGCCATGATTGGCCTGTATTCCACGATATGAATTGCATAAGGGAGATAGAGAGGTCTACGTGGATGACATTATTGTAAAGTCGAGGGGAAGAATCTGATCATGTAACCCATCTCAAAAAGCTGTGTTCGATCGGCTTCAGAAAATATAATCTTGAAACTCAATCCAGCTAAGTGTGCTTTCGGAGTGGCGGTCGGGGTAAGCTCTTGGGTTTCTGGTTTAGTGTTTGCGGGGCAATGAGTTGGACCCAGCAAAGATTAAAGGCCATTGTGGATATGCCGTGGGGCGCCTCACTCAGAGAAGGAGATAAGAGGATTCCTCGTGAGGATAAACTTCATTCAGCCATTTTATATACCACCTTGACGGACTACATGTGAGGCCAATTTTCAAAACCTGTTAAGAAGGGGATCTTCCCAAGAATGGAATGGAGCAATGTCTCAGAAGGCTTTTCAGACCATTAAAAAGCAATTGAATGAAGCACCAGTGTTTGGTTACCCCAAAGGATGGGATCCCTCTGTTTATGTATATATCGGTAAATGCCATCGCGATGGGATGTATGTTGGAACAGAAAAATGAGGGCGGGTAAAAGAGTAGGCCATCTATTACCTCAGCAAAAGATTTAGCCATGGTGAGCAAAAATTACACTCCCCTTCGCGAAGACCTGTTGTGCTCTAGCTTGCAATTATAAGGCTTGCAGGGAGATTACAGCGATACCTACAGGGGCATACGACGTACCTGATATCAAGAATGGATCCCCTGAAATATATTTTTGAAAGGCCCATGTTGAATTGTCGACTATTCAATGACTTGGCAGTTAATCTTACAAACCAGTTCGACATGGTATACGTAACTCAAAAAAGCATGACGAAAGGGCAGGGAATTGCAGATCAATTGGCAGAAACCCCTTCAGGAGGGATGGTAGCCCTTGGAAACTCCTCTTCCTACGGGCGAGGATATATTGTGGGTATCGCTTTATGAGAAATGTGATGACGAGGGACAATTCTGGAAGCTGTATTTTTGATTGGGTGCCATGAATGCCTAGGGGGCAGGTAGACGGATAGCTGGTCCTGAGTCTCTATCACCGGAGAAACAATACCCCGTAGCCACTAAACTTAGCTTCAGCAGTTCGTAACAACACCGCTCTGGAATACGAGGGGTGTATCTTGGGACTCCGC